>OZ022264.1:168758999-168786499 GCA_963978885.1 Nemotelus pantherinus | reverse complement strand
ATGACGGAACCGGAAACACGGGCAACGCAAGTGCAGGAAAGTGGCAGACAGGAGGAGACAGTGCGCTTGGAGCGGATAAAAGTTTCAACGTTTTCTTTTCGATATGAAGACTGGATTAGCCTCAAAGACGTGTTCACCATGATGGTACACGAAAATCGGCACCTCAACGAGACGCAGACGATGCAATTTCTTAAGACTGCGATCACTGGTGCAGCGGCGCAGGTTATCAATCATTTGACAATAACAGCGGCCAACTACGAAGTGGCATGGGGCCTTCTGATAAAGAGGTTTCAGAACAAACCTGCCATAGCAAATACGCTTGGAAAAAAATTTATGACTCTTGAACCATGCCAATCGCGCAATTCCGACGGAATCAAGAGAATTCTGGACATGGCAAATGGGTTCTTGTCAAGTCTGAAAAATCTAAGCGTTGATCCATTGAATCTGTTACTGACTAATCTACTTGAAGAGAAACTGGATAACGAATCGAGAATCGAGTGGAAAACTAAGACGGCAGAATTGGATTAACTACCGTCAGTGGATCTGTTTGTGGAATTCTTGTACACTAGAATTACAGTTGCGGACGCAATCAACATATCAACAGCAACACCAAAACGTCACAAGGTAATCACTTTGACGTCAGTAACGGATCAAACCTGTATGATTTGTAAGGAGCCACATAGTTTACATATGTGCAAGAAGTTCGTGCTTTTTGATATCAACCGAAGGAGAAAAGTAGTTCAGGAAGCTAAGGCGTGCTTCAATTGTCTACGGAAGGGGCACTCGTAAAGGAATTGCACTTCAAAACATAAGTGTAGAGTTTGTGGCAAATGTCATCATTCCCTGCTGCATCTTGGTGCAAACGACGCAAGTGCTAGTAATGTGCCGGACGAAGTTGAACGAAGAGCTAATGCGAAAAATACAATTGCAGATAATCATTTGGCCACAGATGGAAATTTGATTGTATTAAATCATTCAAATGCAAGCACAGCAAATATTCTATTGGCCACGGCGTTAGTTCAAGTAAAAAACCAACCCGGGAGCTTGAGTACTGTACGTGCATTGCTTGATCCAGGTGCTCAGCGATCAATTATAACTGAACGAGCTGCACAGAAGTTAGGACTTAAAAGAAAGCCGTGCGACTTCGTTATCCACGGCCTTGGTGACTCTACAATGAGACCAAGAGGCAGAATCACAATTGAGCTGAAAGAGATATGGAACAATAAATTCATTGTGGCAGTTATGATGATCATATCAGGTCAAATCACGAGGTTAATACCGGCCAAAATGATTGCCGTTAGCCAAAAATTAAAGATTGGGAAAAAAGACCTTGCTGATGCCCATTTCAACGAAGCTGGCACGATTGACATATTAATTGGTGCAGACCTGTATGGGACTCTTCTGGAAACTGGGCTGATGCAAGGAAAACCAACATACCAACAGACGAAGCTAGGCTGGATTCTCTCTGGGCCAATAGTTAGTTCAAACGCAGAAAATGGGTACACAGTGAGTTAAGTTAGTACCACCAAGCTAAACAACATACTGACAAAGTTCTGGGAGCAAGAAGATGGCAATGACCATCAAATCTTGACACCAGAAGAAGAGCAAGCTGAGGAGCATTATAATCGTTACACTACAAGAGGCGAATATGGTAGTTACATGGTGCGACTACCATTTAAGAACAATCCCGCCAAATACCTTGCCAACAACGAAAAGGAGGCAATTGTTAAATATGGAGCGATGGAGCGCAGACTTCTGCAGAATGATCAGCTGTATGAGAAATATAACAAGTGCTTACAGGAATACCTCGATTTAAATCAAATGGAAGAAATCTCACCTTCAAGAGAAGGTCCAGGCTACTATATGCCACACCATTGTGTGGTGAAAGATTCCAGTTCCTCAACCAAGGTACGTGTTGTATTCAACGCATCAGCAAAAACTGCATCCGGGCATTCGCTGAATGATCTGCTGTTGGTAGGGCCAACCATTCAAGATAAACTTGCTGACATATTACTCCGGTGGAGATTATATCCAGTGGCTATTATAGCCGATATCGAAAAGATGTATAGACAAATCGTTGTCCATCCGAAGGATAGAGACTATCAACGAAACGTGTGAAGACCAACCAAAAAGGATATAATTCGCCATTATAGGTTAAAAACGGTAACCTTCGGAACAGCAAGTGCGCCATTTCAAGCAATTTGCACTCTTCATCGATTGGCAGACGATGAGCAGGCAAGATTTCCCGATGCTGTTAAGTACCTACGTAATGATTTTTATGTGGACGACTTAATAACAGGAACGTATTCAGAGCTTGAAGCAATTGAATTGCAAGAAAGGCTTTCGAAGCTACTAGCAACCGGTAAATTTCAGCTGCGAAAATGGAATTCCAGTAGTAAATTAGTTCGGAAACAAATGGGACATTCGTTGAATCATGGACAAGCGTTGGTTCAATTTCATACGCCAGAAACAACAAAAACACTTGGCCTCCACTGGAATCCATCACAAGATAACTTTAGGTCTCTTTTACAGAAGACATGTACCAAAAGTACACGGTTACTAAAAGATTAATTGTATCTCAAGTGTCCAAACTATTTGACCCACTCGGCTGGATACAGCCAGTTATAATTACGGGAAAAATTATGATACAAAAGCTGTGGATGGAAAAATTGGATTGGGATGACAGGTTACCTAATACAATCCAGTCCGAATGGATAAGCTACAAAAACTCCATGCGTAATCTGCAAAACATAAGAATCCCTCGCTTGGTGGGCAACAAACCTCTTGAGAATATCGAGTTGCATGGATTTTGTGATGCATCCAAACAAGCAATGGCAGCAGCAGTGTATGTAAGGGTCTGCACAACAAATAAACAACCTGTAGTTCGTTTACTCATTGCAAAACCCAAAGTGGCTCCAGTGCAAATCCAAACAATACCACGCCTGGAACTTTCTAGCGCAGTACTACTAACGAAACAGATGAACCAGGTCAGAACAGTAATCAAGCCTAGTGATGATACTCGAATACACTTATGGACTGATTCGACAGACGTGCTGGCATGGATAAATAAACATCCATCACTGTGGGAAACGTACGTTGCCTATAGGGTGAACCAAATACAAGCGTCTTCAAATGTAGAACAATGGCATCACATAAACTCGGCAGATAATCCTGCAGATTGTGCAACAAGAGGCATTACACCATCACAATTGGAAAATCATGACATTTGGTGGAACGGTGCTGTGAGAGTTGGGGCACACCATATCAACTTTACCATGCATAGCGAGAAAACAGGAGACCAAGCGTTACTGCGAGAGGCAAATGTCCTAATATGTATGCCGGAAGACTATCCTGAGATGGAGGAGTATAATGCTCCACCAAGCAGCACAAAAGACTCAAGCAACCCCATTGGATCCCGGTTACTTACCACAACAAATAGCGATGACAATGAAGATTATTATGATATTATTCAGAGATTTTCATCTCTCCATAGACTTCTGAATGTTGTAGCTCGATGCAGAAGAGTTATTCAAAGGCAAGACAAAAAATTCTTGACTGTCGATGAAATCCGCAAGGCAAAAACAATTTGCATTAAGCTGTCGCAGAAAAAATATTTTTCGGAAGAAATAAAGTGCCTGACGCACTTTGACATAAAGTGCCTGACGCAAAGCAATCTAATTGGCTGCAATTGAATCCCTACCTAGCCACAGAGGGAGTGATCAGGGTGGGCGGAAGACTTCAAAAATCAAAATTGAAGCAGTCCTCAAAACACCCCGTGATGATCCATTCACATTGCCACTTGATTGTGCAAGACGTTCATACCAACACTCTGCTTGGAGGATTACAGCTAACGATGACAACAATTCGACTCGAAAACTGGATTATAAATATGCAAAATCTGGTCAAGTCAATAATTCACAATTGTATACCCTGCTTCAAAACAACCGCAAAAACCCAAATTTAACTTATGGGAACAGTACCACAAGAACGCGTAATACCTAGTCATGCATTTTGCAATACTGGGCTAGACTTTGCTGGTCTAGTACGAGTAAAATGGTCAAACGGACGGGGAGCAAAAAGTATAAAAGCATATTTGGCTATTTTCATATGCCTTGCGACCAAAGCCATGCATCTTGAGCTCGTGAGTGACCTAACGTCTAAAGCTTGCATTGCAGCAATCAAAAGATTCACAGCGAGGCGAGGAAAGTGCAGCCAACTTTTCACTGGTAATGGAACGAACTTTGTAGGAGCGGACAGAGAATTGAAACAAAATTTCAACAAGATGACAAGCGAGGTTCAAGCACTTTTAGCCAGCGATCAAATTATCTGGAACTGTATACCTCCTAGCAGTCCACACTTTGGAGGCCTCTGGGAGGCAGGAGTAAAGTCCGTAAAACGACATTTAGTCAAAGCTTTTGGAGAGCATATATTGAACGTTGAAGAAATGTATACGATTTTAGCTCAAATCGAAGCTTGTCTAAACAGTCGACCACTCACTCCGCTAAGCAATGATCCTAACGACTGGGAACCATTGACACCAGGACACTTCATTATCGGACGATCAATGTTTGCTGTACCTGAACCTGAACCATGCGAGCAGAATCTACATCGGAAGTGGGAAATACTTCGTACTATAGTTCACAGTTTTTGGAAACGGTGGCAAGCAAAGTATCTATCTACTGGCGGCGGGCATTTTAGTGAGTTTTCAGGTACTCCTATATTTCCAAGCAGTGTACATTTTTGTTTAAAAAAAGTTTAAAGAAAGAAAACTTATGATTTGAGTTTGTTCATGATAAAGAATTGTAAATTTTGGGCCTTCTGTAGACGCTCAGTGCCTAAAAGTAAGCAAGGATTTTTTTTTTCAAATTTCGACTGGTCATAACTTTTAAGAAAAACCACAGATCATCGTGAAATTTTTGGAGCGTACTGATGTAGACCAGAATTTACAACACGTGGACTTCCAAGACTGTGCGGGCAACTCAGTAGCTCCTCAAAAAAAATCCTTCAAATCATCGACCTTCCTGAATAATTTTTGGTTTTTGAAAATGAATTAAAATAATTGATAAATTTTGACTTTTGTCCACCAAGTCAAATAAAATTTTCCAAAATCCCGCGGTTAACAGGAACGGCAACACGTGATCAATATACCTCTATTTTTAGCACTCAAGACTTCTGTTCACGAGAACTGACGATCGGATAATGCGATTAATATGAAATTCACAGGACATGTTGGTATTAATAAGGACCAATTCTGATAGAAGTGAATTTGAAATACAGGCAACACTTTGGTAGTGGTGCCATTTGAAAAAATCACTGAGCGAAAAATATTGATTTTTGGCCTTTAGTTTCCGATTTAGCCAGTAGATTTTCACCAAATGCACGTAGTAGGAGAACCTGATTTCCAGCACCAGCCAGTTTCGTAAATATTGCACCAACAGATGCTTCCATTTTGTATTCATAAGCAAAGCATTTGCAATATAATAAGCAACCGATATTAAAGTTTTCCGAGTTTTGGAAATTTTTCGGATTGCAACCCCATACATAGTTTAATCGCTGAAACTTTCGATGATATTCTTGGTCGAAAACGATGTTCAGAGGATAGGTTGACTAAGCACGAGCATGTTATGGTAGATTTATTGCTGCTGTGTTGAACAAATGTTGCCATCACCTGTGTTACAGAAAATGCTGTCAGCAAATGATATTTGTTCCTTTGAGTAAGAAATGGTTGAAACGATACTACAAAGAAGGGTAAAACGTCTTGACACATTTTAAAATCTCTCAAAGATAATTTCTTCGAAAATTAGTTTTCTAGCAGTTCTGATGTGCTAACATTGTCTTTATTATTTTATTCAAGTGATTCGAGTACTAAGTCCATTCATACGATCTCATTCGGATGTCAATTTGCTTCCACAGTGAATCAATTTGTTTCTTCACGGAAGATTTAAAGTGTGGCCATCAATTTCAACCGTCATTCGTGTCACGTTCGGTCTTGTATTAACGATTTCATAGACCAGTAGTAGTTCATAGTTCGTTAGTTCGTGTGTTTGCTCAATACCAGCCTATGTAGGCCAAATATTGGCTTTGGTTGGGTGCAGCTAGTGGATACAACGCGACCCATGCTTTGCTCCACGTATCCGAGCGTCAACCGTCGATGAGACTCACTACCATTCGACTCACGCGCTTGATATGTGTGCTAGATCTTCTCGTGATTGTCCGTCAGTATTGTGTGTGCTGCACCTTTCTGTGATTATCATTTGGAGTTATTAGTTCTTGTGAGGTAATAGTTCATAGCATTTCGTGGCGTCTCTTGATGTTTGTAAACGGTTCCATTAATGTGAATTGTTTCCGCCAAATTTTTTTTTCCGTATGCTATGTGGGTGCCGTGCGACCTTATTTTTTGCCCTGTTATAACATTGTCGTCTTAGTTTAACATAAGAAAACATTTTTGAAAGAATAAATTCCTCGGTGATTGCGCTTCAATGTCCATCGACCATGCTTCCGGAGGACGGCGGATGTTTTTTTTTTGTTTAAGTTTCCCCCATTTAAAACGAAATATTCACGCATAATACGGACGACCGTGACAACGTGTTTAAAATGTAAATCAGATAATGTTTTGGAATTTGTTAATCCTATGTGTGCGCTAGGTGCTTCTAAGGAGATCGGGGAAATTCGAACAATTTTAAATTACGATAACTTTTGACAGAGCTATGAAATTATCATGAAACTTTCAGGACATATTGGTATTATTAAACTGTAAATTCGTGTGGACGTGTTTGGCAAGCATGTAGCTAGGGCAGGTGCTGAAAGTGAAAGATTTCAAATCATCGACTCTCGTAAAAAATTGTCGTTTTTTGGAAAAAAAGCAACTCGTATTTAAATTTTATGCTTTGTCTACATATTCAAAGTAAAACATTTGAAATTTTACGATGGACAAGAACGGCAATCCTTCCCCAATTCACCTGAATTTTCAGCATCAACAATTTCTATTCACGGGAACTCACGACCCGATGATCAGTTGCAGTTGAAATTTACAGGATGTTTTGGTGTTAAGTAGGACTAAGTCTGGTAGAAGTGGTTTTGAAATGCGCAAAATTCTGTGCCAATGGTGCCATCTTGAAAAACTAGAAAGAATAATAACTGCTTTAAGCCCTATAAATGCTAATTTAGTCATTCGATTTTGACGAAATTTTCACAGTAGCTGAACCTTATTTAAAACCACGTTTGGTAGAAATTTGGTAGCTTTTGTAATTTTAGTGTCCTAGATTTTGAAAATTTTTGAGGAAAATCAAGCTATTTGCCCTAAAGTTTCCAGTATAGTCATTGAATCATAACGAAATTCAAATGGCAAGGTAATCTTTTTGTTGGCAATATTCAGTAAAAAATTAGTTGGAAAAACAATGATAGCGTTGCCAGCTATAGTCGTTTTTGTGTTTTTTTTCGGAATGTCTTCTGTTAGTGATTTTTTCATAGAATTTTCAAATCGTAGTGATCTTGCAGTGAAAACAAACACTAAAAATCAAAATCTAGAAAATTAGAAAACTTTTGCGAATGGTAGCCCAGAGGTGACTTATTTTTGGCTCCAGTGCTAGCGGATGGCTGCCAGCATGAAGTGCTTTCGTTATTTTCGTACCAATAAATGGTTGCATAAGGTATTCACATCACGAACATTTGCAATGAAAATAAGTAAAAAATGTCAAAATGCTCTGAGGAACATTTTTCGGATTGCAGTCCCAAACACCTTTCTATCGCTGTAACTTTCGATGAAGTCATCGAAACTAAAATAAACTATGGGTTTTCATTACTTAGGGCGTGTATGTCTTAAGTGGGCAGCAGTCATCAGATGAATAGGGGGAATAACACGGAGAAGTAATTTTCACGTGCCGTAACTAGTCAGGCTGATGGAAGTGTGATCTAAGTCTCCTCGCGGTGCTGCCGGTAACAATCTTCCGTGAAAGGAAGATTGGCTAATATTATTCACGCTTTGGGGTTCAACCCCTAAGGAAAAAAACCCCAAGCCAGTGGTGGTACAGCATATGCCAAGGGCTGAATGGCTGCTGGGTGAAGCAGTCGCTAATATGTGAACTCGGGTATCGGATGGCAAGAGCCCGTTTAATTTAATGCATAGGCCGGGATACAGAGGATAATACGGCTAGTCTTTTATATTCCTCTTACTTGTGGGACCAAAATTGAAGGAACCAAAGCCAAAAAAGAGGAGCTGCCTTAAGTGCCCCAAATCTTAAGGCCCCAGAGCTTTCCATCAGTGGAGCTGCAGTGCTCCGCAGTGAATCCTCAAAGGAATTAAGGGAACATATGAAGCCCAAATCGCAAGATGATTCCAAGCAACAAAAGCACAAGAAAGGCAAAAGCAAGAGGAGTGTGGAATATAGCTCCACACCAAAAAACAAAGGTGGAAAAAGCGAGGACCCACAAAAAGGGAGAGGCAAACTGGAAGAAGTAAAGGCAGCAGAGGCTCCCGCAGCCTCCTCCTCTACCTCTGACGGCAGATCCTCGATAAAAATCGCGGAGGAGCTCTCGCGCAGTATGGAAGCACTTAACATGACTTCGCAGGAGGCATCGAAAGATACTCCAAAAAAGAAGAACATGAGTGGTGCAGCCAGAAAGCGCATGAAGCTCTTCATACAA
This sequence comes from Nemotelus pantherinus, assembly GCA_963978885.1. Lineage (NCBI taxonomy): Eukaryota > Metazoa > Arthropoda > Insecta > Diptera > Stratiomyidae > Nemotelus > Nemotelus pantherinus. The sequence goes on along the minus strand of OZ022264.1, from coordinate 168,777,856 downwards.
AAAAGCATGTCTACAGAAGAGGCTAGTGAAAAGGCTCTCCTAAAAAAGGCACCAGAGGCCAATAGGAAAAGGCCTTCACCCATAGATGACACTCCTAAAGATAGACAGGCAAAGAAAATAAGGGGCATCCACTTGGCCCCAAAACACTCTGAACCCAGCAACCCAAATATCCCAGCCAGCTTCACAAAAAGGTTGGTCGTTGCTTTTTGCTGCCTAATCCAGCAAAAGGCAACGACAAGTGACCTACTGCTGAGCCTTGCAGGGTGTGAAAATGGCGGTCATGATGAAAGATTTCCCCCAGAGACTTCTCACGACCGATACAATGGACAAAATACAGAATGCCCTGGAGGAACGGATACTGGCCAAGATTAAAAGAGGCGTTGCCCTTCATTTCCTCACTACCACTTATTAAGAAGGTTACGTGTCCCTCCGCTGTAAGGACAAACGAACGGTGGAGTAGATAAGGGTGCCAGCCCAGAATAAAAGGCCATGGGAAGGGGCCAACCTAAGGGCCACGGAGGAATCCCTGATTCCTTATCCTAAGACCCTTGTTGGCTATTTCCCAAATGCAACGAATGTGGCTACGGAGAGGATCCTGGACTTCGTAGAACGCCAGAACGAGGAACTCAATGTTTTGTCCTGGAGAGCCCTCTTCAGGGAAAATAAAGGCAAGTGCGCCATGCTTGTAGAAGCAGCGGACCAGGCCTCTGCTACCAAAATAATAGACGGAGACGGCAACATTAGCTTCCGCTTTGGGCAAGTTAAGTTGGACGTCAAAAAGTCAGGCGGGAAAACACCGGAGCCTGTGGTCACTCCAACCACCAATGCGGAGGGCAGTGAAACTGGCATGGAGTCAACACCAGGTCCCAGCGGCTCCCAACTAAGCGAAAAAAGTCAATCGCATCAGAACCGCTCGAAAACTAATTTTCGAAAATATTGTCTTTGAGTGACCAAAAAATTTGGAACGACGTAATACACTTTTTTGTAGAATAATATCAACCATTCCTTATCTCAAGCAACAAAACTCAACTATAACACAAATGATGAAAATCTTCAGTGCTGGCAACACTTTCCCAACGAAGCAGCAATAGATCTACCATAAAATGATCGTGCTTAATCAACCTATCCTTTGAATTTCGTCCCATCGGAGGATTTCATCGAAAGTTTCAGCGGTTAAACGTTGGTTGAGACTGCCATCCGAAAAATGTTCAAAACTCGGAAAATTTTAAAATTGGTTTCTTATTTTTATCGCAAATGCTTTGCATATGAGTATGTAATTTCAAGCATCGGTTTGTGCAATATTTACGAAAATGGCTAATGCTGGTTACCCTGTGTCAGCAGCAGAGCAAAATATACCAAATCTGCTTCACGTTAAGTTAAGCCCAATCAGTAAATTTCGTTTCGATTGAATCACTGCGCTGGAAGCTTTACGGGTGAAAAGAATTTAAGGGTTGCCACCCTCAAAAGTTTTCAAATTTTTAAAGCGTTAATATTTGTTGTTAATTTTCTTTGCAGGATTATTTCCATTTGCAAACCTAATGACATAATCGCTCAGTAAAAAATTCCACAAAAATACAAAAATGGTCATAGCTGGCAGCCCTTTCATGATTTTTGTACGAAATTCATACGACATTTACTTCATATTAATTTCATTCATACTTCATATTCATATTTACTTCATATTGCTGCATGAACTTCGTTTTGATTTCTGCACTGGACCGGAAGCTATAGGGGAAGAAGCTTTATTTTGCTGAGCAAATTTGCAAGATTTATGAGACAAAAATCACCATAGCTGGCAGCCCTATTCTAATTTTTCAACCAAATTTTTATCAAATGTTACATAGAGTAAGGTTCAAGTACTGTGTGGGTTTTGTTAAAATCTGATGGCTGAATCGGAAGTTATAGGCCAAAAAGCTCTTTCTTTTCTCAGTGATTTTTCAAGATGGTACCACTGCCACAGTGTTGCCCGCATTTCAAAATCACTTCTATCAGACCTGGTCCTAGCCAATGCCAACATGTATTGTAAATTTCATTATGATCAGACAATCCGGTCGTCAGTTCTCGTGAACATAACTTTCTAGTGCTGAAAATAGAGGTAATTTGGTGATGGGTTGCCGTTCTTGTGCAAATCAGAATTTTCAAAATTTCAATTTGACATGATGGAAAAAGGTTTAAATTTATTAATGATTTGAATTTTTTGTCAAAAACCAAAAATTTTTGAGGAGGGCCAATTGTTTACAATTAAAACTTGCGAATGTTTACAATTAAAGTGACAGACGACCGGTTGTCACTGTCTAGGAGAAACTATGGAATTAGGCGCAAGGGGTCGCTCAAGGCATTACCAGTCCACAGGTCATTCCGGACATCTAGGAAAGCGACATAATACAATGACCCGGGCAAGTGCGGAAAGTTACCGGTGGCGCAGCGGTACCTTGTTTTTGAATTCGGTAGTGTGAAAATAGCTTTTGAATTTTTAAAATTTTGAAATAGTTAAGAAGATCAGAAAGTAGTGAACAGTTGAGAGACAAGGTTGTGAAGTAGAAGTAAAAGTTGAACTTAGAATTTGATGTTGTAAATGTGGAAAGTAGTGAAATAAAATTGTAAATTAGACGATTGGTGTTTCTCTTAAATTAAAGATCGCGATAATGAGAAAGTGAATTTGTTGAACATAGTGATTTTTTGGTCCTTCGAACCGGATACATAAGGTAGGTGAATTTGGCATGTTTTGTATCTTAGTAGTTGATCTTGGCACATACAAAATAATAGCAAATAATAGCAGAATAAAATAAAAGATAAAATAAAAGCAGAATAACAAGATTGAAGTGTCGAATGGACACATGATTGTGCTTGTTCGGAAATCTAATTTAAAAAAAAAAGAAATTTTACAGAAAAAAAAAACTCTAGCGCACCTGAACCGCTAGAAACACTAATGTTCGAAGAACAGTAGAAGAATCGTGCAGGTTTTGAGTGCATATTCCACCACATGAGCTGCTTATTATAGCCAAACTGATTCAAATGCCACGTTTTACTTTGGTCTCAAGAATGCATTATAACTCATATGGTAGAAGGTTTCAGATAATACCATTGGCATGGGTTTCAAAGTTTATGAAAGAAAAACACTTGTTAATTATATTCGTTATCAGTTGCTTATTTCACCAAACTTTGAAAGCAGCATCTCATATAACACCAATGAAGAAAATGCTCAGTGCCTGCAGCACTGTAACTGAAGTTGGCGTTTGGGGCTGCGATCCGAAAAATTTGCAGAACTTTGGGAATTGAAACATTGGTTATTTATTTTCATTGTAAATGTTTCCGGTATGAATACTAACTGTAAGCATTTATTGAGACAAAAGTAGCACAACCGACTCGTGCTGGCAACCTTCTGCCAGTATCAAAGCCAAGAATATATCACATCTGCTTCACATTGTTATATTACATTCGAAGTTATAGGTGTACAAAGAAATTTAGGGTTACCTACAGGAAGTTTTTTCAAATAATCGAAAGCTTAATATTTGCTGTTTATTGTCACTACAATATCATTACCATTTGAAAATTCTACGATAAAACCGCTTAATAAAGATATTGCAATTAAACACAAAACCAACAATAGCTGGCAACCCTATCGTGGCTTTTCAACCAAATTTGGCCTGAATAATGCTTATAATAGGTTCCGTTAATTGTATGCAATTCGTATTGATTTCGTGGCAGCTATAGGGCAAAAAGTTTTATTTTCCTGAGCGAATTCTCAAAACCATAGACACCAAAATTACCATGGCTGGCAGCACCAATCGAATTTTTCAATTAAATTTCTACCAAACCGAGTTTAGAGTAAGGTGCAGCTACTGCGTCAATTTCATGAAAATCTGGCTACTATTCACATTTCATAGGGCAAAAAGCAGTTTTTTTTTTTTTGTAATTTTTCAAGATGGCACCACTGGCACAAAATCGCTTCTATCAGACCTGGTTCTACTTAAGTTCAATGCATTCTGTAAATTTCAATGGTATCTGATTATTGGTTCGTGAATTCCCGTGAACAGAAGTTTTTGATACTAAAAATATGGGTTAACTGGGAGAGGGTTACCGTTCTTGTCCGACATGAGATTTCCAAAGTTTACCTTTGAACGTGTAGATAAAGCATAAGATTTGTATACAGACTGGTTTTATTGTAAGACACGGACATTTTTAGGATATTCGATGATTTGAATGTTTTCACTACCAAATTTTTATTTTTTAAAATTTAAGACACCAAAATTATCATAGCTGGCAGCTCCAACTGAATTTTTCAACCAAATTTCTACCAAACGTGGTTTAAAATAAGGTCCACCTACTGTGTGAATTTCGTCAAAATCGAACGATTCAATCAGAATTTATAGGGCTAAAAACAGTTATCTTTTTTAGTGATTTTTCAAGATGGCACCACTGGCACAGAATCGCTTGCATTTCAAAATTGCTTCTATCAGACTTGGTCCTAGTTAAGACCAATACATTCTGCAAATTTCAATTAATTCTGCTAATTGGATCGTGAGTTTCCGTGAACAGAAGTTTTTGATGCTAAAAATATAGGTAAATTGGGCAAGGGTTACCAGGCGTGCCCGTTATACCATATCAAATTTTATTTTTTGCCCATGTTGACAAAGCACGAAATTTACATATGAGTGGCTTTTTTTTGAAGAAACGGCATTTTTTCAAGAGAAACGATAATTTGAAAGTTTTCACTTTCAGTGCTTGTCCTAGCTTCAGGGTTGCCAGCACGCTCATCAAAAGCTACACAAATTTACAACTAAATAATACCAATATGTTCTGAAAATTTGGTAATGATTGAAAAGCTCTGTCAAAACTTATCGCAATTTAAAAATTTTCAATTTTTCCCGATCTCTTTTTAGGCACCCAGCGCACACATGGGGTTAAAAAATTCCAAAAAATTATCCGATTCACATGTAAAACACGTTCAAAATTTATTTTGTTAACTTTATTTTTGCAAAACTTATTTGTGTACGGAATAATAGGTATAATAAAAATATCACTAAAATGGCCGCCGGCGCCAAAGGGCTAAAGATTTTTAACTTTTTCTGAGACCTGGCACTATTCTGCATATACACTAATGTGTCCTGAAAATTTCAGCTCAATCGGATGGCGAGAGATTTTTTGTCCTGAGATTTTTTCACTGAAATTTTTTGATGATATATATATATATATATATATATATATATATATATATATATATATATATATATATATATATATATATATATATATATATATATATATATATATATATATATATATATATATATATATATAGAAATATGAATTTTTGGCCAAAGTGATTTTAATACTAATGTTCTTCTTCGAACATTAGTAATAAAGGCCTTGAATTTAAATCCGTTAATACCGGAACATTGTGAAATTGATGTTGAACATTAAGTTGAGCATACAGATTGGCAATTGAATTCAAACATTATTTCGATATTATTGAAAGGAAATCATTTATCGACGCAAATAGTAAGATTTTCAGTTACGATCAAAAATTTTGATTGCGATTGTTGTTAATAAATATGCTCACATCTTATGAAAAGTGGGTTCATGGAGACCGCGTAACGTATTTGGCACTTAATAATTAAAAGGTGTTGAACAAAGTAAGAACAGTTAGATGTAATATTCGATTACATCACACAGTATCGATTTTTAACAATCATTAATGATTGTTATCTATGGTTTGATTTTTTTATGGTCGACAATACTTGCATTTATTCAAGTGAAACTCAGACGCTTGTACCGAAATTAGCGGTAGAGCTGGCAAATAAGGTCTAATTTCAGCACTTAATGAAAATTTCAGCACTTTAAAGAAAAACAAGTTCGAAATTGATAAATATATGATATTTCTTACAAAAGGAACAAATATTTCAAACACTACATTCAAATATTTCAAACATTAATTATAAGCGAAGTTGTGATGGGTTCTGAATTGTGCGTGAGTAAGTGGTAACGATCAAAGGAGATTGTCGATGAACATAATCGAAAATTTAGGCAAATATCGGTGTCGTTACATAGGGAAAATAATTCGAAAGCTCGTTAGTTTGGTTTAGTGACGGCACTGTTGATTTGCAAGAGTACTCTCGTTGTGCATATGAGCATGCATATGACAAAGTGCTGACATTGCAATTGTTATTGAACGCTATCCTATCTTTGTGAGAATTTGCCGTTAATACACATAGTGACGGTGGTAGTGCGAACACTAATAGTGTGGTGATTCGTCAATATATATTTGAAGGCATGAACTAGATCAATCGATCTGAGTTCTTCCAATTGAGTAAAATAAATAACAAAATACATAGAATTGATATACATTACATTATATAAATTCTGAATCGCTGTTCGTATTGTGTAGCTATGTCGGTCACAATAAATGCGTTATGCGCTGCACAAAAGGTTGCATTAGAAAATTTAGCCAAATCAGCCAGTAATTTCCGAAAAGATTCAAAGGCTCGGAAAACTGTGTCGTATCTTAAGAGTAGACTTGAAGCTCTTAAGGAAAACTACTCAAAATTCGTTCAAACTCATGATCAGATAGTGGCCATGTTGAAAGGGGAAACCGCTGATTATGAAGAACGGTATTTTGAGTTAAGGTCAGATATAGAAGAGTTATTATCTGAAGTGGATAAGCAATCTAATGAAAGTGTAGTAAAAGAACAAGTGCAGTCGGGGGGCTCTGAGGGTATAAATGACATCAAATTGCCACGAATATCAATGCCAACATTTAGCGGTCGTTATGAAGAATGGATGTCGTTTAAAGATTTATTCATTTCGCTAATACACAGCAAAAGTTCTTTATCTTCTGTCCAAAAGCTTCATTATTTGAAAGCTAGCCTAGCAGGTGAAGCTGAGCTTCTACTAAGATCGTACAGCATTACGGATGATAATTATGAAACGGCATGGAAGATTTTGGAGGAACGTTATTCCAATAAACGAGCACTTCTGTATGCCCATTTCAAACGTCTCTTCTCTCAGCCATCAATCACGACCGAATCTTCTTGCTCTATTCGTAAATTAATAGATACATCGTTCGAGAGTCTCAAAGCAATCGAAAATTTGAAAGTGGATGATCTATGGGCAGCAGTAGTGGCATATTTTTTGATACAAAAATTACCAAATGAGACTCGTAGTATCTGGGAACAAGAAACGGCCACTAAACGAGAAATAACCACACTTGATGAATTAAATAAATTCTTAGATAACCGTTTCCGGGCATTAGAAGCGATTGCTGATGACAGGGTAAAACGTAGATCTTTCGAATTGCAGAGCACGAGCAGACAAAGTCATACTGTTCAAACTGTTCCGACGGCGTCACAATGTAGCATGTGCAATGGACCACATAATATCATGAAATGTTCCAAGTTTCTACAGGCGACTCAACCACAGAAACTTGAATTTGTGAAGCGAAAGGGGCTATGTTTGAATTGCCTACGAAAGGGTCATTTGATTATGAATTGTCCAAGTAAATCCTCGTGTGTGAAATGTCAGCGTCGTCATCACACACTATTACATCGTGAAAATCCACCGACTATTGGCAATGCTGTTAACTCCTTTCCAAATAAAACCAACGCGACATCGTTTCAACCGACATCTCACAATTCAGCAGCAGGACAGTCATTCACTACAATAGCATCAACCTAGCAACTGCGTTAGTTCAGCTCCAAACATCAAATGGAACCATAGGATTGTATCGTGCGTTACTGGATCAAGGGTCACAAGCCTCGTTCATTTCTGAATCAGCAGTCCAACACTTGGGGTTGAAAAAAGAAACAACAAACATTAATGTTTTTGGTTTCGGAAGTTCTGCTGCAACTAAAATTACCGGGAAGATTTCCGCCAACTTGTTAACCGATAGCAAAGAACTAGTCCCTTTAACAGCTTTAGTGGTAAATAGAATCACTAAACTCATTCCATCACGCAGCATCAAATCGTCCATTCGAGAACAATTGGGTAATCTACCTCTGGCAGACCCACAATTTGACAAACCTGGAAAAATCGACATACTATTAGGCGCTGAAGTATACGCAAAGGTCATACTCGGCGATGTGCTCCAACTCTCTTTAGGCCCAATTGTTCAGAAGACGAAGCTTGGTTGGATAATTTCCGGAGGAATTGAGCTAGAACATGTTCATAACGTGCACAACTTTAGTATCGAAACTGATCATAACAAAGAACTTCAACAACAATTACAAAAATTTTGGGAGATAGAAGAACTTCATCCGCGGAAGGTATTGAAAAAGGAAGATGAAAAATGTGAAAGGTTCTACGCAGCTACTACAATCAGAAATACAAACGAACGATACACCGTTAGATTACCATTCAAGGACGAATTTAGTAAAGGTCTATTGGGAGAATCAAAACACACTGCCGTCACAAGTTTGTTAAATCTAGAACGCAAATTTAGCAAAGATACTGAACTTGCAATACAATACAAAAGGTGTATGCAAGAATACATAGCCCTTGGACATATGCATCGAGTGGACACCCGAAGTGAATACAAGATAGAAAATGGAAAATCAATTTGCACAACACATTATATCCCACATCACGCTGTATTAAAGGAGAGTACTTCGACCAAACTGCGTGTAGTTTTTGACGCATCAAGGAAAACAAGTTCCGGAGTATCACTTAACGACATATTACTAACAGGCCCAACAATTCAAACTAATATGATGTCGATACTAATGAATTGGAGATTGTTCTGATTCGCATTCCTTGCGGACATCGAAAAAATGTATCGCCAAATCAGGATACATCCCTCTGATGCAAATTACCAACGAATACTGTGGAGGCAGGAATCGACGAACTCAATTGAAGAATATTCGTTGGATACAGTGACTTTCGGACTTACGTGTGCACCATTTCTAGCAATTCGCACACTCCATCAATTGGCGAAAGATGAAGGACATCGATTTCCACATGCAAGACATTTCGTATTCAACGAGATATACGTGGATGACCTACTCTCCGGAGGAGGTACTATTGATGAAGCCCTTGTGAAGCGAAATGAAATTGACACAATGATGCAATTAGGAGGATTTAAACTGCGAAAGTGGTTAACCAATGACACACAACTACTAGAAGGACTTCCTGGGGAAGATATTGAGTTGAACGAAGCAGCAGATTTACAATTGGAACAGGGATATAAATCACTAGGATTGATCTGGTACCCTTTATCAGATTATTTTACGTACCGAGTCCGACACCATGAACTAGCATCCCCAATCACAAAACGAAATATTTTATCCGAAATCGCTCGACTGTACGACCCGATGGGGTGGCTGGCTCCGATCATAATAGTTGGAAAAATGATCTTACAATCATTATGGTTACACGGTCAAACGTGGGACGAACCAGTTCCACCGGAGATCGTTCAGCAATGGTCCAAGCTACAAAATAATTTGAAAACTATAGAACTACTGAAAATTAATAGATGGGTGAGTAATAAACCTAACTCCATGATCGAAATTCATGGCTTTTGCGACGCATCAAAGCAAGCTTATGCAGCCGCCATATACTTAGTCGTTTGCAATGGAGATCAAACACAATCCAATCTACTCATAGCCAAATCGAAAGTAGCCCCTGTTAGACCAGTCACGATCCCTCGTTTAGAGCTTTGTGGTGCGGTTTTACTAGCAAAATTGCTGAAGGAAGTGATGTCAGCTCTCAACTTAGCAGCCAACGACATTTGTCTCTGGTCCGATTCCGAAATCGTTCTGTCCTGGCTCAAGGGACATCCAACTCGATGGACTACGTTTGTTGCTAATCGAACCGCTGAGATCTATGATTTAATAGGCAACGTATCATGGCGACACGTCCCATCATGTCAAAATCCAGCAGACTTAGCTTCACGCGGGGTTTCACCAGTGGAAATAGTAAACAGCAAGCTATGGTGGAATGGGCCAACATGGCTGGAAAGAGATACTGAATTCTGGCCGTCCCAGAAACTTATCGAAAATACTAAACTAGAACAGCGCAGTCAAATTTTAGTCAATATACACATCAAAGATGACGATTGGATGGCCGTCGTACTGCAAAGGGTTTCTACATATACAAGATTAATCCGTGTTACGGCGTATTGTTTCCGGTTTGCAGTCATAATATCTCGGAAAAGTATCAACAAGGGTCCTTTAACAGTTCAAGAGCTACAACGTGCCGAGACTTGTTGGATTAAACACATACAAGGCACTGAATTTCACAGCGAAATAAAGTCTTAAAATCTAGGACAACCACTTGAAAAGGGCATTAGACTGCTCAATTTGATTCCATTCATTGACGGAAATGGATTTTTAAGAGTTGGGGGAAGATTGTCGAACGCAGAGTTATCATTCGATGAAAAACACCCCATAATTTGATTTACGGATTTTTTGATACATAAATTCCACCAAGAAACATTACATGGCCAAATACAACTAATGTTAGCAACCATAAGAAGAAAATACTGGATTATCAGAGGGAGAAATGCAATAAAAAAATGTATTCACAAATGCATTAGATGTTTTCGAGCCACGGCAAAGTGCGCAACACAATTGATGGGCAGCCTACCCAAACCTCGAGTTTCAATATCGCGCCCATTTATGCACACGGGCGTAGATTACTGTGGGCCTTTCAACATGAAGGATAAGCAAGGACGTGGTGGAAAAATCTACAAAGGTTATGTCGTGGTTTTCATATGTCTATGTACCAAAGCAATCCATCTAGAAGTTGTGTCAGACATGACAACGCAAGCCTTTATGGCTGCCCTCCATCGTTTTACTGGGAGACGAGGACTCTGCAGCCATATCTACAGTGATTGCGGAACTAACTTTGTCGGAGCTGCCACTGAATTTCGAAAAATAAAATCGATCTTGACGAACGTTGCTGAAAAGAGCGCTATGTATGATATAACTTGGCATTTCAATCCCCCTGCATCACCACACTTTGGAGGTCTTTGGGAAGCGGGGGTAAAATCATTGAAACGACATCTACGTAGAATATTATCAGATGCGGCATTAACTTATGAAGAATTTACGACAGTACTCATAAAAATAGAAGCGTGTTTGAACTCTAGACCGTTATGTCCCTTAAGCGACAATCCCAATGATACAACTGCATTAGCGCCTGCACATTTTTTAATCGGAGACACATTGTTAGCTCCTCCCGAAATGAATCTTATGGATGTTAAACTAAATCGTTTAGATCGCTGGCAATTGACTGAGCGATTGACTCAAACTTTTTGGAGAAGATGGCACACAGACTACTTATCCAGATTGCAATCCAGACCGAAATGGTTACAACAGCAACCGAATCCGAGCATCGGAGATCTTTGCCTCGTTAAGGACGACAGATACCCTTCGTACAAATGGGCACTAGCAAGAATTACCGCTGTGCACCCAGGCAAAGATGAAATTGTTCGAGTCGTGTCCATTAAGAGTAATGATAGAGAATATAAACGACCCGTCACTAAAATAGCACTATTACCAATACATACTACATCAAACCTACCAAATCAAACATATTAACTGAATCACCGAATTGAAATATTGACTGAAATGTACCACAAGCACATTCTGCAACAATATAGGCTATTATTACCACAACGAATAGAATCCTATTGATACATGTCTCAACTACTCGAAAACCGAACAAACTAACGACCATCAACCTAACATGCCAAATCACCTTCCCAAACAGCGAGTGTGACGCGCTGAAAAACGTCACCCGTTCCAGGGTCAAGAAACAGTCAGCACGGTGGAAATACCGTCGATAGTTTCTTTGACTAATCCAGCGACCATCCCGAGACGCAGAATTTGGATAGCAATAAAGAAAAAAAAGGAGTTAATTTGGTAGTATATTTCCTCATACTAATAACATATTTACAGATGGGAAAATACCGAATTCTGGCACTTCGTCCCAGCCGGGGGAGAATGTTTACAATTAAAACTTGCGAATGTTTACAATTAAAGTGACAGACGACCGGTTGTCACTGTCTAGGAGAAACTATGGAATTAGGCGCAAGGGGTCGCTCAAGGCATTACCAGTCCACAGGTCATTCCGGACATCTAGGAAAGCGACATAATACAATGACCCGGGCAAGTGCGGAAAGTTACCGGTGGCGCAGCGGTACCTTGTTTTTGAATTCGGTAGTGTGAAAATAGCTTTTGAATTTTTAAAATTTTGAAATAGTTAAGAAGATCAGAAAGTAGTGAACAGTTGAGAGACAAGGTTGTGAAGTAGAAGTAAAAGTTGAACTTAGAATTTGATGTTGTAAATGTGGAAAGTAGTGAAATAAAATTGTAAATTAGACGATTGGTGTTTCTCTTAAATTAAAGATCGCGATAATGAGAAAGTGAATTTGTTGAACACCAATGATTTGAAGGAATTTTTTTCAGAAGCCTGCCGTAGCTACAGAGTTAGTCAACATCAATACGCTCTGCAATTTTCACGATGATCCGATGTTTTGATCACAAGTAATGACAAATCAAAATTTGAAAAAAAATCCTTGCCTACTTTTAGGCACTCTGCACCCACACACGGCACAAAATTTCCAATTCTTTATCATAGGCAAGCTAAGAACATAATTAATTTTCATTCCCAATACTTTTTTCAACGAAAATTTACACTGCTTGGAAATATAGGAGTACCTTAAAATTCACTAAAACGCTCGCCGACGCCAAAATGTTTAGGATATCTAAATTTGAGAAAGTTCTGGACCTGCCGACTATATACATCTACCTTCTCCGAAAGTTTCAGCTCAATCGAATTGGCCACTCCAGAGATTATCTCGGAAAATCATTTTGCTGATATATATATATATATATATATATATATATATATATATATATATATATATATATATATATTTATATATATATATATATATATATATATATATATATATATTTATAAAGAAATATGAAATTTCGGCGAAACGAGTTTAATACGAATGTTCTTCGAACATTAGTAAAAAGAGCTGAGGAAATCCAAAAGGAAGGCCTGGAGTGCCTTCTACGAAATTCTCAAAAGTATCCCAGAGACTGCCAGGATCCAGAAAGCTCTATCCAAAGGCTATCAAGGCCATATAGGACTACTAAGAACTCCAAATGGAGGGATGACGACATCCTTTGACGACACACTGCAGGTGCTGCTTAGAATACACTTTCCAAGGCCCGAAATAAGCAATGAGGCTGAGGAAAAAGAGGACAGTCCTGATTGGATACGTCACTTACCTCCTCTGCTCAAACAAATCATCATGTATGAAAATGTTGAATGAGTGATTAACTCCTTCAAACCCTTTAAATCACCAGGACCAGACGAAATTTACCCAGTTCTGCTACAAAGGGTGACAGGGAAACTAAAAACCATTCTGATACACATATTTAGAGCGAGCTTGCAACTCAGGTATATACCTAAATTGTGGAGACTGGCGCGGGTTGTGCTCATCCCTAAAGGGGGCAACAAACCGGCCGACCTGCCAAAACCATACAGGCCAATTAGCCTCACATCTTTTGTACTGAAGACCATGGAAAAACTGATCGACCTATACATAAGGAATGATCTTTTGACAAAGCTGCCTTTTCATAAATTTCAATTTGCCTAACAAAAAGCAAATCATCTATATTAGCTACACATAAGCTGACACAAATAATAGAAAAGGCATTGGAATGCAAGGAAGTCGCTCTATGTGCCTTCATGGACATAGAAGGAGCCTTCGACAATGCACGACATGACTCGCTATACGTCGCTCTCCAGAGAAGAAGTAGTGAAATGGGCGAGCAAAATATTAAGGAATCGTAGTGTGGCTGCGGAGCTGGGGAAGGCGAAGCTAAGAGTTGACACTAGGAGGGGATGTCCACAGGGAGGGGTATTATCCCCCCTGTTAGTCCTACGTCCCTACTAGTTGATGACCTCCTCGTGACCCTCAATAGTAAAATCCTAACTACTCTCGGCTACGCAGACGACATTACAGTAGTAATAAGAGGCTCACGCATGGATACCGTGAGGTCTAGAATGCAAAAGACTTAAATGAAACAACCAAATGGTGCGAAAAAGAGGGTTTATCCATTTATCTGCAGGAAACTAACATAAAACCATTCACCATACAAACAAATGGTGAGACCTATCCTCCTATATGAAGCTGCAGTGTGGTGGAAGAAAAACCTACAAAAACTGCTATTAATAGGCTCAACAAGCTTCAAAGGATGGCCTGCCTGCTGATTACAGGAGCAATGAGCTCCACTCCAACAACAGGAATGGAGGCTCTTATAAACCTTTAACCGCTGCACCTCAAAATTCAGGAGGAAACAGCGAGACAAGCCGTTAGCCTACAACAGACCTACAGGTATAAATCCGGGGAACTGAAAGGCCACCTAAAAATCCTAATGGACGTCAGGCCCATAATGGAAATGTTAAACCTCAGCGATCAAATAAAAACTGAGGCAGCATTCAAGAAGAGATTCAAAGTCACAATTCCATCAAGGGACAAATGGAAGGATGGGCCACCTCCCTCGTACAAAGGAGCGCAAATGTGGTATACGGATGGTTCAAAGATGGATTTTGGAGTAGGAGAAGGGATCGTAGGTCCCAACTGCAAAATGCATTTCCCTCCCCCAAAAGAAGCCATGATCTATCAAGCAGAACTATCTGCCATACAAACAACAAAAATAAGGAATACTAAAGGGTCAGAATTAAGATCCTATCAGATAGTCAAGCGGCTCTCATGGCTATAAATCGCGATCAAATAAATTCGGCTATTCTTCTTAAGGTGAGAGAGGCCCTAAATACAATAGGGGCACAGAACAGCCTTGAGTTGATATGGATCCCCGGCCATGAGGAGCACCGAGGAAACGAGGAAGCTGATACCAGACCCAAAAAAGGAGTAAAACTGCCCTTCATAGGTCCTTCTCCGTACTGGGGTTTTACAAAAGCAGATACGGAGAAGGAAATTAAAACACGGAGCAAGAAGAAGATCGAAGATTACTGGCTTAATATTGAGGGTTTAAAACACTAAAAAAAATTTCTTGGCTTCGATAATAAAAGAGCAAAAGAAGCAGTGGCTCTCTGCAAAAGTGGTATAAGAGCCCTATGCAGAGCATTGACAGGACACCTTCCATGCAAAAAGTACTTCCACAGGATAGGTGAGGAGCAGGACGACCGTTGCAGATACTGTGGGGGAAACGACAGAGTGAGTAGAACATCTGCTCACAGTCTGCCCAGCACTAGCGAAAAGAAGATTCGAGCTACTTGCCTTTACTCTTCCTTCCATCAGGGACATAACAAATGTCCCGTCAAGGAACATATCCAGGTTGATTAGAAGCCTGGACATCCTAAAGGACATAACGCAAAGGAGGTCTCAGTGCTAGGGTCCCTCTGGACCCACTCCAGGCCATCATCATGTCTTAAGTAAGAAAATTAGCTAGTGGTAGAATACACACTCAAAATCAGCACTAATTCTCTACTGTTCTTCGAATATAAGTGTTTCTAGCAGTTTTGATGCGCCAGGGGTTTTATTATATTGATTTCAAACAAGTAGTGTTTATAATTTAAGCAAATTATTGTGGTATTTCTTACATCTTCCATTTACTAATATATGAGTATGAACACCATTTCTTTCTAGTATTTCATATGGTCTGTGGTGTATTTTTTTGCTCTTAATTTTTTTTATCGTGTTGTTTAAAATTTCTATATTTTATATTTGAATATTTTGTTGTATTTAATTGAACATACTTTGGTGTCTAAAAGTATATTCGATAAGTAATGTAAAAGAATAACTGTTTCACCTCAAAGCTCAAAAGTTTATTTCAATTTCTGATTTTGTTTTATTCTTTTCTTTGATCGTTTTTTCATATTTTGCATTGAACTAATATTGTTTTTCAGTTTGATTTGAAGTTCATTAATGTAATTAAATTGAATTGTGCTTTCAATTGTAGATGATTATTTACATCGGCCCTCTTTGTATTTGAATGTTATCTTGCATTTCATTGAGCATATTTTGACACTTCCAAATATTCGATGTGTCAGGTGTTTAATGGCTCTTGTTCCGGCACTCATTTGACATCTTCTTTTCGGCTTTTTGTGATGTCAGCTTCTCCAATGGCAAAACTAATTCCACTCGATTATCAATGCATTTTCCATTATGACTTTTGGGATGTTCTCTATATTGCATTTCAATTTCATCAAACATTTAATATCAGCGGTCAAATTGCTGTTGCAAAGAAAAGCTTTTGGAGGCTTCATTCTGTGTTTTGGTCGTATCAATATTTTTATATCAAGCGTCAAATTGCTGTTACATATATCTTTATATAAATAAATGTATATATATATATATATATATATATATATATATATATATATATATATATATATAGATATTTATATATATATATATATATATACATTTATTTATATATATATATATACATTTATTTACATATATATATATATATATATATATATATATATATATATAGATAGATATATATATTTATATAAATATATATATATATATATATATATATATATATATATATAAATATATATATATATATATATATATATATATATATATATATATATATATATATATATATATATATATATATATATATATATATATATATATATATATATATATATAGATATATATATGCTGTAAAACAAAGTGTTGAGACATGGACAAGTTTCTAAGGCATCCGTAGACTTTTCCAACAACTGTATTTATATGATCGTCCCAGGTTAATGTGCTGTTAAACCAAATTCCGAGATTTTTGGCTTTTCTGATAAAATCAATGCACGCATTATTTAGATATATTTTAGGAAAGTAGCTCAGATCAAGCTCGCTTTTATAAATTACAATGCAATTGGACTTCTGCGGATTAAGCTTCAACAAATTATATTGAGACCATTGGAATATACGCTGCAGATCACTATTTAGCTTGCAGGCCCCATCCTCAATTAACCCCAACTGACAGCTTAAGTATAATTGTAGATCGTCTGCATACATGTGGATTATCAAAGACTTGTGGAAGGTCATCTATGAACATGCAGAAAAGTAAAGGGCCTAAAATAGAGCCTTGTGGAACTCCTGTCAGAACACATTCCAAGCTAGAAGAGCTATTGCCGACAAAGACAGTTTGCTTTCTACCAGATAGATAAGAGTTGATAAGCCTAGCTGCACTTGATGAAAAATTAAAATTGCGTTGCAATTTAGATATAAGCAATGAATGATTCACTGAGCCAAAGGCTTTTGAGAAATCGAGCAATACGAGATAGGTTACGAGATCATTCGTCAATGACACACGTATATCATCAGTTACTTAAAGTAAAGCAGATGTACAGCTGTGCTTTGGTCTAAAGCCTGATTGATTGTAGCTCAAGAGATTGCGGTTCCTCAGGTATTTGGTTAGTTGCTTATGCAAAATTTTCTCAAGTACTTTTGAGAGATAAGCCAGTATCGTTATTGGTCTATATGCTGTTGACAAACCACCGGAGGCTGCCTTCTCCACTGGAATTATTTTACTCACTTTCCATAGCGAAGGAAAGGTTGAAGTCATGATAATGGTATTGAAAATGTGTGTGACGAAAGGTAATACATGCGGAAGCAGTATTTTCATGAAAAGTGGATGGAGTTCATCCAGCCCGGTCGCTTTTGATTTAATGCCAGCAATAGCTTCGCACATATCATTGCCCGTAATTCCAGTAAAATAAAAAGCGGCGTCGCTTGAAACCTCATTAGTCAGAGAGACCTTTGGCAAAGTGTTCAAGCAAGAGGGGTGTGACTGAGATTGCAGAAATGCTAAATTAAGCGCATTCAAATCAGGCACAGCTGTATTGGATATACTCTTTCTACCGATACTTAATTCTTTTAAGTTTCTCCAGAGTGTCTGAGAGGGCAAATTATTTCCAAGCCTCCTGGTGAAATACCTTTGCTTCGCCCTTCTTATTTCAGTGGTGACTTTATTACTAGATTGACGAAAAATTTCATACAATGAAAGAAGCTTGAAACGTTTCCATCTCAAATAGTTTTTATCACGCTGGTCAATAAGATGTTGTAGCTGGGAAGTGAACCAAGGATTACGCGTGTTTTTTAATGTTCGAGTTTTCAAGGGAACGTGGGCATTGTACAAGTGCAGGATATTGCTCTGCAGGAACTATACCTGATCCTCTATACATTTGAGGTGATAGGTTTGATGCTATTGTATTTTTAGCACATCCTCTTCAAGAGCCCTGAAATTGATATTGGTAAAGTCTCGATATGTATATGAGGTGTTACCGCATTCAGCTGCATTATAAACCGTTATGAAAATTAAGTCGTGCTTCGAAAACGCAGGAGCTGACAGCTGACTATAACGAAGAATATTTTGCATGCAACTGACAAGAAAAATATCAAGCAGAGTGCTACTAGATCTGCTAAAGTGTGTAGGAGATAAACCATTTACTAGAAACAAGTTATATGACTTAATACTATCGAGGAATGATCATGAACTTTCAGAATGTAGCACATTACAATTCAAATCACCAATAATAATTTCGCTAAACGATGTAGTTAGTCCCTCAAGCATTAGGTACAGTGGTTGCAGATCAATGTTATTGGAAGGTCGATAGACTACACCAATGAGTCGCTTTTTCGAATTTGAAACGATTTCGATGAAGCAAAACTCAACCGAAACATCAGCCTGTGAGATAACGACATATCTGGATATAATTCCGTGCCGCACATAAACTGCAACACCTCCACCTATTCTATTATGCCTGTCAACGCGAAAAAGCTTGCAGCCTTCTAAATCGTATACAGAATCAGAGACACCATATCGAAACCATGTTTCGGAGACTAGAATTTTGTCAAT
>OZ022264.1:168711499-168751499 GCA_963978885.1 Nemotelus pantherinus | reverse complement strand
ACACTGAGTAGGGTATTGATATTTATTTGATTATTATTTTTTAAAAGTTGTTGAATCTTATTTGTGACTCGGGTGATATTATTTATCCTGATATTAAAGAGGTTATTCATAACAACTTGTTTGTTATTATTCTGCAATTGATTGTTCAATTCCTGCTTTATCGTGATAAAGTCCTCGTAGTCAGCAATCCATTTTCATGCGCTTTCGAGGAAATTGAGTGATTGCCTGATTCGTGAGATAGCATTGGTATGAGGGAGCTGTGTTGTAATTCTGATGTATTAAGAATAGGTTTAATTTTTCCTAAAGGACGTTCGTATCTATCAATGTCTATGTCGTGGATCAGTTTAAGATTGCCGTTTTGTATTTTTGCCAATCCATTATAAAAAGACCCTGAATAGTCCAAGATTTGTATATTGGCTAATACGCTGCTGACAGTGAACTTGGAATTAAAAATTCGTTCCGAATGTTAATTTTGTGCACCATTTTGCCGGATTCAGTAAGTTAAGTTAAGAACTGAGTGCTTATTTTCTTTAACTACTTATTGTTTGCACTTAAGTGAAAATGTTGACCCTTTCCTGTTATTCTGCTTTACAAAAACGGTTTCTCCTTTATGATATTCTTTGAGGGGCTGTCGATTCTTGTTGTGGTGTTTCTTGTTTGTTTGTAAGTCTGTCCATGTTTGTCAGCCGTATCGTTTCTAGTTCTTCTAAGTCAATATCAAGGACTCATCCGAAATATATTTCAATTGGTTTTCTGTTCGTCATCCAGTGGATGGTATGATTGTATTCCGCTTCCAGCATAAATCAATCTTTCCCGGTTTGTCAAAGTTGGCATCAGCTAAATTGAAGGTTTTCAATTGAGTTTGTACTTTCGTAAGAACTTTCCAAGTGGGTATTCGATTTGTCAATTGATCTTAAATATAGGCTTCTATTTCCAAAGATTGTTTATCACAAAGATTAAACATGAAGCGGACGATTCCTTTCGTCGAAGTGTTATTTGTTCTGCCTTTCCCACTTATAGTAGTGTTTGTGTACATCCGTTTTACATTAAGCTACTGGATGGCATTCTCTCTAACGAACGTTGCTTGAGAGCCTTGATCCAATAATGCCCTTAAGCCACTTAACCACTTGGAATTTGTACTGTCACTAATGCTGTTGCTAAGAGAACTTGCTTTGGTACAACAGCGCTCAGTGTTTGTATTTCAGCTTTGTTCAGAGCAACACTTGATGCTGGTGCATGAATAGATGCAAAATCATCACATTTGTTGTCGCTGTCTCTCTATGCAGAGAAATATGTTGGGATTCTTTGCATTTTGTGCATCTACCACTACGTGGACAATTTACAATTATGTGTCAGTGAACATTTACAATTATGTGTCAGTGTCATTATGTGACAGTGAACAGTTTCGAACTTTGAATCGTAATTTATTTTACTAAAGGAGGGACACTGCCAAATGTGATGGCCTGCTCTAAAAACTACACAGCTTTAAGCCATTTGAGTTGCATAGTTCTGCAAGTTTTGGGGTTGAAATATACTTGTTTTTCTGGGAACTTGCATACGGTCTATTCCCGCAGCTTCCAATGCCCTAAAGCTAAGTTGCGAAAATTCAAATATATCATTCAATGAGGGAAGTGTGGTCCTCTGTGCATGCTCTTGTTCCCACTGTTGTCTTGTGGATGGATGTAATCTTTGTGTGACAATATGCACCAACGTGGAATGCCATAAATTTTCTATACCCATGTTTTCAATGTCTTGAATACACTCCATTGCTCTATCGAGTAAAGTTTTTAGCGAGGATGCGGACTCATTAATATTCGGTATCGAAAACAAGCGTTTGAATTGCGTGCTCAGCAAAACATTCGCATCGTCGTACCTGTCGTTTAGAACTCGCCAAGCAATGTCGTAGTTCGCATCAGTGATTGCATATTGTTGCAACAGACCTTCAGCTTCCCCAGATAGACTACACTTCAAATAGTGAAGTTTTTGCACTTTCGACATGTTCGGACGATTGTGCATGAGCGATCTAAATAAATCACGCAACGAAATTCACGAGTCATAGCTGCCATGGAACTTTGGTAAGGAAATACGAGGGAGTTTCATGTCCTCAAAGTGCGGCTCCAACTCCTGTGATCCAGATCACATAAGTGCTTTTTCTTCTTGTCCAGTTCCTCCATCCTGAATGACTCCTGAATTATTTTGCTCCGATTCCATTTTATCTGCTACCTGATGTTCTGCTGCCCGCTGTGTGCTCAACGCTTCTCCTAACTGTTCTTCTACTTCCGATGCGAATTTTAACTGCAACTCGTCAGACTGGCTGTTTGTTTTACTCCAAAAAAATTTTTTGGATCTTCTCGTAATACGAAACTATTTTGCGAGTAACAGAATCCTTTTTGTAATTAGACTTAAGTCTATTTAATTGCTGTAAAGCTAATTTCTTTTGCACCATCAAATTTTTCATAATGAGAACCGTGACGCACCTCAGTTATTTAGAACAGTTTTTACTGCGAATCTCACGAGTTACTACTTTGCAACAGCGCCCAATGTAATATTTGAAAATTCCAATGGTAACCAACAAGTATCTAGTTAGATTCCGATCTTATCAACACAATTCAAAAGTTAATGAGTCACCAATTCAATATAAATATTCAATCCACAAAATGCCAGATGAAGCTCAAATCAACTATTTGCCCAAAATCGAATTTTCCAAATAAATATATGATAGTCAATACACACTGTCTGCGTTCTGATTAAAGACTTCGCCCAATACTCAATCTCAAATTTCAATATTTGATTAAGAGCCACAATATAACAATATTCGAGCCAACAAAGTGCTTGATGCGGGTTCAATAAAATGTTTGCCGAAAATCGCAATTTGACTCAATTAATATATATTTCACCCAATATTTAACTTCAAATTTCACAAAATCTATGTACTTCTTGTATCAATACGACCAAGTAAGAGGACAAGAAAAACTCAAGTGCACCTGAACCGCTAGAAACACTTATGTTCGAAGAACAGTAGAAGAATCGTGCAGGTTTTGAGTGCATATTCCACCACATGAGCTGCTTATTACGGCCAAACTGTTTCAAATGCCACGTTTTACTTTCGTCTCAAGAATGCATTATAACTCATATGGTAGAAGGTTTCAGATATTACCACTGGCATGGGATTCAACGTTTATGAGAGCAAAACACTTGTTAATTATATTCGTTATCAGTTGCTTATTTCACCAAACTTTGAAAGCAGCATCTCATAGAACATCAATGAAGAAAATGCTCAGTGCCTGCAGCTCGGTAACTGAAGTTGGTGTTTGGGGCTGCGATCCGAAAAATTTGTAGAACCTAGGGAATTGAAACATCGGTTATTTATTTTCATTGTAAATGTTTCCGGTATGAATACTAACTGTAAGCATTTATTGATACAAAAGTAGCACAACCGACTCGTGCTGGCAACCTTCTGCCAGTATCAAAGCCAAGAATACATCACTTCTGCTTCACGTTGTTATATAACATTCGAAGTTATAGGAGTACAAAGAAATTAAGGGTTACCTGCAGCGAGTTTTTTCAAATAATCGAAAGCTTAATATTTGCTGTTTATTGTCACTACAATATCATTACCAATTGAAAATTCTACGATAAAACCGCTTAATAAAGATATTGCAAACAAACACAAAACCAACAATAGCTGGCAACCCTATCGTGGCTTTTCAAACAAATTTGGCTTGAATAATGTTTATAATAGGTTCCATTAATTGTATGAAATTCGTATTGATTTCATGACTGCACTGGAAGTTATAGGGCAGAATCTTTTATTTCCCTGAAAGAATTTTCAAAACAAAAGACACAAAAATTACCATAGCTGGCAGCACCAATCGAATTTTTCAACCAAATTTATATCAAACAGAGCTTAGAGTAAGATGCAGCTACTGTATCAATTTCATGAAAATCAGACTACTAATTCACATTTCATAGGGCAAAAAGCAGTTTTTTTTTTTGTAATTTTTCAAGATTTTTTCAAGCACCACTGGCACAGAGTTGCCCACAATTCAAAATCGCTTCTATCAGACCTGGTTCTACTTAAGTCCAATGCATTCTGTAAATTTCAATTCTATCTGATTATTGGTTCGTGAATTCCCGTGAACAGAAGTTTTTGATGCTAAAAATATAGGTTAACTGGGAAAGGGTTACCGTTCTTGTCCGACATGAAATTTCCAAAGTTTTACTTTGAACGTGTAGATAAAGCATAAAATTTGTAAACAGATTGGTTTTATTGTAAGAAACGGACATTTTTCGGATATTCGATGATTTGAATGTTTTCACTTCCAAATTTTTATTTTTACTAATGTTCGAAGAAGAACATTAGTATTAAAACCACTTTGGCCAAAAATTCATATTTCTATATATATATATATATATATATATATATATATATATATATATATATATATATATATATATATATATATATATATATATATATATAATATATATATATATATATATATATATATATATATATATATATATATATATATATATATATATATATATATATATATATCATCAAAAAATTTCAGTGAAAAAATCTCAGAAACGCGCCACCCGATTGAGCTGAAATTTTCAAGACACATTGGTGTATATGCAGAATAGTGCCAGGTCTCACAAAAAGTTAATAATCTTTAACCCTTTGGTGCCGGCGGCCATTTTAGTGATTTTTTTAATATACCTATTATTCCGTACACAAATAATTTCTGCAAAAATAAAGTTGACGACATAAATTCCGAACAAGTTTTACATGTAAATCGGATAATATTTTGGAATTTTTTAACCCCGTGTGTGCGCTGGGTGCCTAAAAAGAGAACGGGAAAATTTGAAAATTTTTAAATTGCGATAACTTTTGACAGAGCTATTCCATGATTACGAAATTTTCAGGACATGTTTGTTTTATTTAGTTGTAGTTTGTACGTTTTAATGAGCGTGCTGGCAACCCTGTAGCTAGGGCAGGCACTGAAAATGAAAACCTCCAAATCATCGTCTCTCTTGAAAAAATGTCGTTTCTTAAAAAAAAGCCACTCATATGTAAATTTTGTGCTTTGTTTACATAAACAAAAAAAAAATTTGATATGGTATAACGGGCACGCCTGGTAGCCCTTGCCCAAGTTACCTATATTTTTAGCATCAAAAACTTCTGTTCACGGAAACTCACGATCCGATGAATGGAATTTATTGAAATTTGCAGAATGTATTGGTCTTAAATAGGACCAGGTCTGATAGAAGTGATTTTGAAATGCGGGTGATTCTGTGCCAGTGGTGCCATCTTGAAAAATCACTAAAAAAGATAACTGCTTTTAGCCCTATAAATTCTGATTGAATCGTTCGATTTTGACGAAATTCACACGGTAGCTGCAACTTATTTTAAACCAAGTTTGGTAGAAATTTGGTTGAAAAATTCGCTCGGAACTACCAGCTATGATAATTTTGGTGTCTTAAATTTGAAAAAATAAAAATTTGGAAGTGAAAACATTCAAACCATCGAATATCCTAAAAAATGTCCGTTTCAACAATAAAACCAATCTGAATACAAATCTTATGCTCAATCTACACAGTCAAAGTAAAACTTTGGAAATTTCATGTCGGACAAGAACGGTAACCCTTTCTCAGTTAACCTTTATTTTTAGCTTCAAAAACTTCTGTTCACGGGAACTCACGAATCAATAATCAGATAGAATTGAAATTTACAGAATGCATTGGACATAAGTAGGGCCAGGTCTGATAGAAGCGATTTTGAATTGTAGGCAACTCTGTTCCAGTGGTGCCATCTTGAAAAATCACAAAGAAAAAAATATGCTTTTTGCCCTATCAAACAAGAATAAGTTACCAT
The DNA here is from genome assembly GCA_963978885.1 of Nemotelus pantherinus. Lineage (NCBI taxonomy): Eukaryota > Metazoa > Arthropoda > Insecta > Diptera > Stratiomyidae > Nemotelus > Nemotelus pantherinus. The sequence goes on along the minus strand of OZ022264.1, from coordinate 168,745,618 downwards.
ATTTTCATGAAATTGACACAGTAGCTGAACCTTACTCTAAACTCTGTTTTATAGAAATTTGGTTGAAAAATTCGATTGGTGCTGCCAGCTATGGTAATTTTTGTTTCTTTGGTTTTGAAAATTCGCTCAGGAAAATAAAACTTTTGCCCTATAGCTTCCAGTGCAGTCATGAAATCAATACGAATTTCATTTAATTGATGGAACCTATTATAACGTATATAATTAACAAGTGCTATGATATGGTGTAACGAATATAATAAACAAGTGCTATGCTCTCATAAACGTTGAAATTCATGCCAGTGGTAATATCTGAAACCTTCTACCATATGAGTTATAATGCATTCTTGAGACAAAAGTAAAACGTGGCATTTGAAACAATGTGGCCGTAATAAGCAGCGCATGTGGTGGAATCTGCACTAAAACCTGCACGATTCTTCTACTGTTCTTCGAACATTAGTGTTTCTAGCGGTTCAGGTGCGCTAGAGTTTTTTCAAATTTAAGACACCAAAATCATCATAGCTGGCAGCTCCAACCGAATTTTTCAACCAAATTTCTACCAAACGTGGTTTAAAATAAGGTCAAGCCGCTTTGTAAATTTCGTCAAAATCAAACGATTCAATCAGAATTTATAGGGCTAAAAGCAGTTATCTTTTTTAGTGATTTTTCAAGGCACCACTGGCACAGAATCACCCACATTTCAAAATCACTTCTATCAGACCTGGTCCTATTTAAGACCAATACATTCTGCAAATTTCAATAAATTCTGCTCATCGGATGGTGGGTTTCCGTGAACAGAAATTTTTGATGTTAAAAATTAGGTAAATTGGGCAAGGGTTACCAGGCGTGCCCGTTATACCATATCAAATTTTTTTCTCGGTCTATGTAAAAAAAGCACGAAATTTATATATGAGTGGCTTTTTTTTGATGAAACGGCATTTTTTCAAGAGAGACGATAATTTGGAGGTTTTCACTTTCAGTTCTTGCCCTAGCTTCAGAGTTGCCAGCACGGTCATGAAAAGCTACACAAATTTACAACTAAATAATGCCAATATGTTCTGAAAATTTGGTGATGATTGAATAGCTCTGTCAAAAGTTATCGCAATTTAAAAATTTTCAATTTTTCCGGTTCTCTTTTTAGGCACCCAGCGCACACATGGGGTTAAAAAATTCCAAAACATTATCCGATTCATATGTAAAACACGTTCGAAATTTATTTTATCAACTTTGTTTTTGCAAAAATAGTTGTGTACGGAATAATAGGTATATTAAAAATATTACTAAAATGGCCGCCGGCACCAAAGGGTTAAAATTTATGAACATTTTGTGAGACCTGACACTATTCTGCACATACACCAATGTGTCCTGAAAATTTCAGTTCAATCGGATGGCGCGTTCCTGAGATTTTTTTACTGAAATTTTTTGATGATATATATATATATATATATATATATATATATATATATATATATATATATATATATATATATATATAAATATCTATATATATATATATATAAATATATATATACATAGAAATATGAATTTTTGACCAAAGTGATTTTAATACTAATGTTCTTCTTTGAACATTAGTAAAAATGGATGTATTATAATATATGGAGCACGTATGGAAATATATGGACATATATGAAAATGTATAACAATGTATGAAAAACTCTAGCGCACCTGAACCACTAGAAACACTTATGTTCGAAGAATAGTAGAAGAACCTTGCAGATTTCAAGTGCATATTCTACCACACGAGCTGCTTATTACAGCTAAGCTGTTTCAAACGCCACGTTCTACTTTGGTCTCAAGAATGCATAATAACTCATATGGTGGAAAGGTTTCAGATATTACCACTGGCACAAAACTGAAAGCAGCATCTCATATAACATCAATGAAGAAAATGCTCAGTGCCTGCAGCACTGTAATTGAAGGCGGTGTTTGGGGCCGCGATCCGAAAAATTTGCAGAACTTTGGGAATTGAAACATTGGTTATTTATTTTCATTGTAAATGTTTCCGGTATGAATACTAACTGTTAGCGTTTATTGATACAAAAATAGCACTACCGACTCGTTCTGGCAACCTTTTGCCAGTATCAAAGCTAAAAATATATCACATCTGCTTCACGTTGAAATTAATCCACCCTGCAAATTTCGTCCTGATCCGATGACTGCATTCGACGTTATAGGAATATTAAGAAATTAAGGGCTACCAGCCACGACATTTTTCAAATAATTGAAAACTTAATATTTGCTGTTTGTTGTCACTACAATATCATTACCATTTGAAAATTTTACGATAAAATCGCTTAATAAAGATATTGCAAATACACACAAAACCAACAATACAATTCCATCAATTGTATGAAATTCTTATTGATTTCAAGACTGCATTATCAGGCTTCGTATTCACAGTCCTTCACACAATCTGACTGAATTATCAAAACCAAAGACACAAAATTTACCACAGGTGGCAGCACCAATCGAATTTTTCAACCAAATTCCTACCAATCACGGTTCATCTATTTATTCACCAAGCAAGGTGTACATGTACAGAAGAATAAATAATCTAGTACATAAATAAAATTACGAAACAAAATAAAATAAAATAATATATGAAACAAAGTAAAAAACAAAACCATATGTGAATACAAGACTAATAAATAACGCAAAAATAAATTAGTTACAAATAGATAACAAATAGACTAATAGCTAAATGACAAATTACTAAATGAATAACAAATGACAAATAACTTAGTGAATTTAAATTTACAATACATATGTATTAGAATGGCGGGGGAAAGGAAGAGATTATGAAGTGAGAGCCTTCAGAACATTTTTTTAAAAGTTGCCTTAGATATCGTAGGGGAAAAGTTCTTGCTCATGCTATTGAATAGCCTGCAGCACATATTTATTGGCTCGTTTGCTGTATATGCTGTGTTGTGCTGGAATTCAATAAGCAATCGTCGGGATATAGTGACTCTCAAGGGCTGATTGAGCACAAACTTTTCTTTCAAGTAGACGACATTAACAACGTCTCTAATGACATCGAAGCTGAAGCAGGCAGATAACATTAATCTTCTCGATGCAAGGGGTAACAAGTTAATACATTTAAGGCGATATTCGTATGATGGTAGATTACTGAAATCATAAGGGTTGAAAAAATCTCTCAGAGCGAACAGTAAAAACTGCTTCTGAACAGACTCAAATCTTTGGCTGTGAATTTCGAAAGCAGGGTTCCAGATAGTGCACGCATATTCAAGAAGAGGGCGAACAAGTGAAATATATAAGGATTTAGTAACCCAGAGATTCTTAAACTCTTTGGCTCGTCGCTTGATGAAACCAAGTTGTTTACTTGCTCGGGAAAGCACTCTATCGTAATGTAGATTGAAGCGAAGCTTTTCATCCAGGGTGACACCGAAATCTAATATGTTGTCAACCCTGCTGAGTGACGTGTTGTTGAGGCTGTACGTATATTGAACGCGTGCAGTTTTGCGAGAGAAGCTGATTGCGCGGCATTTGGCAATGTTAAGAGGGAGTTTGTTCGCCGAGCATGAATGGTCTAGAGAATACAGTTTAGACTGAAAAAAGGCCGCGTCAGATTGTGACCTGATGACACGGTAGATTTTGAGGTCGTTCGCATATAAAAAATGAGGAATATCAGATAAAACCTCCGATATGTCAGATATAAAGATATTAAAAAGGAGAGGGCCAAGATGACTTCCTTGAGGTACCCCGGATTTAACGACGACTTTCTTAGAAATGATACCTTGGAATTTCACGAATTGCAAGCGGTCGTGTAGGTAGGAGCCAAGCCACTTTAGTAAGGATCCTGCAGTTTCAAATTTTTTCAGCTTTGGAATCAAAATGGAGTGATAAATTCGGTCGAATGCTTTGCTTAAGTCTGTATAGACTGCGTCAATTTGGTCACTTTTCTCCATTTTGCATAAAACATCAGAAACAAGTACCATAAGGTTAGTTGAAGTAGTAAGACCTTTCGTTAATCCATGCTGCTGCTCATTCAGTCGAGCGTCGACCAGAGGAAAAAGTTTGCAGTATCTGAATATTTCAAAAAGTTTGGGAATAGCAGATAGAATGACGATGTCTCTATAACTTTGAATAAAACGTCTATCGCCACTTTTATAAATTGGTGTAATATTAGAAGATTTCCAATACGAAGGAAATAGTCCAGAGGAGAGAGAACTATTGAATATAGTATGAAGAGGCAAGATCAGTTGTTTTACATACATGATCAGAAAAAAAAAGGCGGAAGGAGGTCAGGTCCAGGGCTATTGTTACTTTCAAGCTCTATAATGGCAGTAAATATTTCACTCCTCGATATGGTCATATCCTCAGCAAAAATTGTTTGAGTCGCACCCAGGAATCGATACAATGTTGGGATGCTAACTGGACTAAAAACTTCTTGAAAATGGTCACCAAAAAAGTTGCATATCTCCTGAGGAGAAGAAGACAACATTGAATTTTCAGTGGACAATGAAGAGGGGTAGCCACTTGTTTTCCGCTTCATATTAACAAAATCAAAAAATTTTTTAGGGTCGCGGATTATATTCTCCCCAGTAGTTTTAATGTATCTGTCCTACGCTTCGTGAGATTTGGTATGGAATTCCTGAGCAATTAATTCGTATTCTTCTTTAATACGGTGGTTAATGTCGACTTGATTCTTCATTAGTCTGTAAAGTTTATTTCTGTGGTTTCTCATACGTCTAAAGGTCTTGTCAAGCCAAGGCTCAGAGAGTTTATCTTTTTTCCTAATCTTGGGTACAAACTTATCTACCGCGTCAAATACTATTCTATAGAACATGGCTACATCATCATCAAAGGAATGGCACATAAACACATTTGTCCAATCGACATTGTCAAGGACATTGTGAATGCTATCATAATCAGCATTATGGAAATCATATACAATCGTATTATTGTACGTACTTAACATGTTCCAATCTGTAGTGGAAAGTTCAACTATAAGAGCGGAATGGTGAAGACTATTAGAAGAGAGATTCTCTGCGTCATTAGCTAGACTAACCACTATATCGTCGTAAACATTTGTAAAGATTAAGTCTAGCCAATTACCATTTTGGTTGGGTGTCGGAACAACCTGCTGCAAATCATAGCCATACAACATACTCACAAGGTTAAAATCAGAAGACTCAAATAGGTTTACTGGTACTAAACCATCATCAGACTTATCAGAAACAAAACGCAAATTGTCTTTTAAACATTTTTTACGTAAACGTTAGAAGCATTCGTTATAAAATTTACGACATCAATATTTATTTATGTTCCAACAAAAACATCGATGTTGTTGTTCTTCATGAAATATAGATATATAGCAACGAACAGGAACTCTTTACACCGAGAGGATAAACAGGCTATTTCTGCACAAGACAATCGGGCCGTGGAGGAGGCACAGCAATACTTGTGAAGTCAAACATTCGCTCAAAGTTTGTCAGCATGTCTGATAAATTTAACACTATAGTGGTTGAACTTGCACTTAGTTCAGGAAAAATTAACATCGGCACCTTTTATAAAGCACCAAATGAAGAAGACCATCTCTTTCTCAATCATATCGACGAATTCTATTCGACTATCGAGAAATTAATCACTGTAGCAGATACAAATATTGATACTTTAACATCTTCTGCCATATGCAGCGAATATCTCGATATAATTGCGACAAATAATGGAGTTGTGTTTCACAAGACAAAGCCAACACGCATCACTATGACGTCTAAAACATTACTCGATCATGTGATCATAAAACATCCAAACATGAGTGAACGTATGTCTTACAATGATGACGACTGGCCCGGCTTAGACCATAAGGTAATCAACTTATCCATCAAAAATCTCGTCAAAGCTAAAATACGACCTAAAAACATATCGATGAGCAGAACCAATAATAAAGATTTCTTAAGGAACTTCATAGATAGTCTCCAAGGGTCTCCAACTTCGGACTTTGATGAGCTGATTGAGAAGATAACACAAGCTAAGGTTAAAGCAACAACAACGAAACAAGTTCGTGTTTGAGTACAATCTTGGATTACTAGGAATGTAATTGATGCTGCAAATCGAAAACGAACTGCTTACAAAAAATACAAAGCAGATCCAAACTCCACGTCCAAGAAACAGATCTATGTATCTATGAAGAAGGAATCAAATCGAGCTATAATGGAGGAAAAAAAACGTTTCTACAGAAATAAGTTTGAAGCTTCAGCCGGGAATACCTCCAGATATTGGCAACTAGTAAATGAACTCTTGTCAAAGCAGCAAAGCAGCAAATCAGCAACGTGCATAGAAGAACTGTTGATAAATGGAACATCCATTACAGACCCCGAAGAAGTAGCACAGCAGTTAAACAACTTCTTCGCTACCATTGGAACACTTGTCACCGAGCAATTGCAACTTTCATCACGCTCGAGTATTCATATTGAGCCTAATATGTGCAATTCAATTCACTTGCGTCCCACGGGTCCTGTTGAAATATCTGAAATAATCGACAGCCTTAAATCAAAGGTTTCTCCTGGTCTGAATAGTATAACATCCGAGGATATTAAATTTCTGAAAAATCATATTTTGGAGCTTCTAACTACAATAATAAATAATAACCTAGCAGCTGGTATATTCCCTGATTGTCTTAAACTAGCGAAAATTACTCCAATCTTCAAAGGTGATGATCTAGCAGATCCATCAAATTATCGCCCAATAGCTGTCACAAGTGTCCTAAGTAAAATATTTGAAAGAGCCATTCAAAAACAATTGCTTCAATTTATTAAGACTAACTCTATTTTGACGCCAATTCAATATGGCTTTCAAGAAAACAGTAGTACACTAGCAGCAACATTATATGCAGAATATTTCATGAACAATGGATTGGATAATGGCGACTATGTAGCGGCAATCTTCGTGGATCTGAAAAAGGCCTTTGACACCATTAAACACGAAATTCTGCTTCAGAGGCTCGAAATACACGGAATTCATCACATTTTCAAGCTTTTAATAAAGGATTATCTGTTCAACAGGCGTATTATTACAACCAACAATATGTATAAAAGTCAGGAATGCTCTATAAACATCGGCGTTCCTCAAGGATCAATCCTTGGGCCATTACTGTTTTTACTGTACATCAACAGCGTACAGGACATTTATCTGTTGGGAAAAATAGTTGTATTTGCTGATGACACACTACTGCTGTATTCCGGTAAAAACGAATTAATTCTCCAGCAAAATATAAATGATGACCTAAGAAAATATTGGAATTGGCTCGAATAAAGTAAATTAATAATAAACATCCACAAGGCTAAATATTTAGTATTCCAACAAAAAAATAAGCAGCAAATTAATCGGTCATTACAAATCAATGGAATACAATTGGAAAAGGTCAAGTCAATTAGATACTTAGGACTAACTTTAGATGAGAAAATGTCTTGGCTACAACATATCAATAACGTCCGACTTAAAGTGGCGCCTATGATAGGAATCCTAAAAAAATATGATTTTTTATCTCTCAACATCAAACTTGACATATTCAAGGCTTTTATTTTTTCGAACATCTCTTATGGAGCAGTTTTGTGGAAGCAAACATCGAAACAAAACATCGATTTGATCGGAAGACTAATCACTAAGGCTATCAAGACTATATACAAAATACCAACTTTGACTCCAAGCTTACATGTGTATCGTGAAACAGGACTGCTAAGCATACAACAAATAATGTGTCTTGAACAAGGGAAGCTAATATTTAAGATACTTAACAAAAAACTCAAATGGCCATATGTTATAAGAAATGTTGGAGAAATAACTCAGACAGCCACAAGATCGGCGAATAACCTTGTGATCAAAAAAGCTAGGACAGATCGTTTGAAAATGGATCCAGTGCAACAGTCTTTGGCTTATTACAATACCTTACCTGAGGATATAAGACAATCAGCGAATTTTGTTAAATTTAAGAAAAATCTACGATCATTCCTTTTACAAAGATAATGAAGACGCCAACCAGAGTTTTTTCTAAACTTTTCTCTGGGCATAAGTCTTGACGACAAGAAACAGGCGATATCATCTGAAGACGATAGTTTATAATGAAGTGTTTTCCCTTATACCAATATTTTATTGTCTGGGAAGTACGAAGCTAACATATATTGAGGAGAATTGATGCACACGGACCGTGCATTTTGATTGAGTGATGGAGAGAGTGGAAGGAAGGAGGTACAAAAAAAAAAAATATAAAAAAAACTCTAGCGCACCTGAACCGCTAGAAAACTAATTTTCGAAGAAATTGTCTTTGAGTGACAATGTGGAAAGACGTAATACACTTTTTTGTAGAATCATATCAACCATTCCTCGTTCAAAGCAACAGAAATAAACTATAACACAAATGATGAAAATGTTCAGTGCTGGCAACATTTTCCCAACGAAGCAGCAATAAGTTAACCTTTACAAGCTCATATTTAAGTCAACTTATCTGTTCGAGATTATAGGTTAAAACTCTATTATATATGTAAATATATTTGTACACTGTAACGTGTATATTTCGGCCCTGCATCATCATATTTTCCGTGCAAAAATCGTCACCCAGTCTCCTACCAGACGCTAACTCAGCAAATTTCATAGATTGTTTATTTCATTTCGCGACGATAGAATTGTAACTCAATACCATTAATCAAGGCCAACGAGCATATGCATGCGAGTTTTATGCTTGATCAGCGGGGGCGATAAGATTGAGAAGGCAATGATGATGCACGGCCGAAACTTACAGTCACTTTTAAAAAGTCAGTGATGACCATCAATTGGAATAATAAACGGATTGAAATTAAAAAACTTATCGTCATTTTATACATGGTCCGTCGAGCCGGATACTTTCGAAAACGGTCGGAAGTTTTTTAAAATTTGATGGAATGCTTTGGATTTTTCATTTCGGCTAGTTACAAAACAGTGCGAGTGCGCAAACTTTCAATCGGGAAAGACTCGGAGATCTGTTTGTTCTGGAAAATTCAAGTGAATTAGAACGTTTAAGTGGAAACGGCTAGTTACAAACATTGCAAGTGCGCAAACTTTCAATCGGGAAAGACTCGGAGATCTGTTTTGTTCTGGAAAATTCAAGTGAATTAGAACGTTTAAGTGGAAACGGCCAATTACGAAACAGTGCAAGTGCACAAGCTTTCAAGTGGAAAGGACTTAGAAATCTATTATCATCATGCTGGGTGATGAGTTACAGATCGTGTTAGATCGCATCACGCGTATTAGGCGCAATTTCAGAAAGGACTCGAAAGAGCGATACAGTGCTAGTTATTTCGAAAACAGGTTAGCTGACCTAAACAGTGAGTGGAATAAAGCTAACGATCTTTATATGAAAGCGTTAAGCGAAGTGCGAAAAGAAGACAGAGATCAATTTAACAGTGATTTTGAAACTCATGAAAGTCATTTTTATGAATTGCGTGATATTTTGTCGGAACATCTGTGTCAGTTTCGCACAAATCAGACTATAGGACAAATTGCACCGGGCAATGGTCATGTGAGTGTTAGATTGCCAAAAATTGAGATCCCTCGGTTTAATGGAAGGTCTGAGAATTGGACAAACTTCAAAGACTTGTTTGAATCACTAGTGCATCAAAGTGAACAGTTAACGAAAACTGAAAAATTTCACTACCTGAAACAATCCTTAGTGGGTGATGCGGCTAATTTGGTGAAACACATTAATTGCGTGAGTGAAAACTATGACCATGCGTGGGACATTGTAGTCAGACGCTATCAAAATCAACGAACTCTAGTGAATACGTACCTAAAACGTGTGTTTGGTCATTCCCGCGTAGACAATTCCGCTAAATCTCTTGAACGTTTTTTGAATTTGATGCACGAATCGCTGGTTACGTTAAAATCATTGGGACAATCTGTGGAAACGTGGGACTCTGTGGTCGTGTTCACCGTTGAGACCAAAATTGATCACGATACGAGAATTTTGTGGGAAACGGAAATCAAAGGGATGACCGGTATTCCCACGTGGGAACGGTTTCGACAGTTTCTTGAACAACGTCTTCAAGTGCTTGAGGTGCTAGAAAGGCCAAAAGTCAACAATACGGACGGGTTAAGGTGTAAAGCACATGTTGTAGCTGGCAAGGAGACCGACAAGTTAAAGTGTCGCATGTGCAATATGGAGGCACATCCACTATATCAATGTGATCGTTTCCTGAAATCCAGTGTGAGCAAACGGCGAAAATATGTTGCTGCTAATAGGATATGTTACAGCTGTCTACGTTCGGGGCATAATGCTGCTGCCTGCCAATCAAATTCGAAATGTAAAAGGTGTGAAGGCAGGCACAACACTTTGCTGCACGATCCTGGAACTGCAGGGCTTAACGAGAACGCCAAAATACAGCAACCTGTGGCGAACACCGAAGTTACGACTAATGCTTGCTGTGTGAACACTACTACGTTACTACCGACTGCCAGAGTCAACTTGATCGCAAACGGGCGAATAATCACTGTAAAGGCGTTAATCGATCAGGGCTCACAAAGGAACTTCATTTCTGAGAAAGTGGCTCGAGCTTTGAACATTAAAATGAAAAAAACAGGTGTTCGAATAAGTGGGGTTGGTGAACAAATTATCAACCCACTGGGCACTGCCATGGTACAAGCACAGTCAATCCATGACGAGCGATCGAAGATTAACCTAGAGGCGCTCATTTTGAAATCGGTAACAGGAGTATTACCAAACAGGGCAGTAGTTGTTCAGCCTTGGGATCATATAAAGGACCTTCAACTCGCAGACCCAAATTTCGATTCTCCGGAAAAAATCGACTGTTTGATTGGAGCTGGGGAAATTTCGGCTATAATGCTACCAGGCATCCGAAATAATGGAGTCCAAGAGCCTCTGGCTCAGAAAACAATATTTGGATGGATACTGTCGGGTCCAGTTAACGCCGTCAATTGCTTCGAGGCCAGCCTCACAGCTATCACAGCAGACAAAGGTTTAGATGACCTTATAAGAAGGTTCTGGGAATCAGAAGAAGTATCTAATGATAAACGGGAACATACACAAGAAGAAGAAGATTGCGAAGATCACTACAAGGCGACACACAAACGAGATAGCATTGGCAAATACATTGTTCAACTACCTCTCAAATTGGAACCAAGAGTCCTTGGCGACTCCCGCAGACAGGCGGAGGAACGGTTTAGATCTTTAGAACGGAAGTTTCAACATAATCCACAGCTGAAAAAAGATTACACGGCAGCCATTATGGGATACCTAACGGAAGGTCACATGGAGTTGGTCCCAACACCAGAAAGGAACACGTTGACTTATTACATGCCCCATCATGCAGTCATCAAGGAAACAAGTACTACAACAAAGCTCAGGATAGTATTCGATGCTTCAGCAAAAAGCTCATCTGGGCATTCCTTAAACTCCATAATGAAAGTTGGACCAGTGGTGCAGAAAGATTTATTCGCACTATTGCTGAATTGGAGACAATACCAGTATGCGATGATGGCTGACATAAAGGCCATGTATCGTCAAATATGGGTTGACGAACAACAAAGAGACTTGCAACGTATCTTATGGCGACCGAATCCAGAAGAAATGATCCGAGAATATAGAATGAAGGCATTAACATTCGGGACAGCAGCAGCTCCAAACCTTGCAACAAGAACCTTGCAACAGCTAGCAATCGATGAAGGAGAAGCCTTTTTGATTGGCAGCGAGACTTTAAAGAATCACTTCTATGTCGACGATATGCTTACAGGAGCAGCATCTATAGAGGCAGCTTGTAAAATTAGAGATGAAGTCATCCAATTACTTGCTTCTGGAGGATTTCACATTCGTAAGTGGTCATCCAATGATCCCAAAATTCTGGAAGGACTGCCTGCCGAATCTATTGAGCTAAATATCAAAGAACTGTGGCTCGGATCAAAAGAACTCTGCGTAAAAACTCTCGGCATGGAATGGGATCCTAATTTAGATATTTTTAGATACACGCCTATAAAGTTTCGACTAATGGAGCGAGTCACAAAACGGGGAATGGCTAGCATCGTAGCCAAGCTGTTTGATCCCTTAGGATGGATTTCTCCAGTTGTGGTGCTTGGAAAGGCACTACTTCAACGGATTTGGCTGCTTCAGAATGATTGGGATGAAGAAGTTCCGGACAACATTCAAATAGAATGGAATAAATATCAGGATGCATTGCAGCATATACATACAATCCAAGTACCAAGATGGCTTGGTTTGAAAAATAATACGGCTGACGTGCAAATACATGGGTTTTGCGATGCGTCGGAGAAAGCGTATGCAGCTTGCGTCTATTTGCGGATTTGTGACGCAAATCACGTATTCACAAGGCTAATTACAGCAAAGAGCAAAATAGCGCCTTTGAAAAAACTGACCCTGCCCCGTCTTGAACTTTGTGGCGCTACATTATTAGTGAGACTACTGAAGAAGATTATTACTGTATATAATCTAGATAAATATACAGTGTACGCATGGACAGATTCAATGATTGTTCTGTCGTGGATCCAACAGTCTCCACACAAATGGAAGGTGTATGTAGCAAACCGGGTGTCGGAGATTCATGATCATCAATACATCTCCCAGTGGCGTTACATTCCAACAAAGGACAACCCGGCAGACATAGCCACTCGAGGTATGTGTGCTAAAAACCTGGCTGGTTGCAGAGTCTGGTGGCATGGACCTTTTTGGCTACAACAATCACATGACAATTGGCCAAAACTGAAAGGCGTCGCAGAGACAACGTTGGAGTCAAGTCCTAGGAGTTTAATGGCATCAACAGTAAGACCTCCTAATGAAATATTGCACAGGTTCTCAACTATAGATCAACTAGTGCGAATAACCGCCTGGTGCTGCAGGTGGCGCAATAAAACCAAAGGACCCTTCATCACAGTTGAGGAGATGAAATCCGCAGAGCATTTTTGGGTGAAGATAGTGCAAGCTGATTCGTTTGAGCAGGAGATACATCGACTGAGGAACAACAAAAGTATCCACGCGGGCAGCAGAATTACGGAACTTACGCCATTCATTGACTCAGTGGGAATTTTACGTATGATGGGTCGTTTGAGAAACTCTGCTCTCAGCTTTGACGAAAAACATCCAATCATATTACCGTCTGTGGGACATTTCACAGATATGATCGTGCGTCGAGCACATCTAGAAACCTTGCATGGGGGAGTCCAACTGACCTTGTCGCACCTCCGCCGAAAGTACTGGATATGTCGATGCAGACAGTCTGTGAAACGAACAGTTCACGCTTGTCAGACATGCGCACGATACAGGCAAGCAGCTTGTCAGCAGCTCATGGGAAACTTGCCGTCTACTAGAGTCAGTCCAAACAAGCCGTTCCAAGTCGTAGGATTAGACTATGCTGGGCCGATTGATGTGCGCCGACACAAAGGCAGGGGATCCCCAAAGATAAAAACATACATAGCGGTTTTCGTATGTTTCACTACGAAGGCTGTACATCTAGAGTTGGTGACCGATATGACATCGTCAGCTCTTATAGCTACCATTCGCAGATTTGTGGCAAGGCGTGGAAGGTGTGACCACATATATAGTGACAACGGTCGAAATATGGTGGGAGCTGCAAATTGGCTAAAGGAGCTTCGAAAGTCTGTCGATCTACAGCATCAAGATATAGGACAGCAAACTGCTTCCTTGTCAATAGTTTGGCATTTCATCCCACCGGGTGCACCCCACTTTGGAGGCCTTTGGGAGGCCGCAGTGAAGTCCACCAAAACACACCTGAAGAAGATTCTGGGCTCAACAACTTTCACCATTGAAGAGATGTTCACTGCTCTATGTCAAATAGAGGCATGTTTAAACTCGCGGCCATTGTGCAAGATTAGTGATGATCCAGAGGACGACTCGATTTTGACACCGAGCCATTTCCTGATAGGCTCTAACTCGGTGGCAATTAGTGACGGTTCATTGGAGTTCAGTAAGACTGCGTTGCTGAACAGATGGAACGCCGTACAATATCGTGTCCAACAGTTTTGGCGACAATGGTCACGCGAGTATTTGAGCACCCTTATGACATGGTCAAAATGGCGAACTGTAACGAGCGACGTTCTTGTTGGGCAATTGGTGCTTTTAAGAGATGATAACCTTCCTCCATCATGTTGGAGCAAAGGAATAATCAAGGACGTTATCAAAGGAGCTGATGGTCTCGTTCGAGTCGTGACAATAAAAACGATACATGGAGTTTTCCAGCGTCCAATCACAAAGGTGTGTTTGCTGCCAATGGATTTGGATAAGACCGGACATGTAGACTATACTCCTCCGAGCGAGGAATTGGTTCACGCAGTAGCTGTGTCAGAGCCTAAGGCGCAGTCTTACCGGGTTGCTGCCGGACCTGGGTGGAAATGGTGGTGGATTTTGCTAACAATCATTTCTTGTTTTTACAACTTGGGACAAGTCCAAGTCGAAAAACAATATAGTTGGTACAATGTCTCAAAATTCACGACTCAAACGGGTTTATTGTATGAGCACAAGTCCAATTTAAAATGGGTGACCAGTCACTGGACACTGTTGGCATACTGCAATTTAACAACATATGAGTCAGAAATTGGACAGATTGAGACTTCAATCGACAAATTGAAACAATGGTGTCACAAAGATATAGCGGACAAACATTACTGTACCGCAGTCGAAGTCCGACTTAGGAAGTTATTCGAACAGATTGTAGACAATGACTCACTCTTGAGGAATCATCACGGAGTCATGCATCAAAGAATAAAACGTGGGCTGCTTAACGTCGTGGGTGGGATAGCGAACAAACTCTTTGGTGTGCTTGATGAAGAATTTGCAGAAAATTATCAAAAGGAGATAACTGCCATCAAGAACAATCAGTTGCACCTTGAAAATTTAAGCAGAAAACAAATATCGGTGCTGGATCTAACACAGAGATTGTTGAAGCAACAGGACGAGCAAACGCAAAATTTGACTCAAAGTTTAAATAATAACCTTGCTAGCATCGAAAATGCTATCAGTCGTGTGGAAACATTTGAGGAGACACAATGGGGATTGGAGAAACTCGTCACATTATTGTCATGGGACGTTAATGCATTCCGGAGACACCAAGAAGCATTGCTGGCTATAATATTGGACGCGCAACATGGCGTTATTAATACGGAAGTCCTACCAGTTCACCTTATCAAAGAGTTATTATCGGAAATCCACGGGCGTCTTCCCAACGGACAACATGTCCTGTATGCAGCTCAGATGAACTGGAAGGACCTATACAAAGTAATGGACGTCAAGGTCGCAGCCCTGGTGGACACTATCATCCTCGAAGTGCGTTTGCCCATCGTATACAGTGAGGAGTTCGTGCTTTACAAAATACACTCGCTGCCAACTTGTTTGAACCATACCTACATATACGTGGTACCCAACGTTGATAATTTAGTTTTAAATAGTCGCAGAGACAGATACTTCACGTCAACTGATGAAGAAGTCAAGCAATGCGGAACATCGACCGACATATTTCTATGTGAGTTTAGAGGACCCATTCACAACTTAAAGTCTCACGAAAATGCATGTGAGGTGAATACCTTTCTGCACGAAGCCATTGACAAAGAAAACTGCGCGGTGGCTTCAATGACTCCAAGGCCTGTCTGGATCACATTGCAAAACAGCATGTGGATTTTCATTTTGAACCAATCATATGTATATGAGTTAAATTGTCAAACTTACACCTTTCACTTACAGTTATCCGGAGAGGGTACCCTGACGATGGCTCCAGGCTGTTCCCTCAGACATCAATCCTTCTTAATTCAAAATACCCTGCAAAGTTTGAGCACTGTGATAAAGGTCAACAATGTAATACCACAAGGAGACTTCGGAGGCACCGCATCAATAAAATATGCTTTTCCCAAACTGCAAACGCCGTTGACATGGAAACATCTCAATTGGACTGAGCAGAATATCATCGACGATCAAACTTCGTTATTCAACTATCCAATGACATCGTCTGCTCATGATCACTACCAAAACATAGCGTTAGGGTGCATCTTGACTCTGTGCATCATGGCCATTGCCAGTATGGTGATCTGGACTCGTAGAAATTTAACTCCTCGAACTCCACCCAGACGAATACTACCCTTGCCCCTGGATGACGAAGCCATGACCACAAGAGAAGAAACATCCGAATCTAGAAAGGACAGAAACTCTGCTTAAATCTGTCCTTTGGGCCGGCAGGATGTTCGAGATTATAGGTTAAAACTCTATTATATATGTAAATATATTTGTACACTGTAACGTGTATATTTCGGCCCTGCATCATCATATTTTCCGTGCAAAAATCGTCACCCAGTCTCCTACCAGACGCTAACTCAGCAAATTTCATAGATTGTTTATTTCATTTCGCGACGATAGAATTGTAACTCAATACCATTAATCAAGGCCAACGAGCATATGCATGCGAGTTTTATGCTTGATCAGCGGGGGCGATAAGATTGAGAAGGCAATGATGATGCACGGCCGAAACTTACAGTCACTTTTAAAAAGTCAGTGATGACCATCAATTGGAATAATAAACGGATTGAAATTAAAAAACTTATCGTCATTTTATACTTTGAATTTCGTTCTCATCGGAGGATTTCGTCGAAAGCTTTAGCGGTTAACGTTGTTTGAAGCTGCCATCCAAAAAATGTTCAAAACTCGGAAATTTTAAAAATTGGTTTCTTATTTTTATTGCAAATGTTTTCCATATGTCTATGTTATTTGAAGCATCTGTTGATGCAATAGTTACGAAAATGGCTAAAGCTCGTTGCACTGTGTCAGCAGCAAAGCAAAATATACACCAAATCTGCTTCACGTTAAACTAAACCCAACCAATAAATTTCGTTTCGATTGAATCACTGCGCTAGAAGTTATACGGGTGAAAAAATTTTTAGGATTACCACCCTCAAAACTTTTTAAATTTTTAAAACGTTAATATTTGTTGTTAATTTTCATTGCAGGATCGTTCCCATTTGCAAATTTAATGACATAATCGCGCAGAAAATAAATTCCAAAAAATTACAAAAATGGTCATAGCTGGCAGCCCTTTCACGATTTTTGTACGAAATTCCTATCAAATTTGGCTCACATTAAAATGTATTTACTGCGTAAACTTCATTTTGATATCATGACTGCACCGGAAGTTATAGGGAAAAAAGCTTTATTTTGCTGGGCAAATTTGCAAGATTTCGGAGACAAAAATCACCATAGCTGGCAACCCTATTCTAAATTTTCAGCCAAATTTTCACCAAATGTTACTTTAGGTAAGATCTAAATATTGTGTGAATTTCGTTTAAATCTGATGGCTGAATCGGAAGTTATAGGCCAAAAACCGGTTTTTATTCTTAGTGATTTTTCAAGATGGCACCACTGCCACACGATTGCCCGTATTTCAAAATTATTTCTATCAGACCTGGTTCTAGTTGATATCAACATGTTCTGTGAATTTCATTTTGATCGGATAATCCGGTCGTCAGTTCTCGTGAACAGAACTTTCGAGTGCTGAAAATAGAGGTAATTTAGTGATGGGTTGCCGTTCTTGTGCAAATCGGAATTTTAAAAATTTTAAATTGACATGATGCACAAACGTTAAAATTTATCAATGATTTGAATTTTTTGTCAAAAATCAAAAATTTTTCAGCAGGTTCAATGATTTGAAAGATTTTTTTTCAACAGCCTGCCGCAGCTACAGGGTTACTTGCACTACCTTGAAAATCCATGTGTATTAAACTTTAGTCAACGTCAATACGCTCTGCAAATTTCACGATGATCGAATGTTTTCGTCAGAAGTAATGACAAACCAAAATTTGAAAAAAAATCCTTGCCTACTTTTAGGCACGCTGCACCCACACACGGCTCAAAATTTCCAATTCTTTACCATAGGCAAGCTTAGAACATAATAAGTTTTCATTCCCAATACTTTTTTTGAACACAAATTCACGCTGCTTTTAAATATAAGAGTACCTCAAAATTCACTAAAACGCTCGCCACCGCCAAAATGTTTAGGATATCTGAATTTTAGCAAATTGTGGACCTACCTACTAAATACATCTACGTTCTCCGAAAGTTTCAGCTCAATCGGATCGGCCACTCCAGAGATTATCTCCCTTAATCATTTTGATGATATATATATATATATATATATATATATATATATATATATATATATATATATATATATATATATATATATATATATATATAAAGAAATATGAATTTTCGGCGAAACGAGTTTAATACTACTTTTCTTCGAAAATTAGTAAAAAAAAAATTTGGGCAATTAAAATCACCCAAGAATATTATTTTATCCTCCGCACTACGAGAAGCCATAAAAGAACATATTTGCTCACATATATAATTGTACACTAATTCGTCAGATCTCGGTGGGACGTAAAATTAACCAATATAAACCGAGGTTTTGTCAATTGAAACGCGGATAAATATGTGCTGGATCAATTTGTGCGAGGCAGAGTTTACAAGTTCACTTGAATGAGTGTTCTTAACTGCAAGTAAGGCACTCCGCACACGGGTCGTTAGCCATGCGATACGTGAGAGATGCGTTTGACACTTGTCAAGCTCGCGAGAAAACGAGTGTCGTCACCATCGTATCATGTCCGCACACGGGTCGTCAAAAAAACCTCAGCATGCGTCGTAAAATCATACGATTCGGGGCATTTTCCCACCTCTCCCACGAATTGTACGTTGCCGTCATCCATCGCGCTTGCAAAAACGACTACTCATTCGACTTGAGGCCTACAATGCACAACGCTTGAGACGCCCTCAACGTGAGCCGACTACGCTTCTCACTCTTCGCGATAGGCTAACGCTCCGTTAGCGGTCACCCATTGATTTACATAGGTTGTGACGACCAAGAGTAGAAATATCGCATCTACGACAATAGCTCAACGACCCGTGTGCGGATTGCCTAAGACACCACCACCTCTTGGTTGACCAGTGGAAGACACAATATCTTCATTAGCGACATCACTTAGCGAAAAAGATAAAATAATAGTTTTGGGTGATTTCAATCGTCCGAATCTTTGCTTTGTTCCGGATGAAAATGATTCTTACCTTCTCCCCGTAAACCTGGTAGACACCAACGATTTCAATCTTGCGAGTGCCTTTTATGGTAATGAATTACAGCAGGTTTCCCACATCCCCAACCAAAATCGAAATTGGTTAGATCTAGTCTTCACGAATGCTAGTCTTCACGAAGTAGTGGTTAGTCCAACTGATGACGCTGAGCATCTTTTTTGCAACAGTGTACACCATACGGCACTGTCAGTAGAACTTTCCACTTCTAATTTCACCTACTTAAAAACTTACAATAATTCAATTGTATTTGACTTCCGTAATGCTGATTATGAAAGCATTAAACACGTTCTGGATACTATTGATTGGACGAATATTCTTTCAACTCAGGATCTTGAAACAGCCATTTCCTCTTTTTATAATAAAATTTTTGACGCCGTTGAAAGATATGCACCAAAAAATAAAAAAAAAAAAAATTGTCTGACCCATGGCTGGATAGAGACCTTAGGCATTTGCGAAATCGTAGAAACAAACTATATAAGCGGATTAGAGAAAATACTGACGTTAGTTCTGCTATTCAGGAAGAGTATAATCAAGTCGCTCAGCAATTTTCAGCAAAGTCTCGTGAGGCTTAGGATACTTACATTAGGTCAACCGGCGAAAATATAGTCCGTGACCCGAAAAAATTCTTCGATTTTGTTAATGTGAAGCGAAAAACTACTGGCTATCCATCGTCAATGTTTCTGAATAACACAACGTCTTCTTCCCCTAAAGAGATATGTGACCTATTCGCAGATAGTTTCCAAAAAGTTTTTAGTGCACCAGACCTAACAAACTCACACCTTTCTTCCTCCGATTCAACTCCAACGGCTTTTGTCAACCATTTAGAAATCTCCCGCGATGAAATTCGTAAAACTATTTTGGAACTCAACTGCAACAAAGGTCCTGGGCCCGATCTTCTTCCTCCAATCTTTTTATGCAAGTGTGTAGAGCAGCTTATAACTCCTTTGCATATTTTTTTTAATAGATCACTTTCGTCAGGAGTTTTTCCATCCAGTTGGAAGCTTTCTTATGTCACACCCATATTCAAGAATGGTGATCGACGCTATATTGAAAATTATAGGGGCATTGCCATTTTGTCTTCGATTCCAAAACTTTTCGAAAAGATAGTATACGACAAATTGTCTCCGCTAGTTGATTCCCGTCTGAACGAGCAACAACATGGCTTTAGAAAAGGTCGCTCAACTACCACGAATTTGACAATCCTAATCTCAGACGTCCTATGCAAAATGGAAAAAGGTTACCAAATTGACGCAGTCTACACAGACTTCAGTAAGGCATTTGACAGAGTTGACCATTCTACCTTAATTCTTAAGCTACAGAAATTCGGTATTACCGGGTCTCTACTCAGCTGGCTGACTTCCTACCTTTGCGATCGAACACAATGTATAAAATTTCAAGGATTTTTATCGAAAAACGTTAGTGCTACCTCTGGTATACCCCAAGGTAGCCATCTTGGTCCACTTCTCTTCAATATATTTATTTCCGACCTATCTGACGTCCCAGCAGGCATACCCCATTTACTCTATGCAGATGCCCTCAAACTTTATCTGACCATTGAATCCAAATCGGATGCCCTCTTTCTCCAATCCAAACTTGATTCCCTTGATCATTGGTGCAATGTAAACAATCTCTCTCTCAACATTAATAAATGCCAGGTTATTAGTTTTTCCAGAAAATGCACGGTCACACACAATACGTACTTCCTCGGTAATAATGTGCTAACTCGAGTAGATAACATTGTTGACCTCGGTGTTATCTTAGATGAAAAACTCCGCTTCACTTTACACTACGATAAAATACTTTCTCGTGCAAACAAACAACTTGGCTTCATCAAAAGACGAGCCAAAGAATTTCGTAGTCTGTGGGTTACAAGATCTTTATACACTTCACTCGTACGTCCTATTCTCGAATACGCTAGCATTAGCTGGAATCCTGCTTTTGAAACCCACAGTGACAGACTCGAGTCAATACAAAAGCAATTTTTACTTTTCGCCTTGCGAGAGCTGTACAACCCTTATGATTTTAATAGCCTACCCCCTTATGAGTTTCGACTGGGTCATTTAAACCTATCGACACTAGCCTCCAGAAGAATAGTGATATCGGCCTGCTTCACATTCGACGTCATTAGAGGCGCTATTAATGTAGAATTCCTGAATAATAAAATTTTGATAAATATCCCTGTGAGGAACACCAGGTCCAATCGTTTCCTAAAAGAATATTCTCATTCGACTACATATGGAGCTAATGAGCCAGTAAATAGATGCTGCAGAGTATTCAACAGAATAAGCAACTTATATTCCCCTACGATTTCCAAATCATCCTTCAAGTCCTCTCTTTTCCATGCCATCCGTACCCTTAACCTTAAGCTATAGCTTTTATGTCAATGTTTATTTATTGATTGCTATTTATTAATTTATTTGTTACTCTTTTTACTAATGTTCGAAGAACATTAGTATTAAAATCGATTCGGCCAAAAATTCATATTTCTTTATATATATATATATATATCATCAAAAAATTTCAGTGAGATAATCTCGGGAACGCGCCATCCGATTGAGCTGAAACTTTCAGGATACATTGATGTATATGCAGAATAGGTCCAGGTCTCTTTAAATGTCAGTTATTGTTAACCTTTTGGCGCCGGCGGCCATTTAAGTGATATTTTTAATATACCTATTATTTCGTGCACAAATAATTTTCGCAAAAATAAAGTTAACGAAATAAATTTCTAACGTGTTTTACATATGAATCGGATAATGCTTTGGAATTTTTTAACCCTATGTGTGCGCTGGGTGCCTAAAAAGAGGACGGGAAAATTTAAAAATTTTTAAATTTCGATAACTTTTGACAGAGCTATTCAATCATTACGAAATTTTCAGGACATATTAATATTATTTAGTTGTAGAGTTGTGTAGCTTAAAATTAGCGTGCTGGCAACCCTGTAGCTAGGGCAGGCAACGAAAGTGAAAACCTCCAAATCATCGTCTCTCTTGAAAAAATGCCGTTTCTTCAAAATAAAGCCACTCATATATAAATCTTGTGCTTTGTTTACATAACCAAAAAAAAAAAAAAGATATGGTATAACGGGCACGCCTGGTAACCCTTGCCCAATTTACCTATATTTTTAGCATCAAAAACTTCTGTTCACGGAAACTCACGATCCGATGAGCAGAATGAATTGAAATTTGCAGAATGTATTGGTCTTAAATAGGACCAGGTCTGATAGAAGTGATTTTGAAATGCGGGCGATTCTGTGCCAGTGGTGCCATCTTGAAAAACCACTAAAAAAGATAACTGTTTTTAGCCCTATAAATTCTGATTGAATCGTTCCATTTTGACGAAACTCACACAATTGCTGGACCTTACTTTAAGCCACGTTTGGTAGAAATTTGGTTGAAAAATTCGGTTGGAGCTGCCAGCTATGATAATTTTGGTGTCTTCATTTTGAAAAAAAAAATTTGGAAGTGAAAACATTCAAACCATCGAATATTCAAAAAAATGTCCGTTTCTTACAATAAAATCAATCTGTATATAAATCTTATGTTATATCTACACGTTCAAAATAAAACTTTGGAAATTTCATGTCGGACAAGAACGATAACCCTCTCCCAGTTAACCTATATTTTTAGCATCAAAAACTTCTATTCACGGAAACTCACGAACCAATAATCAGATACAGCTAAAATTTGCAGAATGCATTGGACTTAAGTAAGACCAGATTTGATAGAAGCGATTTTGAATTGTGCGCAAGTCTGTGCCAGTGGTGCCATCTTGAAAAATTACAAAGAAAAAAAACTGCTTCTTGCCCTATGAAATGTGAATAAGTTACCAGATTTTCATGAAATTGGCACAGTAGCTAAACCTAACTCTAATCTCTGTTTGGTGGAAATTTGGTTGAAAAATTTGATTAGTGCTGCCAGCTATGGTAATTTTTGTGTCTTTGGTTTTGAAAATTCGCTCAGGAAAATGAAACTTTTTGCACTATAACTTCCAGTGCAGTCATGAAATCAATACAAATTTCATACAATTAATGAAACCTGTCATAAACATTATTCAGGCCAAATTTGGTTGAAAAGCCACAATAGGGTTGCCAGCTATTGTTGGTTTTGTGTTTAATTGCAATATCTTTATTAAGCGGTTTTATCGTAGAATTTTCAAATGGTAATGATATTGTAGTGACAATAAACAGCAAATATTAAGCTTTCGATCATTTGAAAAAACTCGCTGCAGGTAACCCTAAATTTCTTTATACTCCTATAACTTCGAATGTAATTAAACAACGTGAAGCAGATTTGATATATTTTTGGCTTTGATACTGGCGAAAGGTTGCCAGCACGAGTCGGTTGTGCTACTTTTGTATCAATAAATGCTTACAGTTAGTATACATACCGGAAACATTTACAATGAAAATAAATAACCGATGTTACAATTCGCAAAGTTCTGCAAATTTTTTGGATCGCAGCCCCAAACACCAACTTCAGTTACAGTGCTGCAGGCACTGAGCATTTTCTTCATTGATGTTATATGAGATGCTGCTTTCAAAATTATGTGAAATAAGCAACTGATAACGAATATAATTAACCCGTGTTTTGCTCTCATAAACGTTGAAATTCATGCCAGTGGTAATATCTGAAACCTTCCACCATATGAGTTATAATGCATTCTTGAGACGAAAGTAACACGTGGCATTTGAAACAGTTTGGCCGTAATAAGCAGCACATGTGGTGGAATATGCACTCAAAACCTGCTCGATTCTTCTACTGTTCTTCGAACATTAGTGTTTCTAGCGGTTCAGGTGCGCTAGAGTTTTTTTTAATTTGTTTGTTTTTTACTTATTTAACTTGTTTGTTTTTACTTTTTCCTGTACTTTACTTTACTTTTCCATTTTTTTATTTAAATTTGATGTCCTTTTTTTTTTTTTTAATATATAATTTAATTGTACCTTGTTTGGTGAATGAATAAAATAAAATAAATAAAATAGATACAGATGAAGTACAATTACTAGTCACAATTGAGTCCTTATCTTTATGTTGCTGCTAGCGATGATGGCGAAATATGATGCCATTCCATTTATGGCTATTATTGCTTCCATTCACGTGAGTAAAAAGCCAGGCACACTTTTCAGGAATTGAAACATTGAAGCACCTGCTTGCATGTTTATTACGTTGAGGTAAGATCTCAACTCTAAAATCACTGATAGAAAGTTTTTCCTTTAAGATCCTGTTAAGACAAAATTTATCTGTGGAATCCGGTACGCCTTTTACAAAAAACGGGATCTCGTGATTGGTCGAAACTTTGTGGGTTGGATTTAGGTTCAGTTACTACGTCAATTGCATGAAAATCTGGTAACTGAATCAGAATTCATAAAGCAAAAAGCAGTTTTTTTCTTTGTAATTTTTCAAGATGGCACCACTGGCACAGCGTTGCCCACTATTCAAAATCGCTTCTTTCAGACCTGGTCCTACTGAAGGCTAGTACATTCTGTGAATTTCAACTGTATCTAACTATTGGTTCGTGACTTCCCGGGAACAGAAGTTTTTGATGCTAAAAATATAGGTAAATTGGGAAAGGGTTACCGTTCTTGTCCGACATGATGTTTCCAAAGTTTTACTTTGACTGTATAGATTAAGTATAAGATTTGTATAAAAGCTGATTTGCACTGTAAGAAACAGGCATTTTTTAGGAGATTCGATGGTTTGATAGTTTTCACTTTCAGTGCCTGACGTAGCCACAGGGTTGCCAACGCGTTCATCAAAAACTACGGAAGTGTGCAACTTAACAACAGTAATATGTTCCGTAAGTTTCAGAATGATGTAATAATCTAGTAAAAAGTCATCGCAATTTAAAAATGTTCAAATTTTTCCAATCTAATTTTAGGCGCCTAGCGCACACAAAGGGTTAATAATTTTAAAAACATTTTCATATGCACGTTTTAAATACGTTCAGAATTCATTCTGAATATTGTATTTTTGCAAAAGCTAGTTTTTGACAGAATAAAAGGTATATTTCAAATATCACAAATATGGCCGCCGGTGCCAAAGATTTAGAGATTTTCAACTTTTTGTGAGACCTGGCACTACTTTGCATATAAACCAATGTAACCTGCAAATTTCAGTTCAACCGGATGGCGCGTTCCTGAGACTTTTTCACTGAAATTTTTTGAAGATATATATATATATATATATATATATATATAAATATATATATATATATATATATATATATATATATATATATATCTATATCTATATATATATATATATCTATATATATATCTATATATATATATATATATATATATATATATATATATATATATATATATATATATATATATATATCTATATATACGTATATATATATATATATATATATATATATATATATATATATATATATATATATATATATATATGTATATATATATATATATATATATATATATATATATATACGTATATATATATATATATATATATATATATATATATATATATATATATATATATATATATATATACATATATATAGATATATATGCATTTTTGGCCAAAGTGATTTTAATACTAATGTTCTTTTTCGAACATTTGTCAAAATGGAATAAAAAGTAAGAACAGGACTTACCCCGGCTTACAGGATTCTGTACAGTTATACGAATTTCCCGATTATCTGTTATCGCGCCCGAACTTGATATATGAAGTTCGTTTAAGTTTAAATTACTGTTTCTAATTCACTAGGCACTATAAAACCTTTAATTGTCTTAATTGTTTTCACAAACACTTAATTCCGACCAAATTGCCAAGAAAAATAGCTGCTTTTGGCCCTTTAAAATTTTGAATCTGTCATTCGATTTGGACAAAATTCACACAGTGGCTGAACTTAACTTTAAACCACTTTTGGTACAAATTCGGTTGGAGCTGCCATCTATGGTAATTTTGGTGTCTCAAATTTGGAAAATTCCTGAGGAAAATAAAGCTATTTGCCCTATAGCTTCCAGTACAGTCATTGAATCATAGCGAAATTCAAATGGCAAATAAAACTTTATGAAGGCAATATTCAGCAGCATTTTTATTATTCAGCATTTTCAAAACAATGATAGAGTTGCCAGCTATGGTGTTTTTTTATTTTTTTGGCATACCTTTAGTAAGGGGTTTTATCAAAGAATTTTCAAATCGTAGTGATCTGATAGCACCAAACGTTAGGCCTAGAAAATTTGAAAACTTTTGCGAATGGTAGCCCTAAATTTCTTTGCATCCCTATACCTAATCAATTTTAAGTTTGCACAGCATGTTGACTTCAACGTAAGGCAGATGCGACATATTTTTTGCTACGGTGCTACAAAAGGGCTGCGGCACAAGGCCTTTTTGTTATTTTCGTTCCAATAAATGCTCGCAATAAGTATTTCCATCGCAAACATTTGCAAGGAAATTCAGTAAACAATGTTTAAATTTTCTCTTTGGCGCCTAAATATAACAAAAATGATCTGACGGTATAATTTTGCAGCAGTTCTGACCAACAAATTCATAACGGGTATGATAACCACTTCGTCTTTTGTCGAACACTATAAATTTCCCGCAATGTTCACATATTTTCAAGCTTTCAGATATATTCCTTTATTTCATTTTTATTTGTCAAATGGTTTGCAAAACAGATGTTACTACAGTCTCCACATTCCCTAACTTTTTCTACAAAGTTACATGGTGGAAATGACAGACAGTATGGACATTTTCGATCACATTTGTATTGCTTCGCATGCAGCACCTTATCGCAAAGAATGCAGGCGTATTTTCTGTTGAAAAAGGCGGTAAAGGACTTAATCACATTAAAGTGTTCCAGTCCTTTGGAATCGTAAAAGTAAAATTTTTTTACAGAGTTGTCTTCGTACGGGGGGTTAAAAAAAAGATTCTGAGTTTTTCGGATCATCAAAAACATTTCTCTTACAATCCTTTAGGAACTTTTGAAATTTGTAGAGATCGGGTAGAATACAGCCTTTTTCACCCACCACCACTTATGCATCTCGACATAGCTTCTTCGACAATTTGTCTAAAATTTTGAAAATCGCAGCCAGACCTTTATTCATGAGTCTTCCTGAATCCATCTCAAAAGAATTACATAAACTTCTAGGGAGGCAGTGAAAATCATTGTCTTTTCTGACGTCAACCACACTTTACTTCCTAGCCAGAATAGCCTTTTCTGGCAAAAATCTGGAATTAGCCTTACCTTCGACAAAAGGAAATTTTACAATATCTGCTTTTATCTGCATAACCCCATCAGAGAGAAAAGCTGTATTGGACTGATTTACATTCAAAATTAATCCAATAATATTAGCCCCATTCAGCTCACTTACAGGTCTTGAACAAGCCCAAATGGGCTTAACTTGAAGAGAATCTGGAAGTTCGGTAGCTAAGCTTATTTGACTTCCCTGCGCCGAACAGGAAACTAACTCCTTTATCACCCTATCAAACATGCTCTCAAGATTTTTGACAGGGTCTTTAGCGTTTTCTCTGAAATCTTTTAGGCGGACGCCTTTAAATTTGAACTTTTCGTGAAAGGTATCCCTCCTTGATAAGATTTCAATCTCCTTACCACCAATCTGAACTGGTCCTACATCCTGCATTATCTCTTGTTAGATTCTGACGTTTGTATCTGCAGCTCTGCGAGTCAAATTTTTAGAGAGAGCTTTTTCTGCTTGAAGCTCTGGAGGCTGGGAGTTACTTGTACCCTGTAGACCATTTAGGAAAAAACTGCCTCTTTTAATGCCTCGTCTGAAAATGGAACACTATGTATGGCAGAAAATTGTGTAAAAGTTCGAAGAATCGAACTTTTTCAGAGAGAATGAAAAAGATTCCTTTTTTTTCATCTCCTTCACCAAAATACTTAAAGTAGTAACAAATAAATTAAATCCATAACTTAAAGAACTTCTTAAATGGCTAATTATATTTAAACTATTCATACTTGTTATTTTTTTTGGAAAAGAAAGAATGAATTGCAGTGATTTATACCTATTGGTTGATTTTTAAAACTTCACTAGTTAGCCAGCAGGGGCTAGTCAGATAAATTCTTACCTTCTTCCATGTTGTAGCGTCAGATCCACAAGTCCGCTTCGCAGGTGAAGAACCAACGATCCTCAAGACATGTCCAATCTTTTTTCTGACCGTGGTTGTTGGCGCCCACCTTTCTGTTTAAGCTCCAGAGCTTGTGAGAACAAATGTCTTCTTACATTCTTCCCCGCTTTCCTGCTGTTTTGCCTTCAATACCTCGGAAATTGGCTGCTCATATTCTTCCCCGCTTTCCTGCAATTTCGCCTCCAGCACCTCGGAAATTGGTTGCTTATATTTTTTCTCGCTTTCCAGCTGTTTTGTCTCCAACACCTCGGAAATTGGCTGCTTATATTCTTCCCCGCTTTTCTGCAGTTTCGCCTCCAGCACCCCGGAAATAGGCTGTTTATATTCTTCTCCACTTTTCTGCTGTTTTGCCTCTAACACATCGGAAATTGGCTGCTTATATTCTTCCTCGCTTTCCAGCTGTTTTGATTCCAACACCTCAGAAATTGGCTGCTTATATTCTTCCACGTTTTCCTGCGAGATTGATTACAACAAACTTGGAAATTGCTGCTACGTCTTAACATATCCTCTTTAAGGACTTCAGTTTGAGGATATGGTCTCGGGAATCTGAAAAGAGATAGAACTGTATTTTTATCAGTTATATTTTATTTCACCTTATTCCTTACCCATAATTTTTTTCTGCTGCAAGCGCGTAGTGAATAAACGTCCTCCTTCAGAGTACTTGTTTTAAATTTTACCGTCTCTACCATATTTAAATGGAAGTTATTTCGAAGATTCTTCTGACCAGTCTTATTTTCAGATCTTTCCGGCTTACGAGAGAGCTATCAAAAATCATCGTTATGATATTGACATCATATCATGCAAATCGCACACGTGCATAGTTGCATATTCCTGTTTGAAGTCAACACTAGCGATTTCTGTAACAACATGCCATCTGATTTTCCAATGAGACGGATTTAATATGTCATGAAATATGTATACAGGTTCTAGTTTTAGCAACTTTGTCATATTTTCCGGTTTTAAGTGAAGATTTACGATCTTTACAAGAAATAATTCAGAATATCATCGGATTTTTATGAATTAGGTCTGACTTATCATAAAACATGTATGCTGTTCTCTACCTTTTTGAAACTTTGTATTAATTGACAAATAGCCTTGAATTTGAGTGCCGATAGTTGATATGTATAATGTGTAAAACACTTATACCGCTCTCTATCTTTGGCAACTTTGTATTAAATTATAAAAAGGCATGAACTTGAGCTTTGGTAAATGATATGTATATTTTTTCCTTTGTAGAACCTGTCTTTTGAAAAATGTACGTTTCGTTAATACTTTGCATTTCAAGTGTCATACCACCTGAACTTAGGCATCTTTGGATGATTGCCTTTAATGGTCTAATTTTCCAAGGCTTGAACTAGAGTTCTGGTAATTGATATGTATATTTTTTCCTTTGTTGAGCCTGTCTTTTGAAAAATGCCTGTTTCGTTAGTACTTTACATTTCTAGTGTCATACTATCTAACACTAAGGCATCTTTGGATGATTGAATTTAATGGTGTAATTTTCGTGTTCTCGGCTTCAACACATGTTCATCTTCTATTTTGGTCGTGCGATCGTAAAATTCAAACGCTCGAAAAATTAATTGGCCGTCCATCACTCTTCTAGGCCCGACATAGTACAGTGGAACACAATCGGAAAATTTCAGCGCCTCTAAGAATACATTCGTGCCACCAATCACCACTTTGACACCAGCCTTTACCGCAAGACAATTTCCACGCTTTATTCTTTAGCAAAATTTCTCGCGGCAGCAGCCGCTGCTGCTGCCGCAAGTCAAATCTCAAAACTCTCCCTCCCGAACGTTCACTTCTACAAGGCTTATCAACTGTGCACCTATTGCACACGCAGCCAATACCTATCATTACAAGTTTTATTGGCCTGATAATGCAGCTGATTCAAGTTTCGTTACAAATCAGCTGCGCTCAGGGCAGTGAACCCAATGCAATGCAATGCAACATTCGAAAATCAAACGCATAGACATAGTCTGTTTTTGGATGGCCATGCAATGCACTTGACTATCGAATGCAGCGTTGCATTCGCAATTTTGGTAGGTATGTGTGCGCGTGGTGGCGGCAACGCTGTTTGTTAACAGTCGTGGGGACGACCAGACCCTAAGATTTGATCTGTCCGGGCAAAAGATTAGGAGAAAAAAAAAGAGAAGAGAGAAAAGAAATAAACAAAAAGTAGAAAGAAAAATTCAATAACTTGCTAACAAAACGTACTAATTACTACTCCTTACCTTAATGTCATAACGTCTTTTCAAAGCTGTTTATTTTCTTTGAAAAGGCTGTTTATTTCTTTGAATGACTCCTACAAATAAATCTAACTTACTTTTAAACCTACTCATTGCATCCTTCCAAAGCTACCAGGTCACTGAAGCTTTAAAAGGAGGAAATGATACCTAACTCTAAACTTTAACGCTATTCATTATGTCATCTCAAAGTTTATGCCTTTTTAGATGAGATAATAATGTAACAAATATAAGAAACTAAAATTTTATACTAACCTAAACATTGCATCATCCCAAAGCTAAAGAGCTTCTTAAACTTTGAAAAGAGGCAATGATTCTAATAACTAAAACTAATATAATCTTAACGTAAGCAATGTTTCCTCCCAAAGTCCATCCTAACTTTGAAAGGAGGCAATACACTTATTAATCTAATCTAAATCTAATCAACCATTACTCAATCTAACCTAATACAAGATAAATTTAATTCTAAATCCTAACTTAATTATAACATCTTCCCAAAGCAAAAACCCCATTGACATACAGAGGAGTTAATAATGACTAAAATTATCTTAATGCAAAAAAAACCCTAGCGCATCAGAACCGCTAGAGACACTTATGTTCGAAGAACAGTAGAGGATTTGTACAGATTTTAGTGTGTATTCTACCACTACTTACTTTGCCTACTTAAAACTTATACACCCTTAGTAATAAAAGAATCTAAGTTATATTAATTTCGATGACTTCATCGAAATATACAGCGATTGAAATCTGTCATCCGAAAAATGTGCAGATCTCAGAAAATTTAAACATTGTTCACTTATTTTCATTGCCTATGTTTGCGACGAAAATACTAAATGGAAGCATTTATTGAAACGAAAATAACAAAATGGACTAAAGATGGCAGCCCTTTGCTAGCACCGTAGCTAAAAATATGTTGCATCTGCCTAACGTTAAAGTCAACCTGATGTGCGAATTTCGTATTGACCCAATGACTGCATTGGAAGTTTTAGGGATGCAAAGAAATTTAAGGTAACCATTCGAAAAAGTTTTCAAATTTTCTAGATCTTAATATTTGGTGTTGATTTTTACTATAAGATCATAACGATTTGAAAATTGTATGCTTAAATCGCTTACTAAAGGTATGCCAAAAAACCTGTACTGAATATTGTTTATAATAAGTTTTATTAGCCATTTGAATTTCGTTATAATTCAATGACTGTACTGGAAGATATAGGGCAAAAAGCTTTATTTTCCTCAGGAATTTTTCAAATTTAAGACACCAAAATTACCATAGCTGGCAGTTCGAACCGATTTTTTCAACCAACTTTCCGCCAAACATGGTTTAAAGTAAGGTTCAGCTACTATGTAAATTTCGTCAAAATCAAATGACTAAATACGAATTTACTGTGCCAAAAGCAGTTATCTTTCTAATTGATTTTTCAAGATGACATCACTGGCATAAAATTGCCCGCATTTCAAAATCGTTTCTATCAGACCTGGTCCTAAGACCAATACATTCTATAAATTCCAATTAATTCTGATTATTGGATCGTGAGTTTCTGTGAATAGAAGTTTTTGATGCTTAAACTATAGGTTAATTGGGAAAAGGTTAATAGGCGTGCCCGTTATAATATTTCAAATTTTTACTTTGGCTGTGTAGACAAAGCATAAGATTTATATGTGAGTGGCTTTTTTTTTTCAAGAAACGACATTTTGTCAGGAGAGTCGATGATTTAAACGTTTTCACTTTCGGTGCCTGCCCTTGCGACAGGGTTGTCAACATGCTCATCAAAAGCTTCAAAAATTTACAACTTAATAATAAGAATATGTTCTAAAAGTTTTATTATGGTTTAATAGCTCTGTCAAAAGTTATCGCAATTTAAAAATTTTCAAATTTTCCCGTTCTCTTTTTAGGCACCTAGCGCACGCATGTTGTTAAAAAATTTCAAAACATAATCCGATTCACATTTAAAACACGTTCGATATTCATTATGCTACCTTAATTTTTGCAAAAATTACTTGTGTACGGAATAATAGGTATATTACAACCATCACTTAAATTTCCGCCGGTACCAAAGGGTTAAAGATAATTGACATTTAGTGAGACTTGGACCAATTTTGCATATACATCAATCAATGTATCCTGAAAGTTTCAGCTCAATCGGATGGCGCGTTCTCGAGAAATAGTCACTGAATTTTTTTGATTATATATATATATATATATATATATATATATATATATCTGTATATATATATATATATATATATATATATATATATATATATATATATATATATATATATATATATATATATATATATACATATGTATATAAATATATACATATATATATATATATATATATATATATATATATATATATATATATATATATATATATATATATATGTTTATATATGTACATATTCAGCCTTGCCCAAAAGTATTAGGCACCCCTTCAAAACACATGTAATTTGAAACGTGTGTTCAAATTGATAATTTCTTTTAATATTTACGATAGTGGTTTGTTCAAACAATAATAACAGCGATAAACGATCTTCTTTGAAGAGCCATAAAACATCTGGCGTACAAATTTCAGGAAATGGGGTATTTGAGAAATTGTTGATAATATTTTGTCAGTCTTCATTTGTTACTTATAGGGTAAGGCTGCTTGTTTTTATGATTAATTTGCAAACTAGACACTCTGTGCAATACAATATGCCTAAAACGGGTGAACTTGGTATTGAAAAACGCTGTAGAATTGAGTTTCTACATGAACAAGGTAAATCTCAAGTTGAGATTGCCAAGCTAGTGAAATGTGCTCGGTGCGCAGTGCAATCTGCAATCATGCGGTTTGCGGAGACCAGTTCTTACGAAAATAAGCCAAGAACAGGCAGAAAACGCGTAACTTCAAAACGTCAGGACAGAAAACTTGTCCGCGACTCTTTGAAGGAGCGTAAGAAAACATCTTCTGCGCTTGCTGCTAGCCTGTCGGAAAACTTGGGGAAAGTAATAAGTGCTCGATCGGTAAGAAGGCGTCTTACAGAAGCAGGCTTGAAAGGTTGTAAAGCTAGAAAGAAGCCGTGGCTTTCAGCAGCCAACAAAAAAAATCGCTTGGAATGGGCTCTTCGGTACCAGCATTTCACAGAAGAGGATTGGGCAAATGTTCTGTGGTCCGATGAATCTAGTTTCCAGGTAAGCTTAATTATAACCTTTTTCAAACAACAATAACCGTAATTTTTTACGGAGGCCTCGATTTCAGAAAATTTTTCAAAAAAATTGAAACAGGTTTTTTGTATTTTCTAACATGATTTTTTTTTGTTGGCTGCTGAAAGCCACGGCTTCTTTCTAGCTTTACAACCTTTCAAGCCTGCTTCTGTGAGATGCCTTCTTACCGATCGAGCACTTGTTACTTTCCCCAAGTTTTCCGACAGGCTAGCAGCAAGCGCAGAAGATGTTTTTTTACGCTCCTTCAAAGAGTCGCGGACAAGTTTTCTGTCCTGACGTTTTAAAGTTACGCGTTTTCTGCCTGTTCTTGGCTTATTTTTTGTAAGAACTGGTCTCCGCAAACCGCATGATTGCAGATTGCACTGCGCACCGAGAACATTTCACTAGCTTGGCAATCTCAACTTGAGATTTACCTTGTTCATG
>OZ022264.1:168586499-168708999 GCA_963978885.1 Nemotelus pantherinus | reverse complement strand
GGAACAGCTCATACGTATCTTGCGGGAACAATGGTAGTGCCAACTTGCAGATCAATTTTTCTCGGACTGCTGCTCCTTGGATTGAGAGAAGGCTGTAGGTTTTTGCCAGGCTATTGTGAGTCGTAGGTAGGCGTAGCGTAGGAGGAAGATTGTCTCTGATAATCGTTAATTGCTTTGCGAGTTGATTGGGTGCAAGGAGCATCGGGTTGACCTTGCCGTGGTGGGAGTCCGTTACGACGTCTATGAGTGTTGATTGCATGCGGCTGTATTTTGACACGAGGAGAATTACTCGGGCGGATAATGAGTTGAAGTGCTCCAATATTCTATGCTCCTGCAACTCGGACTCGATCTGATTTAGGT
The DNA here is from genome assembly GCA_963978885.1 of Nemotelus pantherinus. NCBI lineage: Eukaryota > Metazoa > Arthropoda > Insecta > Diptera > Stratiomyidae > Nemotelus > Nemotelus pantherinus. The sequence goes on along the minus strand of OZ022264.1, from coordinate 168,708,639 downwards.
GAAGGCTGGTTCTGTTGAGGTAATCCTCGAATTCCTGCATCTGCTCTTGGAGAACTTGATGGGACTTTCTCATGATATTGATCGTGGAGTCGATGATGGAAGTCTGGTTGCGCAATAGCTCATGTAGGTGTATTTCGTTGTCCTCTAAGTTTTGGATAGTAGCGGCCATTCCTTCCGCATAAGTGGAATCCAGAACTCCAAATAGTGAAGACGCCACATTGCCTACTATGTTGAAAGGGGCCCTTCGCTTTCTTGATCTTGGGGCATTATGTAAAAGTTCGTTGCCCCGGTTTAACTCTTGCATCGCTTCGGTGAATAGCAGGACCGTAGAGTGACAAAAGTGTCCATCCGCCAGTTTTCCACAAAGGCTATCGAGATTTCTGATGCCCTGTTCTATCGTGTATGCCTCCCTCCAATAGTTGGTCATATTGTAGTAGACAATAAGATTCCAATGATTTACCACTAAGTGAGTGTAGCCAATTTTTTCAAAATATAAGCCCGGGTTGTGCTCGAAGGGTGTAATAGTGATCGGCGAATGTGCCGGAGCGGTTGGAAGTAAGCAGCACATAAGTACTAAGCATAGTGCATTAGTGCCTGTCAGTCGTCTTCGTTTTGGGTGTGAGGAAACCTTGGGCTGTTCGGAAGATGGGTGTGATTTCGGACCGCGAGAAGAGCCTTCGCCAGGATCATATTGCTCTTGCGATGTCGGAATGTCACAGTCCACAGCTGGAGTTGCGGATTCGTTTGATGGGCTCGCTTCGTTCATGGACTGGTCGTCACTGAAGGTTTCATCGCTTGCGACTTCAACAGGCAATGGAGCTATCCTGTGAATCGGGCGTTTGAAAGTGCCACTAGCGGTCTTGACAATGGCGACCCGAACCAACCCGTCTCTGCCCTTGATGGTTTCGACAATTCGAGCGAGTGGCCATTGAAGAGGAGCGAGGTTGTCCTCCTTTAGTATAACCATGGTGCCAGGTGTAACGTTCTGGCATACTTCTTTCCACCGGTGCCTTTGCTGAAGTTCACTGAGGTATTCGTTCGTCCATCGCTGCCAGAATTGGTTCTTGACTTGGAGAATTCGATGCCATTGATGAAGTGAGCTTCCCTTGTGAAGCTTGCAATCAGCCTCAGGGATGCTAGTTAGAGGCTCTCCTATCAAAAAATGACCAGGAGTTAGGGCCGTTAGGTCATTAGCGTCGGAGGACATCGGTGTTAGTGGGCGTGAGTTTAGAATAGCCTCAACTTCGGTTACGACCGTCTCCAACTCCTCATGGGTCAGTGGAACGTTTTGGAGGCTTGCGGGCAGAAGGTGTTTTGCAGACTTCACTGCTGCCTCCCACAATCCTCCAAAGTGTGGAGCTCGAGGTGGGATGAAGTGAAAGTCTGTCCCCTTTGAGGTGCAGAATCGTGAGATAGCTTCTTCACCCTTCACAGTGTAAATTGCTTCATGAAGTTCTTTGAGTTGGTTGTGTGCCCCCATGAAGTTGGTGGCATTGTCGCAATACAAATGGCGACAGTTTCCTCGTCTGCCGGTGAAGCGCTTAAGTGCTCCAATAAATGCCTCCGTGGTCAAGTCGCCTACGACCTCTAGATGAACCGCCTTCGTGGAAAAACAGACGAAAACCGCTACGTAGGTCTTTTTTGGTTCCTTTCCTCTGATCTTGAAGTGGGTCTTGAACGGGCCACAGAAGTCAACCCCTGCATTCAAAAAAGGTCTGGCTGATTGTACTCTCCTGGCTGGTAGGTTTCCCATCAATTGCGATAAGAGCTTTGGTTTGGCTCGTTGACACAATACGCAACCAAGGACAATCGATCGTGCAGTAGTCTTGCCCTTTATTGGCCAGAACCGTTGGCGTGTGATCGCCAACAATCCTTGTGGCCCGACATGAGCGTGGCTGCAATGTATGTCCGTCATAAACATTTTACACACGGGATGATTGTAGGGTAAAAGCATGGGATGTTTAGCGTCATAAGGTAATTGGGACTCTTCCAAACGACCGCCCACCCTAATGATCCCCTTCTCGTCCAGGAATGGCGTAAGGGTGGCTACACTACTTTGTGCCGGTACTGATCCCTTCTGTTTAAGCGCCGCCAATTCTTCACCGAAACACTGAGCTTGGATAACCTTCAGTATTGTTTTTGTAGCTGCGTCTAATTCGGCGGCCGTTAAGTGTTTGGAGGCTACTTGCGGTGTTCGCTGGGCTCTTGCCTTAAACCGGAGCAGGAGCGCGGTTATTCGTGTCAGCCGCTGAAAGGAATTTTTGTGATTGATGCGCTCCCAGATGTTGTCGTCTGCTGAGCTGGTTAAGACTGACTTGGACGGTCGCATCTCCAGAGTAGTTTCCAATCTTTGTGGTTGAGATGGCCATGATCTTTCTGGTCCATGCAGGAAGAAAGGGCCATAGAACCAAGTTGGGTGCTCTTTCAGTTTTCCGGGCGACACTCCTCGTGACACTAGATCAGCTGCATTGTGAGCTGTAGGCACATGACGCCAGTGCCTAACCGATGTTATCTCCAAAATTGCTGCTACGCGATTTGCCACATAAATGTAGTAAGATGAAGACTGCGAATGCAGCCAAGCCAAGACAATTTCTGAGTCAGTCCAAAAAGTGCAAGGGCGGTCGCTCCATCGTAGATCCCTTTGCACCTTAGTAGCTAATTCGGCTGCCAGGAGAGCCGCTTGTAGCTCCAGCCGGGGAATGGTGGTGGTAGCCGTTGGCGCTACCTTTGATTTTGCGCACAGCAAGCGGATGGTGATCGTGTGATCTGGGTTTTCTGCTCGAACATACACTGCAGCTCCGTAAGCTTTTTCTGAAGCGTCGCTGAACACGTGCAGCTGTATATTATGGGGCGTTTTATGAGCAAACAAGTGCCTTGGGAATTTTATGTCCGCTAAAGTTTTTAGTTCTTCCCGGAATCTTGTCCATTGAGAATGGATCTCTTGTGGTACTGCTGCATCCCAGTCGAGTTTCAGGATCCAGAGATTCTTGAGAATGATCTTTGCTCTGATAATAACGGGACTCAGCATTCCAAGAGGATCGAAGAGATGTGCGATGTCAGATGAAATGGATCTTTTCGTGACGGTTAGACGATCAGGCCAGCAAGTTTTGATGCAAAATTCGTCGGATGTGGGCAGCCAAGTTAGCCCCAGTGTTTTAACATGAGTTTCGTCAGGCATTTTGAGCTCAAATTGAACTGCGCGGTCCTCGGTTGGAACATCTTGAAGGAGCTGAGAATGATTGGCACACCATTTCCTCAGATGAAATCCACCGCGTCTCAAAGCTTCGATGAGCTGGTCTTTTGTTTCGAGGCTTTGACGCAGACTGTCCGATCCTGCCATGATATCATCCACATAAATGTGCCGTTGAATGACTTCCGCACCCTGCGGCATTGACCCTTCTACCTGGGCCGCGAGGCGCTGCAAGCACTTGATGGCCAAGTAAGGTGCTGTAGTGATGCCGTAGGTGACAGTGCAGAGCCTATAGTACCGGATAGGTTCCGCGGGTGAATCTCGCCAGATGATTAATTGATATTTCTGATCATCTTTGTGCATTCGTACTTGCCGGTACATCTTTTCAATGTCCGCAGTAAAAGCGAATCGCGGCACGCGAAATCGGAGCAGAATAGAGAACACGTCTTGTTGAAGAGAAGGTCCCGTGTGCAGGATATCGTTGAGGGACACATTGGCCGAAGTTTTGGCAGAGGCGTCAAAAACTACTCTGAGTTTAGTAGTTGTACTTTCAGGCCACAGAACACCATGATGAGGCAGCACGTAATAAGGATGTTTGATGCAGCTTATATCGACTAGTTGCATGTGACCCAGCCGCAAGTATTCTTGCATGAACTCCGTGTATTGCAACCGAAGATTCGAATCCTTCATTAATTTTCGTTCTAATGCCCGAAAACGCAATAACGCTAGGTCCTTGGATTCACCTAGTGTCGTGGGATCTGAGGCAAAAGGTAGCTTCACAGTGAAACGACCATCATCTCCTTGAGAAGTTGTGTGAGCGAAATAGGCCTCGCATTTTCGTTCGTGGGGAGTTAGGGTGGAGGTAGGCTTGGCTTCATCTAATTGCCAATAGGATGTCGCTTGCTGCTCCATTTGCATGGCCTCTTGACTATTTATGCCGCACACCAGAGGAGCTGATGGATAGTTGGTCACCTTTCCACCAATCACCCAGCCAAAGACGGTGTTTTGAAGAGTGGGGAGTGCTTCCCCTAGTTTGATCTGCCCAATGGACAGAAGATCAAAGTATAGTTCGGCGCCAATTAGCAGATCAACGGATCTGGGTTGATGGAAGTGCGGGTCGGCCAATTCAAGATTGGCGGGAATTTTCCACGATGAAGGGTTAATCGGGTGCACTTGCTGCTGGTTGATGATGGTAGGCAGTATGAAAGCTTCTAGCCGTGTGGTAAATCCTGTCGTTCTGGAGTGTAGGTCAAGACTGACCCGAGCCTGGGTTGTTTGACTACTTTGTCCAATACCACGAACACATAGCTCCTCTCGAACGCTGGTTAATCCTAGTTGCGAGGCTAGTCTCTTGGTTACGAAGTTGAGCTGTGAACCACAGTCTAACACGGCACGGCACGTTTTTAACCTTCCATCTGCAGCTTTCACATGCAGAAGCACGGTGCTTAGCAACACGCTATGTGGATGATTTGGGGCTAGGTCCGCTGCTAATGTGGTTGCACTCTTCACCACTTTGTTTTCTGAAGAGCAGCGTTGGTTACTGTTGCCTGACGGTTGAGTGGTGCTCTGCGGGGTAATGCCCGATTGTTTCTCTTGCGAATGCCGATTTGTAGTGTGCCAGCCTGAAGTCGTCGGATGAAGCAACGTGTGGTGTTTCCTTGAGCATTTCTTGCAGTGGCTGGCTGGACAATTACTGGCAAGATGACCCTGTTTGAGGCAGTTGTAGCACAGGTGTTTGTCTTGTACTAGTTGCGCTCGGGTCTTGACGCTCTGCGATGAAAAAGTACTGCATCGATATATTGAATGTGGTTGGCTGCAAACTGGACACACTTCACTTCCAGAGGCTGTAACCAGTGAGGATGGTTTGCCTGTTCTGGGGGAGGCAACGGACGGCGATCGGTTGCCTGCCGCCTCCAAACTTTGGAATCGCATTTCCAGGAACTTGAGAAAGTTCTGAATGGTATCTATTTCCCGCGGCTTTTCCAGCTTCTGTTCATAGAGCAGCAACGTACTCCTGTCTAACTTTTTCAGCAATAAATGCAACAGTAGAGGGTCCCACGAGACGATGGAAATCCCCATGTTTTTGAGTCCAAGAAGGCACTCATTAGTGACGTCGTGAAGAGACTTGATGGCCGATATAGATTCGCTGGACAAAGCAGGCTGCGAGAATAGCTTGTTCAGTAAACTATTGACTAGCAGACGTTGGTTGCCATATCGATCGTTCAGAATGCCCCACGCATCGTTGTAATTTCCGTCAGAAATTGGAAGATGTTGGATCAATCGCTTTGCTTCACCAGTTAGATGGGCAAGCAAACAGTACATCCGTTGTGAAGGACTTATAGGTTGACAGTGGACCAGCTGCGTGTAGAGCTCCTTGAAATGGGTCCACTGATGATAATCCCCGTCGAAGATGAGCAGCGTAATCTTGGGCAGTTTAATTGGCTCAGCCAGTATGCGCGGCGTCTCGTGTTGGTCGCCTGATCGGTGGAGATGGGACAACTTCCGCTGCAGGTTACTAATACATTCCAGTAGTTCAACCTGCACTTGATTGAATTCTTGTGCGCTGTAGCCCATGGCTTCGACTTCGTCTGACGCAGCACTCTCCCAAATTTCACTATCTGTTTTGGACAGCTGCTGGCAGTAACCCTCTATCAGCTGCAACTTAAGCTGAAAGTATGAGTCTGGAGTCTGTTGTGACGACTTCTCATGAACATCTCGAAGAGCGAAGCGAATGTTGCGTATGAGAGCCCTTTGTCGTCGAATTGATTTGATGACGGTTGCATCAGTTTTGACATCATCGGTGTTCGTCACCCTGAAACTTTCAGGGGGAACTGGTGAAGCCTTGCGAACGTGAGGTGGGCCGGGGGCCAAGCGTTCTCGCAAGATTGCAATTAGCGCAGTTGCGTTCTCGTGAACGGTCTGCATGGATTCGAAGAACCTCTGCTGAATGTACGGATGCAATGGGTTTGCATCCACTAGCTGCTGCTCCACCATCGCCTGATGGTTAGTTTGGAATTGGGACCAAGCGTCGTTTAGCTCGCGTTCCGCCTTGTCCAAATAAGCGCCATTCTTCCTGTCAGTGGGGTCCTTTTTCAATCGCCGAAGAACCGCTTGGATAACGTCGCCCAACTGCGACTGTTCCTGTGTCAGCTCCTCGAAACTCGCCATGTTGAGAACCGCAAGAGCAAAGTGTTGAAATTATCGCCTGGAGTGCAGAACCAAAGAAATGTAAAATGAATCTCGCCGGGGCCTCCAATGTTTTTATATAGCGACTCAGGGATTTCTGAGGCCGCTTGAAGCCCAGATGCAAGATCTGGACTTCCACGGTAAGGTGTAAGTGCAGTACTTATACCTCAATACGTCGATGAACGTAATTGCGCATGAACGATAGAATGCATGCAAGTCAGCATATTTCATGCCGTCGCGATCCCATCGTTGCTTGATGGTTGATGCTATGCTCGTGTGCATAGTCAGCAAAACGTGAAGTAATCGCGACTACATTGTAGCTCGTGGGTGAAATTCTTCATGATGTGACTATGCGCGTGTGCATAGTCAGCAAATACAATGCAATCGCGACCACATTGTCGCTTGTGGATGGAATCAACCGACGCGCATGCATGGTCAGCAAATAGGCTAAACATATCGTTCCAAATCGGCGAAGTATCGAACAATATATATATATATATATATATATATATATATATATATATATATATATATATATATATATATATATATATATATATATATATATATATATATATATATATATATATATATATATATATATATATATATATATATGTATATGGAAAAACGAATTTTTGGCTGAATCGATTTTAATACTAATGTTCTTCGAACATTAGTAAAAACGTATCATTCCATCTCGGCAAAGCTAATAACGGGGTAAAGCTTTGTCGAGAGGCAATAATAGTTTGTTGTTAAACCTAGTACTAACTATTATATTATTGAAGCTTAACTTAATTTAAAATAAAAAATCTATTGTGTCTCTCCAAAGCTGCTTGATTAGAACAACTTTGGCGAGAGAAATAGCGTACTAACCTTATCTTACGCCTACAAGTGAAACCATCATTGTTTCTCCCCAAAGCATTACAAGTCCATTTGAGAAGAGACAATAACGATACACTTTACGCTTAACCAAACAAAACTAAAATAAAACTGTAAGAATAATCTTAAAAGGCTGAAAAAAACAAAATCAAAAGGTTTAATCGAAACCTGAGGATTGCAATACTCAGGGCCCATGCTGATGATGAGGCAATGGAGCGGTCCCCGCTTGATGAGCATTGGTGGAAAAGTGCTCAAGTTGGACAAATGTCCGAATTGGTAACGCTGGATGCAAGTGCTGCTTGATGAAAGAATAGTTGCAGCGGCAGGGTTTCGAGTTCTGAAGTTGCTGATATTCCCAGAGTGGAGATTTCCAATACTACATTCAACAGTATTGTTTTAAAAATAATAGAAATACACAAGATCTAATATGAATTAATAAAAAAAATAGATCCATTAAAAAATAAGGCAAATAAAAGTATAGAAAAAAAATCATCATCACTAAAAAGAAAATATCCAAATCAAAGCGGTAGTAAAAGATATCCAAATTAGATTAACCCTAACTCAATTTAAAAAAAATCCACAAAAATCAAATAGCCAACCAAGAATTCCAAACTAAATATTACTTGAATCAATTCATATCAAAGCAATTAGCTAAATCAAAACTCCAAAATCAACAAAACTTTTTTAAAAAAAACTTCAGGAAGCTTAACCTACCAAAATCGAAAAAAAACTCAATGAAGCAATGAAAACAATTGAACTACTGAGCCGCGTACAACAGATAACTTAAAAAAAAATCAAAATAATCAAATATATAATTAAGAGCCAACACCGAGAAGAACATTATTCATAGAAACTAGGTTCAGTGCAACCAAATGTCAGTGAGCAGTTTGGGATGGGAGGAAAGGTATAAAAATTGGGAGAGGAAAATAAAAACAAAAGGATGGAGGAAAGATGAACCATAACTCCGGGTGAAGCGACCCAGAAGATGCCAGAAGCGAACACCCAATTCAAAATAAATGACATCTAGTCACCGACAGCTATTGCCGGATATCGGGTCCGCAAGGCATCAACGAAATCAACCCAACAACCTGACGATAGTGAAGAGGCACCACTCAATTCAAATTGCTTAGTCATGCTAAGCAACTCGCAGACGAAGATATGAGTGACGCTCAACTCCCACCAGGTCCAGAATCACCGTACATTCTCCCTATGTAAACACTGGACAAACACAACAGCTGTTTGGCGCCACTGTTATTGTGGCGACCATTCACAAAGAGAGAGAGAGAGAGAAGTTGAAATGTACGCGAAGAGGGGAAAAAGATTATTAAACAACTAAAATCCAATATGAATGATCCGATATAATGCCAACTACGGCCAAAGAAATAAAAAAAACTCTAGCGCACCTGAACCGCTAGAAACACTAATGTTCGAAGAACAGTAGAAGAATCGTGCAGGTTTTGAGTGCATATTCCACCACATGAGCTGCTTATTACGGCCAAACTGTTTCAAATGCCACGTTTTACTTTCGTCTCAAGAATGCATTATAACTCATATGGTAGAAGGTTTCAGATATTACCACTGGCATGGGTTTCAACGTTTATGAGAGCAAAACACGGGTTAATTATATTCGTTATCAGTTGCTTGTTTCACAAAATTTTGAAAGCAGCATCTCATATATCATCAATGAAGAAAATGCTCAGTGCCTGCAGCTCGGTAACTGAAGTTGGTGTTTGGGGTTCGATCCGAAAAATTTGCAGAAATTTGGGAATTGAAACATCGGTTATTTATTTTCATTGTAAATGTTTCCGGCATGAATACTAACTGTTAGCATTTATTGATACAAAAGTAGCACAACCGACTCGTGCTGGCAACCTTTCGCCAGTATCAAAGTCAAGAATATATCACATCTGCTTCACGTTGTTATATTACATTCGAAGTTATAGGAGTATAAAGAAATTAAGGGTTACCTGCAGCGAGTTTTTTCAAATAATCGAAAGCTTAATATTTGCTGTTTATTGTCACTACAATATCATTACCAATTGGAAATTCTACGATAAAACCGCTTAATAAAGATATTGCAAACAAACACAAATCCAACAATAGCTGGCAACCCTATCAAGGCTTTTTAACCAAATTTGGCCTGAATAATGCTTATAATAGGTGTCATTAATTGTATGAAATTCGTATTGATTCCATGACTGCACTGGAAGTTATAGGGCAAAAAGTTTTATTTTTCTGAGCGAATTTTCAAAACCAAAGACACAAAAATTACCATAGCTGGCAGCATTAATCGAATTTTTCAACCAAATTTCTACCAAACAGAGTTTAGAGTAAGGTTCAGCTACTGTGTCAATGTCATGAAAATCTGGTAACTAATTCACATTTCATAGGGCAAAAAGCAAGTTTTTTCTTTGTAATTTTTCAAGATGGCACCACTGGCACAGAGTTGCCCACAATTCAAAATGGCTTCTATCAGATCTGGTCCTACTTAAGTCCAATGCATTCTGTAAATTTCAGCTGTATCTGATTATTAATTCGTGATCTCCCGTGAACAGAAGTTTTTGATGCTAAAAATATAGGTTAACTGGAATAGTGTTACCGTTCTTGTCCGACATGAAATTTCCAAAGTTTTACTTTGAACGTGTAGATAAAGCATAAGATTTGTAAACAGATTGGTATTATTGTAAGAAACGGACATTTTTAGGATATTCCATGGTTTGAATGTTTTCACTTCCAAATTTTGATTTTTTCAAATTTAAGACACCAAAATTATCATAGTTGGCAGCTCCAACCGAATTTTTCGATCGAATTTCTATCAAACGTGGTTTGAAGTAAGGTTCAGCTGCTGTGTGAATTTCGTCAAAATCGAATGATTTAATTAGAATTTATAGGGCTGAAAGCAGTTATCTTTTTTAGTGATTTTTCAAGATGGCACCACTGGCACAGAATCACCCGCATTTCAAAATCACTTTTATCAGACCTGGTCCTATTTAAGACCAATACATTCTGAAAATTTCAATAAATTCTGCTCATCGGATCGTGAGTTTCCGTGAACAGAATTTTTTGATGCTAAAAATATAGGTAAATTGGGCAAGGGTTACCAGGCGTGCCCGTTATACCATATAAAATTTTATTTTTTGTCTATGTAAATAAAGCACAAGATTTACATATGAATGGCTTTTTTTGAAGAAACGGCATGTTTTCAAGAGAAATGATGATTTGGAGGGTTTCTTATTCAGTACTTGCGCTTGCTACAGGGTTGTCAGTACGCTCATCAAAAGCTACATTAATTTACAACTAAACAATACCAATAAGTTCTGAAAATTTCGTTATGATTGAATAGCCCTGTCAAAAGTTATCGCAATTTAAAAATTTTCGAATTTTCCCGTTCTTTTTTTAGGCACCCAGCGCACACATGGGGTTAAAAAATTCCAAAACATTTGTTACCGACCCGCTAGTGGTAACGAGACCTCGATCTAGACGACGTCGGGGTTGGCAGTCTCGGCTGGCTGTGCCCTCTTGAGAAGGGGGTAGGTTCGGCGCCACTCGTTTCGAACGAGACTGCTAACTTTTCCGTGGCCGCGAAACGAGAAGTCGGTACGGAGTTAGGTGTGACGCTAAAAGATACCAATGGGGGGTAAGCCCTGAATCTCAAACAGCGCAGCGTTACAATTTAGTACAACTATTCTTTTATTTCCAAGAGATGCGAACACTAACCGGCACAAGGTTGTTTATTTTCCTACATACGACGGCGCCGCGATCAAGCTTACGAAACTTACGTCTACACGCAAACTATTCGTGTGGGCACGAATTTTATTTTTCTACGTTACTCTTACTACTAACTTACAAATTTAATTCTAATTTCCGCCCTTTCGTATTAATTTATTGGGTGAACTAAATGGCTCGTGTGGCACGTACCTGTATCAGCCTTGACAGGAACCGTGGTGAATTTTCTCGTCTGCGTTAATCGAAAGTTGGGGATTCCCGCGATTTCGGTTCTGGAAGTCGCTGCCGCCGCCTCAATGCTTCAAAATTCTCCACTACGCAATTTTGTTCGTTCGCCGATACCTCGATCGTCGCTCTCGATCTTGACTTGTTATCCTTCGTTTTCCCACCGCCTCAAGCGATCGTTGTACTCCAACCAGGCGCCAGATAGCAAGAAAAAAAGAAGAAAAAGAAGAACACAGACTTTTCCACAGGCATTGCTCGTAACTCAGATCCTCACCGTGTCGTTCCTAGCTCGAAAAGAAGAACGGCATCGCCCTGCCACTTCGCTCGAAGCTTCATTTGGTCCCGTCAATCTACGGGGTCCCTCTAGGTCCGTTGCGGCTCTCATGAATAACTGTTTTCATGCATTGAGGGTGAATGCACCTTACCGCCGGGCATTCACCTTTCGTTGCGATGGCATGAATTCAAGTTGCTGCTTGCGATGTTTCTCCACATCGCCGGCGTTTCATTTACAGCCGGTCTGCATACTGCACACCTTTGCAGCCGATCTATCCATTGCCTGGTCGATCTGTCAGACGCGAGCTGTCATCGACATAACCATGTCAGTTGCTATTGATTATTGGTTTGGCGAGATGTTGACACGGATTTTCGGCATTTTGGATTTAATTGCATGCCATTCTCTAGGTGAAGATCTGTTCGGGAGATGTCTGCAAGCGCAGTTTGCAGGTGCTGCGTTCGACAAGGCGCCGTGTAGTGGCTGAACTTTTCCGCGATTGTAGTCTGTTCGTCAGTCTGGAGATCTTCTGCGGTAAGTTGTAAGAAATTTCGAGCATCAAAGTGACCTGTTTCCTTTTGGTTTTCCGCTGATTAAATGTAAGGCTATAATATGCCACTTTGATAAAGTCAAGTAAACATCAGAGGATGGCAATGTGCACATTCGAATAATGTGTTTTGATGGGGCAGTGAGGTTCCCGAGCTTTAGAGCCACAATCGCGGGTTGCGGATGCTGTCGACGGAAGGAGAGAGAGGCAGCGACCCCTGCCACGGTGAGCATCTTTACGCCACATGTTTATGTAGTTTGTTTTATGTAATCAATGTTATACATACCATTATTGCCCCTGTTCACTGTGGTGTTTTGTTTTGTGTGTTTTTTTTCTTTCCCTTGTAAGCGTAGCATAACCCCCTTCCTCAGAGAATTACGTAGCAATTCTCTTTAAGATTACCGCGACCACTTCTCGATTCCCAGACACCCCGTCGCGCCAATCTACGTTAAAGTCCGGTTACGCGTTTATTTTCCTATGATAAATTTTGGGAATGTTAATAATAAAGTAACTCCGCCTTCTACCTGCGATCGGAATCCCCAATTTTGTTTAGTATAATCTATTACAACATGTTATCACTCACACTCTAGCCATTTCCTGTACTAACTCCCTGGTGAACATTTTAGCATCTCATCAATATACCTGCATGCACCGGTTGGGGAGTGCCTAAGCAATACGAAGGAGTTAACCGTGCAACGAGTTGAGGAAAAAGAAAAAGGAAAGGGAAAAAAAACCAACTCCGCCTATGGGGGAATCCACTTGCCGTCATCACTGCTGCCTAGGTAATTCTTTTACTATTTTACTAACCCTACCTCTAAATATTATTTTTTTGTCTTTCATAATACTAAAACAACCCACCACCAATCGCTTCGACTTATCGTACCCGCCACCACCTACTTAATTACATTCTAATCTTCCTAATCTGAGTTCTGCGAATATTCCCCCATAATACTTCAGCCCACCACCGTATTATGTTCTAATAATCTTCATGACCTAGTGTTACTATGATTAATTTATATTTCTAACTTCTTCTCAGCCATACTGTCTGATCTGCCTTCCCTATGTCTAAGAATCACACGTTCATCCTATATGTTAATCCATCTAATCGATATACTCTTTCAAGTCTTTCACGTGCCAAACGCCCGCTTCCTTGCCCTCACCATCCAACCAAGAAATAGGTCCACCCTGATACCCGAGATTTTATCCAAAACGGACCAAGATATTCCGGTGCGAGCTTTGCGGAGTAAAACTGAAATGGAATATCTTTTCCGCCAAACCGAATCTCCTATTTCAAACACCATGTTCCGTTTCATTAGATTGTACCTCTACTCACTACGATGAGCCGCGCGTTTCGTTCGTTCCAACACATCCCCGCTTAGCTTGGAGAGCTGGTCAGCCCTGACTTCCGGTCCTGGGATAATTTTGTCAACATCTGGAGGCTCCTTCGCCTCATGGAACGTCACCATCTCTCGTCCGAAATTGACAAAATAGGGTGTGACCTTAGTCATCTCATGCTTGTAGGTCCGAAGTGCGCAAGCAATCTTTGCGAGGTTCCGATCCCAATCGCAATGGTTCTCGGTCACGTAAGATCGCAACATCCGCTTTAGGTCCTGATTCCTTCTCTCAGCCGGGTTGGCTTGCAGATGGTATAATGCTGTGTGCCTGATTTCGGTTTCATAACTTTTCGCCAGCCGGCGCATCAAAGTTCCCCGAAACTGGACCCCATTATCGCACACTAGCCATTTACGTGCCCCAAAAAGCAGATACACCTGTTCCTCCAAGACACGACAAACAGCCGCCGCTGTTGCCTGTCGCAAGGGAAATAACAGCGTGAACTTACTCACATAATCCACCACTGTGAGGATTTGAGTATAGCCATTCTTCGATCGTGGGAAAGGTCCCACCAAGTCGACACAGACCATTTCCCATGTGTGCTTAGGCGACCGACTCTGTGAAACCATGAACCCTGCCGGTGCCTTTCTCTCAACCTTATTGGCCTGGCAGATCCTACATTTCTTAACGTAAGCATCTACGTCCGCTGGCATCTTGGGCCAATAATTATTAGTCGCCACGCGGTTTATCGTGCGGCTAACCCCCATATGGACCGCTGTAGGGTCATCGTGACATCTTTGGAGGATTTCCGCTCTACCTGCCTTGGACACGACCCTCTTCCACGACTCCTTTCCCTCCAGTGCGGGGTTACGCCCGGGCACATGTTTCCACAGTTGGTCATCCTTCACCCGCCAATCCGCATAGCGCTCGGGGGTCTCTTCCACCTTCTTCTTCATGTTGTCGTACCAACGGTCTCCAGGGGTCTCTAATATTGCGAGTTCTTCTCTGGGCAACATTCGCGAAAGAGCATCGGGTACGAGATGTTCCTTACCTTTTCGGTGTACAATTTCGAATGGAAACTGCTGTAACCTGATTGCCCACCTGGCCAATCGTCCTGTCGGGTCTCTTAAATTACTCAACCAGAGCAGGGAGTAATGATCTATGATGACGGTGAACTTAGCTCCCTCTATATATGGTCGCAGTTTCTCTACCGCCCACAGCACTGCGAGGCATTCTTTCTCCGTGGCTGAGTACTTCTTCTCAGCCTTCGACAAGGATCGACTCAAGTAACACCACTTTTTCCCCGTCCGCGTGCCTCTGCGTGAGCACCGCTCCCAAGCCCGAATTTGACGCATCTGTTTGAACGTAGAATGGTTTGATCATAGTCCGGACAGGTCAGTATTGGAGCCGTGGACAATTTCACCTTCGCCTGAGTGAACGCCGCTTCGCAGTCCTGGGTCCATGCAAACTTTTGGTTCTTTTTGAGTAGGTTTGTCAATGGTGCCGTCATCGTAGCAAAGTCGTAGCGGGTTTACGTTTAAACCTTTCTCGTCTACGACATACCCGAGATACTTAAGACGACAGCGACAAAATTCACACTTATCGCGAGAAACTCTCAAACCGGCCTGTCTGAGACGGCCAAAAACCACTCTCAAGATTTCCAGATGCTTGCTGAACTCTTGTGTCACCACTATTATGTCGTCCAAGTAGGTAAACACATAGGGTTTGAGATCAGGGCCAAGGACCTGGTCGATTAAGCGCTGCCAAGTCGCAGGTGCGTTTTGCAATCCGAAAGGCATACACCGGAATTGAAATAAACCGCGGTGCGGTACCGTGAATGCAGTGAACTTAAGTAATTGTTCCGCCATAGGAACCTGCCAGTAGGCTGACTTCACATTCAGTGATGACAGGTATCTGGCGTCACGAAGTTTATCCAACGTCGCCGACACATACGGCAACGGGTACGCGTCATCCTCGGTAACCTGATTCAATTTTCTGTAGTCTACGCAAAAGCGGTACGTATCATCCTTTTTCTTCACCAACAATGTCAGCGACGCCCAGGGGCTCGATGATGGCTCAATTCCTTGTTCCAGCATCTCGTTCAGCTCTCGATCGATGTGCTTTTGTACGGCCGGTGACACAGGATAGTACCTTTGCTTCATTGGTACGGAGGTAGTCTTAATGATGTGTTCCACAAGGATGGTGCATCCGATACCTTCCCCCATGCGATGAAACTCCTCTTCTAACAAACGGCTGAGTGCGGCTTCCTCCACCTCCGACAAACGACTTCGCGACTTTAATGGTTCTCCTGCCTCCCCTTTCAGTGCATCCAGAAAACTCCAACTTTCTTCGCTCAGTGCTAGAACCACCCCAAATTGCCTGATGAAATCTACTCCCAGTATGAGAGCGTGTGGGAGCGACGGAACCACCAACACTTCCAAACATTCTGTTTTGTTTTCCAGTTTCACTGGAATAGTGACCATGCCAATGATGGCGCAACCCTGACTATTGGCCAATCTGATGCTTTTCTGATTAGAACCCAGTAACTCTACTCCTAGCCCCTCGAGTATCTTCCACCCTTCTCCACCTACTACCGTGTGAGTAGCGCCTGAGTCCAGAAGACCCATAAACTTCCGCCCAAATATATACACCTCTAAGTGTGGACGGTTGTCTCTGGTCCTCATTGCTACCAGAAAGTCTAATTGTGTGGTCGTCGCGGCTCCTACTATATTACCCTTTGTGCCCAGGTGACCGCCTACTGGGCACAACTTCCGTTTCCCGGTTGCTGTCTTGATTGACTTGCTGGAGGATTACTTGTCACGCCCGCATTCCTTCTTTCACCGCTCCGACAATTTGGACATTCCGCCCTGACTGTCCCTACTCTGCCGCATCCAAAACACTTTCTAGGATCGTGACAATCCCGAGACGTATGGCCTGGTCGACGACAGTTCCAGCAGATAAGATTCTGACGTGCATCTGGTACTGCTACTGCGGCTACATCAACCGTCTCCAGGTACGCGAGATCCGGTTGCAACAGCCTAGGCGTCCTTCTTGGAGGCGGAGGAGCAAAGGATTCCACGGAGGTCCTCGTTGCCTCGAGCGATCGTCCCAACCTTACCAATTCTCCAATTGACTCTATCTTTATCAGAGCTAAATGCGTCTGATAGAATGGCGCGATGTTCTTTCTTACAATTTTCATCTTCTCCCCCTCACCCAGTGACTTGCTGAGACGACGAAATAGTCCCTCCATCACGGCCATGTACACGCCTATGGACTCCCCGTTACCTTGAGTCCTATGTCGTATCTCCTCTTATAGACGGTCATCGTAGTCCGCGGGAAGGAATTCGTCTCGCAACTCCTTCACCAGTTCCTCCCAACTCCGGCAGATCGCCCGATTCGCGCGGAACCAAATAAGGGCCTTACCTTTAAAAAGATCCACCGCAGACTTAAAAAGTTGAGCTTTCGTTAAACCTTTGGCCTCCCGAAGCTCCTCCACCCGCTCCAGAAACGCACTTACCGAGTTCGGAGATTCTCCATTGAATCGTACCCCCCATTTGTGTAGCTCTACTCGCTTCGACTGAAAAGTCGGCGTACTCGGAACTGGTGAGCTCGGAGTATTCAGAGACCAATCCTCGTCCGCCTCCTCCGACAATTCCCCACCAGCCTTGTATAGTAGATCCCCCATTGCAATTAGAAGCTCGCCCTTGGTCTTCCTCAGGAAGTCTAGCTCCTCCGCAGTTACTCCCCGCATGTACCCAAGTCTTCGTAACGCATAGCAGATTTTGCCTTTTATCTTGAGAAATTCCCCGGAGTTAAAGTCCCCAACAAAAGATTCTATCAGCACTCCAATCTCTGCTAGTTTTGCACCCAGTCCCTCTTTATCCTCAGCAAATGTGAAGGGATACGTATCCAATGCGAAAGACTCCCCCAGAACAGCCTCGCTTCTCAACGCCCCCCTCAACTGCTTTCTCATTGACTCAACGGTGTCTGCCGCCAGACCTCGAATGACGAGTTCATAGGTCAGCTCGTCTTTACTGAGCCGGTCCACCGAAATTTTCCTCACGGCCCCAACACCAGACATATTGACACCACAAATTGTTCTGCTCCCATCCAAGAACTATACTCTCTCTTCACTACCTCATTAACCTTTATATATAACCAAATATATATAAAGCCAACAATGTAAATATATGTATATATATCTATGTATTTATATATATACCTATATTCATATAACACTCTATAACTAAATTTTCAACGTAACTTTTCACTATTTTCACCGACCATGAAGCGCTTGCGATTTTCTCTCGCGTCCAATAGTTCCCAAAATTTATATGTAAATCCAATAAAATGTAAATCAAATATTTTTATCAATATATGTACCTATATAAAAATATGCTATATATATATATAAAAATACGTTATATATATATGCAAATCAAATATTTATATCAAGATATGCAAAAATATGGATAAAAATATGTTTAAATCTGCCCCTTCCGAATAATATCACGTTCGACGAATTGTGTTATCACGTTTTCGACCCTCAATTTTATTGAATTCAATAATTTCACTAATACGATTTCGAATTTACGTTTTTTTTTCAATTTTTAACCCTTAGCACGTTGGGCGCCAATTTGTTACCGACCCGCTAGTGGTAACGAGACCTCAATCTAGACGACGTCGGGGTTGGCAATCTCGGCTTGCTGTGCCCTCTGGAGAAGGGGGTATGTTCGGCACCACTCGTTTCGAACGAGACTGCTAACTTTTCCGTGGCCGCGAAACGAGAAGTCGGTACGGAACACAGACTTTTCCGCTGGTATTGCTCGTAACTCAGATCCTCACCGTGTCGTTCCTAGCTCGAAAAGAATAACGGCATCGCCCTGCCACTTCGCTCGAAGCTTTATTTGGTCCCGTCAATCTACGGGGTCCCTCTAGGTCCGTTGCGGCTCACATGAATACCTCTTTTCATGCGTTGAGGGTGAATGCACCCTACCGCCGGGCATTCACCTTTCGTTGCGATGGCATGAATTCAAGTTGCTGCTTGCGATGTTTCTCCACATCGCCGGCGTTTCATTTACAGCCGGTCTGCACACTGCACACCTTTGCAGCCGATCTACCCATTACCTGGTCGATCTGTCAGACGCGAGCTGTCATCGACATAACCATGTCAGTTGCTATTGATTATTATTTTGGCGAGATGTTGACATGGATTTTCGGCATTTTGGATTTAATTGCATGCCATTCTCTAGGTGAAGATCTGTTCGGGAGATGTCTGCGGGTGCTGCGTTCGACAAGGTGCCGTGTAATGGCTGAACTTTTCCGCGATTGTAGTCGGTTCGTCAGTCTGGAGATCTTCTGCGGTAAGTTGTAAGAAATGTCGAGCATCAAAGTGACCTGTTTCCTTTTGGTTTTCCGCTGATTAAATGTAAGGCTATAATATGCCACTCTGATAAAGTCAAGTAAACATCAGAGGATGGCAATGTGCACACTCGAATAATGTGTTTTGATGGGGCAGTGAGGTTCCCGAGCTTTAAAGCCACAATCGCGGGCTGCGGATGCTGTCGACGGAAGGAGAGAGAGGCAGCGACCCCTGCCACGGTGAGCATCTTTACGCCACATGTTTATGTAGTTTGTTTTATGTAATCAATGTTATACATACAATTATTGCCCCTGTTCACTGTGGTGTTTTGTTTTGTTTGTTTTTTTTTCTTTCCCTTGTAAGCGAAACACATTATCTGATTCACATGTAAAACACGTTCGAAATTTACGTGTTTTGTTTCATGTGAATCAGAAAATGTGTTAATGTGTTTTTGCACAAATTATTTGTGTACGGAATAATAGATATATTAAAAATATCACTATCACTTCTCCTCACCAGGTCAATCCCTAGCTGTGTCACGCATAAGCACTAGTAGACAAGACCAAAAGGAAAAAAACTAAGCAAAAGAAAGAAGGCAGCCCACACATGACTTCACTGAACCTATATTTGTTGGCGACTAAAAATCCGCTACGAATCCAGGCGACGGTATCGTTGCCGGAACCACTGTCAAGCTATATTTTGTTTTTTACTAATGTTCGAAGAACATTAGTATTAAAATCGATTCAGCCAAAAATTCATATTTCCATATATATATATATATATATATATATATATATATATATATATATATATATATATATATATATATATATATATATATATATATATATATATATATATATATATATATATATATATATATATATATATATATATATATATATATATATATATATATATATATATATATATATATACATATATATATATATATATATATATATATATATATATATATATATATATATATATATATATATATATATCTATATATATATATATATATATATATATATATATATATATATATATATATATATATATATATATGTATATATATATATATATATATATATATATATATATAAATATATATATATATATATATATATATATATATATATATATATATATATCTCCAAAAAATTTCAGTGAAATAACCTCGGGAACGCGCCATCCGATTGAGCTGAAACTTTCAGGATACATTGATGTTTATGCAGAATGGGTCCAGATTTCCCTAAATGTCAATTATTTTAAATCCTTTGGCACCGGCGGCCATTTTAGTGATATTTTTAATATACCTATTATTCCGTACATAAATAATTTTTGCAAAAATAAAGTTGACGAAATAGATTTCGAACGTGTTTTGCATGTGAGTCGGATGATGTTTTGGAATTTTTTAACTCAATGTGTGCGCTGGGTGCCTAAAAAGAGAACGGGAAAATTTGAAAAATTTTAAATTGCGATAA
The DNA here is from genome assembly GCA_963978885.1 of Nemotelus pantherinus. NCBI lineage: Eukaryota > Metazoa > Arthropoda > Insecta > Diptera > Stratiomyidae > Nemotelus > Nemotelus pantherinus. The sequence goes on along the minus strand of OZ022264.1, from coordinate 168,688,428 downwards.
CTTTTGACAGAGTCATTTAATCATTAATCAAATTTTCAGGACTTATTGGTATTAACCAGTTGTAAATTTGTGTTAATGAGCATGCTTGCAACCCTGAAGCGAGGGCAGGCACTGAAAGTAAAAACCTCCAAATCATCGTCTCTCTTGAAAAAATGCCGCTTCTTCAAAAAAAAGCCACTCATATGTAAATCATGTGCTTTGTTTACACAGACTAAAAAAAAATTTGATATGGTATAACGGGCATGCCTGGTAACCCTTGCCCAATTTACCTATATTTTTAGCATCAAAAACTTCTGTTCACGGAACCAACTCTCGGAACTCACGTTCCAACTAACAGAATTAATCGAAATTTGCAAAATAAATTGGTCTTTAATAGGACCAGGTCTGATAGAAGTGATTTTGAAATGCATGCGATTCTGTGCCAGTGGTGCCATCTTGAAAAATCACTTAAAAAGACTATTGCTTTTAGCCCTATAAATTCTGATTCAATCGTACGATTTTAATGAAATTCACACAGTAGCTGGATCTTACTTTTAACCACGTTTGATATAAATTTATTTTAAAATTTCGGATGGAGCTGCCAGCTATGATAATTTTGCTGTCTTAAATTTGAACAAATAAAAATTTGGAAGTGAAAACGTTCAAACCATCGAATATCATAAAAACCTGTCCGTTTCTTACAATAAAACCAATATGTATACAAACTTTTTGCTTTATTTACACGTCCAAAGTAAAACTTTGGAAATTTCATGTCGGACAAGAACGGTAACCCTCTCCCAGTTAACCTATATTTTTAGCATCAAAAACTTCAGTTCACGGGAACTCACGAACCAATAATCAGATACAGCTGAAATTTACAGAGTGCATTGGACTTAAGTAGAACCAGGTCTGAAAGAAGCGATTTCAATTGTGGACAGCTCTGTGCCAATAGTGCCATCTTGAAAAATTACATAGAAAATAGCTGCTTTTTGCCCTGTGAAATGTGAATAAGTTACCAGATTTTCATTTAATTCACACAAAAGCTGAAGCTTACTTTTATCTTTGTTTGGTGGAAATTTGGCTGACAAATTCGATTGGTGCTGCCAGCTTTGGTAATTTTTGTTGCTTTGGTTTTGAAAATTTGCTCAGGAAAATAAAACTTTTTGCCCTATAGCTTCCAGTGCAGTCATGAAATCAATACAAATTTCACACAATTAATAGAACCTATCATAAACATTATTCAAGCCAAATTTGGTTGAAAAGCCACGATTGGGTTGCCAGCTATTGTTGTCTTTGTGTTTGTTTGCAATATCTTTATTAAGCGGTTTTATCGTAGAATTTTCAAATGGTTATGATATTGTAGTGACAATAAACAGCTAATATTAAATTTTTAATTATTTGAAAAAACTCGCTGCAGGTAGCCCTAAATTTCTTTATGCTCCTATAACTTCGAATGTAATATAATAACGTGAAGCAGGTGTGATATATTCTTAGCTCTGATACTGGGAGAAAGTTGCCAGCATGAGTCGGTTGTGCTACTTTTGTATCAATAAATGCTAACAGTTAGTATTCATACCGGAAACATTTACAATGAAAATAAATAACCAATGTTTCAATTCCCAAAGCTCTGCATATTTTTCGGATCGCAGCCCCAAACACCAACTTCAGTTACAGTGCTGCAGGCACTGAGCATTTTCTTTATTGATGTTATATGAGTTGCTGCTTTCAAAGTTTGGTGAAATAAGCAACTGATAACGAATATAATTAACCCGTGTTTTGCCCTCATAAACGTTGAAATTAGTGGCAGTGGTAATATCTGAAACCTTGCACCATATGAGCTATAATGCATTCTTGAGACCAAAGAAAAACGTGGCGTTTGAAACAGTTTGGCTATAATAAGCAGCTCATGTGGTGGAATATGCACTCAAAACCTGCATGATTCTTCTACTGTTCTTCGAACATAAGTGTTTCTAGCGGTTCAGGTGCGCTAGAGTTTTTGTTTTTTTTTAAATTAACACAAATCATTCACATTCAAATTTTAGTATTGTGGAAATTATTAATGAACTTTAGTATCAAACCGAACTTTTGGGCTTTGAAACTACTTATTTTATTGGTACAAATTCCTTTGTTCTTTTTCGTTTCCAACTCATTTCCGCAATCTGAATACTCGTCACATCCACAGGTACCGATTCCGTAAATTGTTCCAAAATATCTGTTTTTTGGCCATATCGAAAGTGCCGTAATCGCCACAATACTCTTATCGCTTCTCCATATATATACAGAGATACACACATACGATCCACCAACAGATCACAAAATATAAATTGGTGCAACAGCCATCATAAAGGCAGAAACCAATACATCACCAGCACCATGTATCTTCTTCGTCAGTAAGTGGGCAACCACCGTAGTAAGCGGCGAGAAAAATGGAGCAAGAACCAAATACACATACATGTCGCCTGTCGATCGTTATGCTCAACAGTTACTTGATTCGCCACAGAAAAGCCGACACTATCATCAATCCGGGATAAATTGTACCTCCGAAAACTCCCCCAAGTCAGTATCGCGCTCGATCATTGAGCCAGTTTTGGCGTAAATAGAAACCTTCCGCAGTCAATTACCGAGTGTTTTTGGCCATTGAAAAACTTATTAAAATCAACATTTTCAAATCGCATTACAAAGAAAAGCCGCAGAGCAAAAGAAAAAGACAGCAGCCATCAGCGAAATCCACAATTTCACTAGACATTTTTGTTTCTCCTAACCAATCCGTGTTCTCGGCTTCAACACATGTTCATCTTCTATTTTGGTTACGCGATCGTAAAACTCAAACGCTCGAAAAATTTAACGGCCATCCATCACTCTTCTAGGCCCCACACTGTTCCAAGTCACATAACTTTCAAAATCGGAAAATTTCAGTGCCTCTTATGCTGCCTCCACACCTTGGGCCATATTCGGCCACTGCAATGGTCGCAATGATCGCCACAATGATGGCCACCATCACACATTTGCCTCCCTACACTGGGCCACTAGATGGGCTAGTCAACATTTTTCGGCTCCGCATGATGGCTTGCTTTGATGTGTGTGAAAAACCGCTCCGAAAGCCATCCTCGGCCATCACTATTTCCATGCTTCGCCACTGCAAGCCATCGCCCGTCTACACAATGGGCCACATGATGGCCCACAGTGAAGAGGCAGCATAAGGATACATTCGCGCCACCAATCACCACTACGATACCTGCCTTTATCGCAAGACAATTTCCACGCTTTAATCTTTAGCAAAATTTCCCACGGCGGCAGCCGCTCCTGCTGCCGCAAGTCGAATCTCAAACTCTCCGTCCCGAACGTTTGCTTCTACAAGGCTTGCTGAGCCATCCGCCACGCACAGGTTCCAACCAGCCGTTATCGGCTGTGCACCTGTTGCCCAGCACACGCAGCCAACACCTATCATTACCAGTTTAATTAGCCTGATAACGCAGCTGATTCAAGTTTCTTTGCAAATCAGCTGCGTTCATGCCAGTGAACCCAATGCAATGCAATTGAGCATTCGAAAATCAAACGCAAAGACATAGCCTGTTTTTGGATGGCCATGCAATGCAATTGACTATCGAATGCAGCATTGCTTTCGCAATATTTGTAGGTGTGTGTGCGCATGGTGGCGGCAATCTTGTTCCGTAACAAGCACCTGGAACTCCTAAGGTGCGTTGCCAAAAATGTAATCCTTCGGAAAACGGCAACAGGAGTGTTTTGAGGATAGGGAACCGAATCACTCCCAATCTTCCATTACATTCCAGCCGTGTGAGATCTTCCACCGAGGAAGCAGTCACCAGCATCGATCCCGAATTCCATCGTCACCACTAGATGCTAAATTTTTCAACTCATCTATATCGTTATTGCATGAAATATCATTCCGTAGACATCCCTACGCAGACTGACTTTTTTCCTCCTTCTACACACAAATTATCCGTCTATGGTAATTTATCAACAATAGTTGATCCTTCTGTTATTCAGCCAGATAAATTTGGCATTTCTCTTAAAAACCTTCGGTGACGTTTGCGTTCAATTTGATATTGTCGCGCTAAATGTGCCTTACGTTGATTAGCAGTTAGCTCTATGATTGCTGACAAGGTTCATAATGATCCTCGTCCATATTGTGACATTTACGTCAAAAACCACAAACTTACAGGTTTGATGGATAATGGAGCTAGCGTTAGTGTGTTAGGTCATGGTTCTTTGGATCTAATTGAGGAATTAGATCTTACTCTACCCACAGCAAAGGCGCATACTCAAACTGCGTCTCGATAGTCTGAATTTGTCCTCGGTTATATTCTCGTTCCAGTTTGTTACGGTTCTGAAACAAAACCTTTACGGTTGTTAGTCGTCCCTTCGTTAGCTAAAATGCTTTATCTCGGAATCGATTCCTGGAACAATTTAAATATAGCACCAGTTCAAATGCCTACTGTAGGTGAGCTTCGTGAAACCCTTCCCTCTGCATCTAATGAGGATTCTTCATCATATCATAAATTGTCAGCTGACCAAGAGCAATCCCTCATTAGCTGAATGACAAGATCTTTGTCTACCTAGATGACTTACTGATCACTAGCTCGTTTTTCGATGAGCATATCGACCTTCTCACCACAGTTGCTAATTAATTATCAGCTACTGGTTTGACAATTAATGTCAAGAAAAGCAAGTTCATCCAGCATGAGATTTAGTATCTAGGTTATGTAGTAAGTGATGGAATACTAAAAACCGATCCATCTAAAGTCTCTAGCATCGTTGACTACCCAGCACCTAAGTCAGCTTGAGACGTAAGACGATTCATGGGGATGGCTGGCTGGAAGCGTTGGCTTATCAGTCACCTCACCTCTATCACAGCACCATTCACAGATCTTTTGAAAGGCGAATATTCGTTTAAATGGACCGATGCAGCAGAAAATTTCTTTCAGCAGGTTTAGCAAGTCTTAGTTTCTGCCCCTGTTTTCATCAACCCTGATTTCAACAAACCCTTTGTTATCCGATGCGATGCTAGCACTAGCGGAATAGGTAGCGTCCTCTTTCAGAAGGACGAGTATGATCATTAACACCCTATAGCTATCATGTCCACTAAGCTGACTTCTGCTCAGAGAAACTACACCATTACTGAGCTTGAGTGTTGGGCTGCAGTTCAAAGCATGAATAAATTCCGCGCGTACATTGAAGGCTTACCATTCACGGTCATGACTGACCATGCTAGTTTAAAGTGGTTGATGAGTCAACAGGACTTGTCTGGCAGATTGGCTCGTTGGAGCCCTAAACTTCAAGGTTTCAACTTTTCAATCCAACATTATAAAGGCTTTGCAAATACCGTCCCTGATGCATTATCCTGAGTGCACGAGCGAATTGAAAGTATTTCCTTCTTATCTTTGACACACTCATATTAGTGAGCTTCTTTCCGATTCCGCGTTTTTAGAAACTGATTATTTAGAACGTATTCTGTTCATAGCTAAATAACCTGAACGGTTTCGTAATATATGGTTTCGTGACGGGAAAGTTTTTGTCAAAACTGGCAGTATTTTGGATTTCGATATAGATATCCCTCGAACCAAACTATGGGTTCCGGACAGTCAACAACAAAAGCTAATTTCCCAGGCGCATGACGGTTCGACTTCATCTCATTGTGGCACACGTTAGACTACTGAGATTCTTCACCGCTATTATTATTGGCCTACTCTCACTAAATACGTTTCGACATACATTTCCATTTGTGTTACTTGTAAGCACGTCAAACCATGTCATCAAGTCTTGATAAAGAACGTGTTTCTGATAGGCCGATGCAACGACTTTTCATCGACTTTCTAGGACCTTATCCACGTTCCAAAAGCGGAAATATCCAGATCTTCATAGTGCTGGATCACTATACTAAATTCATTTGGTTAAAAGCTATGCCCAAAGCCACGGCAGAATATGTTGTCAAATCTCTTCTCGATATTTTTCGCACTTTTGATGTACCTGAGTTTCTTCATTCTGACAACGGCGTGCAGTTTACTTACAAACACTTTGCATAATTCATGCAGGACTATGGCGTGTCACATATTTTCACTCCTTGGCATTCTTCGCAGTCAAACGCGTCTAAGAGAGCTAACCAGTCTGTTTTGTCTGCTTTCTGAACATATATTGGTGAGGACCATCGGAACTGGGATGAGCATCTCAGGGAGTCGTGTGCAGCATTTCGCAATGTTGTCCACGAGTCTACGGGATGTTCGCCATATTTCCTAATGTTTGGATTTCAGGCGATCAGACATGGTTCAGATTATAATCTGCTAGGACAGTTATCCTCATTTGAGGATGGCCAAGTCGAATTGTCCACTCAGACCGATCGGTTGAGGAGAATTCACGAGCGAGTCCGTACCAGGCTAGCAGATGTCAACGCCAAGGGCCAATGCCGGTATAACTTACGCGTTTGAGTACGAGCCTTTTTGCCAGGTCAATTGATTTATGTACGTAATCACGTTTTGAGTACTGCTGCAGATATTCGCAGGCAAATTAGCCCCGAAATTTGTGCAAGTGAAGGTGGTTCGTTCAGTTAGACAGGTTTCGTACGAGTTGGAGGATTTGAATGGAAAACGTCTGGGAATATTCCACACATAGGATATTCGTACCTGATACAGGTATAATTTTGGTCTCTTACGTTTCTGACATTTCCTTTCTTCACATACACCCTTTTTTTAGTCCTTTTTGGCTACATAAGCTACATTTTGGTGCCACACGTACTCTTTATATATCCACTTTTGTTCACTAGATCACGATTCTCTTCACTTAAGCAAATGAGTTTATTTCACTCGGCTCCATGAAAGACTCTTCTCAGGGCAAGGTTGTCCCTACGTTTGTTATAAAAATTTAAAAAGGCCGTTCATTCGCATTCACATAAATGCAAAGAGAGTAAGAATTAACACGATCAATAAACTATCGTCAGATATCAGTGTGGAGTTTAGCTAGTCTCAGTCAATGTCTAAATATAAGCTTCAACAGTTCAGTCATAACATTTCATTCATTTTTTTAAACCAAATCTGAAAAGTTTTAAGCAACGCTCAAGTTGTCCCAGACAAGACAACAATCAAAAACTCGTTAGCTCTTCCTTTGACTGATTCAATATTTCAGTCGCAATTCAAACGTAGAAGCCGTAGAGACGAATTTGTCGTTGATCAAGTAATTTCGGAAGGAGCTTTTGGAATAATTTTTAAAATATTAGATTAAAGCAACCCAAAAATAGAGATTGCACTAAAACTGATAGGTAAATCGACGGTCATTCAAAATATCAGCGTGCAGCGATTGAGGTCGACATTCAAAAATTGTGCAGCCGTCATCCGTTCATCGATCAATAAATAGATTCTTGGCAGAACAGATGTCAGTTACATAAACTGTTTGAATACATACCGTGTGCAGAACTTTTCAGTCAAACCCATCATTTCCCGTTCGATTAAGTTTGCCTGTACGTTGCTAAAAATTTCTCTGGCAATAGATTTTCTTCACAACGCCGAAATAATTTATCGTGATGTCAAACCGGAATATATTTTATTGACTGCCGATTATCACATCACACTCACCAACTTCTGACTAAGCAAGTAGTTAAAATTTGGCGAAAATACCAAGACAATGTGTAGAACGTTCCAATACATGGGTACGATCTAGTTTTGTATAAAACCTTTTAATTAATAAGGTACATTTTGGATAAGAAAACAGTGATATAGTGTATGAATTTTGTTTAGAAATTGTAACTTCCACGTTTCACAGTGGACTCGGTTAACAAGCTTGATGTTGTTTTTATTTAAAAAAAACTCAAATGATCAGTTTAAACAATGAAGTGTGTAAAGTAAAAAAAATTAAGCTTATTATTGTGTGTGTCTGTGTGTGTGTGTGCGAGAGTTTTTCCTCGTGTTTCTTCCGCTTTCTTGTTTCTACTTTTGCTATGTAAATGTGGCTACCTCCTGTGACCTAGTCCAGGATTTGGATAAAGTTTTTCTGTCGATCGCCACTATGCGATCATAGTTATATTGCCGCGATGACGAACCCTCGGCAGGAGTCACGCGCAATTTTCGTTACCAAGTTCACGCATCCATTTTAATTGTTTCACACCTTTTGCTTCCTTAACTATCTGGCCATCGTCTACACTTAATGAGTACATGTGAGACCTTAATCCTACAAATTCGCTCAATACTAACCCATTGTTCTCTTCCTTCCTCGTTCCCAATACTGAGGAATATTATAAGCATTGTCTATGGCATATCCTGAAGTGTTAAAGTGCTCATCGATATCTTTATAGAAATGAACCGTTTGAATCGTGTAATTTCATGAAACTATAGTAAAAATTGTACATTTTAAACTTTGATTAATCGAGTACTATGAACCCGGGATAGATCGGTTTATTATAACAGGTTGATACTCAATCCATTTGGATAGCAGCCATGTTGTCAGTAAATATGGTTGCACTGCGAAAATTAGGCTTCGATACCAAACTTTGAGCGCCTTAATGTTTACCTCGACTGTCCCAGTCCGTGATAATTTTCAAGTCCTTCCTTTTGTCAGCATGTTCTTTGGTTTAATTCATCACTTGAAAAAGTTTTTCGCAAATTGATTTATGCTTTTTTCGCGGTGAAAAGTATTAAAGTCTATATATTGTTTCATCCAAGATGACTGTCTAAACTGCAAATCTCTATATATTCTGACCAGTTTCATCTCATTTTTAATGCATTGTTGCAGATTCCTATAGCAAATTACATATTTGTGTTGGTTGGTTAAATCAGTAATCAATGTCGAAGTCTTTGAACCACTCACTATTTTGTTCTTTGCGCAGAAAGGCAAATCGTTATGACTATCATGTATTGATGACGGATACTCCAAAAAAACTTCGAATATGTAACCAATGTCAGAATCTGCAGCAACATTATAAATATCTATATAATCTGGATTGACAGTCCACTTAAAGTCAGAATGGGGAGGTTGTTGTGACATCGCCCACCCATACAAATTGTTCGCATGTAAGTATAACAGATACTTGGATGCATCTTCCGCCTTATAATTATTCATATATTAATTATTATAAATTTTTCTAAAAGGCACTTTCACGAAGTTTAATAATAATCAAATTTAAATTGCTGGAACCGTCTGAATTCACATAAAGCCGAATACAAACTTGTGTCAAAAAACTCTTGCAGCCGTTTTTATATGAAAATGGTAACCATAATTATATGCTTATCAAATCAAGTATAACCTAAATTTACTTCCGATACAAAAGTTTCCCCACACTTCTCACATCCTAAAATAATAGAAAACAAAAACACACTATACAACACTAGGTAGCTACCATGAAAAAAAAATCACTGATTAGCTAATTTGTTAACAATATTCTCTACCAAAAATATTTAAAACCACCTCATGAAATTCCATTGCTGATAAGATGCGAGTAATCACCAATGAAAAACACCCAATATTTTTTATAAAATGATCAAGCAATACTATCAGGCATTTATATTTCGGTCATCACCATTCGAACAAAACCACAGGTTAAAATTTCATATTCAGCGAATTCATGTTCAAACGTGTCGACTGAAACATACGTGTGTTGTTATCCATGGAATCATCACCAGCATAAACGCTAGAAAGCCGCAAATAAAAAAAGTCATTGCTGATAGGACACGAATACGAAAATTACTATGCTCAAGCAAAAAAAAAATATGCTGCTTGATTCATACAAACCACACATGAAATTTTGTATGAAGAAAGCATATGCATAGTACACGCCAAAAATGTATGGTTGATATGAAAACCGTACATGAAATTTCATATCAAGATGAAAAGCCAGAACCGCCATTCTACCGCGAGCCGTTTGCATCAAGCCGTGGATGTCAAGAATTGTCAAAACACACACACACACACTTGATACCTTCGCTCATGCAGCACACGCCGCACTCGCTCCCAAATGTAAATATGAGTGTTTGACGTATGCCCTAACTAACCGGCAATAGCTGACCGCAAAGCTGACCACATGATTTTTTATGGGAGGTAGAGAAACTATCTCGGTCTGTGCGAAAAAGAAACTATCTCGGCCTATATAAATTTTTTATGGACTTGGATTGAAGCCCTCATTTTACTACTACTTGATTAAACGGATCATTGGGGTTCGATCTCCATAATATTCGTAAATAATCAACGTCATCGCAATGCACGTTAATTTGTCCGTACATTCTTGCTGCATCGTCAATAAAGTCATACTGCAGCTCCCTCCAACTCATCAAAACTGAAATCATCTGGTTTTGAATCAGTGGTCCAGGTTTTAATTTGTTATTTAGTGATAACCCTGTCCTCGTTTTTTGAGATGCATCATATACGACTCGCAATTTTGAAGTACAGCTTTGGGCTTTACAGCTAGAGTAAACAAAACCTGGTTAGGTTTACTTTGGTTAACCTGGCTAGTCCGGAGACAGGCCGTGGGGCGCTTCTTGCTCACCCCTATAACAAGCCTAGAGCCGCTCAGCGAGCTTGCCTCAAATGGGTTTGTCGAGATAATGTCTACTTACCAACGGCTCGCGAGAGAAAGGTCGGCTCGGACCAACCACGAACAATTTCCCACTGGATCGGTTCTCTAGCCAATTAAAAGAACAAGCAAAACCACCAATAGTATTATCTCGGCTTAGTGAACTAAAACACACATAGTTCCACGCATTTCCGCTTCGCTCAACCACCAACTTATCGCTTCTGGCTCTATTTACAATTTTGCTTGACGATAGTGAATTTACAGGCATGTGACAGTCGTTTCAATTGGGGAAAATATATGAAACGATGAGACCCTCGACAGTGGACACATAATGGTGATGGTTTTGTTTGAACCCAATGAGTCTGACGAATATAGCAACGATCTTAAAATGGTCTGGATTGTTTGACTCCTGAAGCTTCTATAGCACAAAAACGTTGATGTATGAACGTTCAAAGTTCATTGAAAGACGGTAATTTTAATTTCAACGCTTGATTTTGTTCCCACAATTAACTTTTTTCTTTAAGTAGACGTTGAGTTGTCATATACACAACAATTGATTGCCACAGATCGCCGAATTTTAATTTTTCTGTTGATTGGACACACTCGACAGTCCGATCTTATAATATTTTCAAAGCAGAAGCTGATTCAGAAGCGTTGCAAATACTAACTAACCGTTTAAATCGGGATTTCAATAGCACGCGTTTGTTATCGTATTGATCATTTAACAGAGTCCACGTTGTTTGCATCAGTAACGAGAAGATGCTGTAGTAAACGCTTCGCTTCCACCTCTAATTTACATTTCAAGTAATGCAACTTTTCAACTCTTGATAGATTGACTCTGTTATGAATAAAGCCTGAATTACATTGAAATGCAGTGCAGTCCAGCGCAGTACTGAAGCAGCTCACACATTACAAAGCACATTGAAAGCAGTGCAGTGTTCTGATAATGAAAGTCAAATTGATTTGTGGAGGTTTGATATTTAGATTTTCTGCATCTGTTTTTCGTCCATTTACAATTTAATGCCTGGAACGGAATTTCCGCCTCAATTTAAATGGTTTTTGCCCGGTCAACTACTCTCAAACGAATGTCAGCTGATGCAGTCTGCAGCGTCTTTAGAAATTAGCCTAAACGATGCAGTGCAGTCCGCTGCTCCAAACCGGAGCACCATAAAGCATGACAGGCTGAAAAACTGTTTTGAATAAAATCAATTTGTTTGCCATAGACAGCTGCGAGCGCCTATTTACTAACGGGTACAAGGATTTGACCAAAAGACCGCATTTTTACTAATGTTCGAAGAACAATAGTATTAAACTCGTTTCGCCGAAAACTCATATTTCTTATATATATATATATATATATATATATATATATATATATATATATATATATATATATATATATATATATATATATATATATATATATATACAGGGTGTTTGGTACTAAATGAACACTATTTTAAGGAGGCGTTTTTTGACATATTTTGAGTAAAAAATCGTTCTACAAGATGGTCCGGATCTCAAAACCTACGGAGTTACAGGGTGTTCAAAAAAAACTTGTTCGAACCGGTACCCTAACTCACTTGAATCGTTATATCTTGAAAACTAATTATCACAACTCAAAGTTTTATACCGCGTTTATTAGACAATTCAATTACCTTTTATTAAATGTATTGCGCTTGATTGCAGTTGTACCGAAATTTGAGATATTTTCTTCGAAACACAAAATTTTTTAATTTTAACCCCGAAAATTCTGTGTTCCAGGTCGTTTTCCTTAGAAAACCTCATTATAATGTGCCACTTTCATTAAAATATTTTAATAAGCCATAGTACTGGCTACAAAAGTTGCATACATTCCAATGACTTAGATTCTACCATTTCACAAGTATTAAGCGAAAATGAATATTGCTGAAAAACTAAATATGCCATAAAGTGGCCCTCGTTGTCGATCTACACTTTTTTCTTGAACTGAAAGTATTTAATAATGGTTTTTATGCTTTATTTCAAAATTTTTAATCTACAGTAAGTGTTCGAAATTGCCACCTTCATTTTGAATACATACCAAAACTCGTTTGGCAAGCGTTCTTTTCATATTCATGTCTCTCAGCTGTTGCCTCACTTCTGTTGCAGCATCATCGATCCTGGTATTTAGTTCTTCTAAAGTGGATACTTCCATTGCGTACACAAGGTCCTTCATCCGTCCCCATACAAAAAAATCCATTACAGTCAGATCAGGAGACCTCGCAGGCCAGTGTACTGGTCCATTTCTACCGATCCAGCGATTGGGATAGTTGGAATTCAACCAATCTATGACTGGTCGGCCGTAATGAGCTGGAGCACCATCGTGTTGGTAAAACATGGAAACCAATCGTTGCAGAGGAATATCTTCCAATAAGTCCTGCAGATCATGTGTTAAAAAATGCAAGTAGCTGGTACTATTTAGGGTAGGCGGGAGCCTAAAAGGCCCAATCAAATTATTGCCAATCACTCCTGCCCATAAATTTACGCTGAATCTATGCTGAAATGATGACGTTCTTGCAGTGTTTGGATTGTTCTCAGCCCACGTGTGTAAATTGTGGAAGTTTGTGATACCGTCCCTCGTAAATAAAGACTCATCCGTCCAAGGAATGCTGTTGACAAAATTTTCGTCGTCTAATTGTCTCTCAAGGAGCCACTTGCAGAATTCCATCCTTTTGGGCAAATCGATGGGTAGGAGCTCCTGAACTGGTGTGTGATGGTAAGGATGTAGACGGGCTGCTTTCAAAATACTCCAAACTTTCCAGCTAGACACGTTAAACCGTAACGCTAAACGTCGAATACTGGTTGATGGGCCAGATTCCACTGCATGCAATATTTCTTCTTCGGTCCGTACAGCGGTTGCAGTTGTAGGATTTGCGTTTACTCGTTAGCCGTTTCCCGAATCCTTGCGTAAAGTTGTTGAAACACTCTCCTTCCAGGAATCCGTCGATGGGGGTATCTCTGATGATACAAAGATTGCGCCGCTGCTGAATTTCCCCGGCACTCCCCATAGACGTACAAAATATCTCCATATTCTTCGTTAGTGTAGCGAGGCATTTTCCATGTATTTTCGTAAATTTTATTTAGATCTTGTTGTTCGAGTAATGCACCGAAACTTACAAGAATTTGAAAGTGGTTCTGTTCTTATGCGTTTTCAATTTTTTAAGTATCCCACTAATAAAGGCGAAGAACTGGACGTGCTTTTACCTGTCACATCTAGGTAGGTGCATCAATTATGTTGAAACTAATTAAAATATAGTAAAGTTTATTGATACTTCAAATAGCAATAAATGGGTACTAAATTACTTTAGTACGACTAGCATATTAAACTTTGTTTTTTCAAGGAGAACCGTTTTATGACATATTTAATTTTTAAGCGATATTTATTTTCGCTCAATACTTGCGAAATGGTATAATCTAAGTCATTGGAATGTATGCAACTTTTGTAGCCAGTAATATGGTTTATCAAAATATTAAAAGAAAGTGGCACATTATAATGAAATTTTCTAAGGAAAACGACCTGGAACACAGAATTTTCGGGGTTAAAATTAAAAAATGTTGTGTTTCGAAGAAAATATCTCAAAACTCGGTACAACTGCAATCAAGTGCAATACATTAAATAAAAGGTAATTTAATTGTCTAATAAACGCGGTATAAAACTTTGAGTTGTGATAATTAGTTTTCAAGATATAACGATTCAAGTGAGTCAGGGTACCGGTCCGAACAAGTTTTTTTGAACACCCTGTAGCTCCGTAGGTTTTGAGTTCCGGACCATCCTGTAGAACGATTTTTTACTCAAAATATGTCAAAGAATGCCTCCTTAAAATAGTGTTCATTTAGTACCAAACACCCTATATATATATATATATATATATATATATATATATATATATATATATATATATATATATATATATATATATATATATATATATATATATATATATATATATATATATATATATATATATATATATATATAGGTTAGGTTAGGTTAGTGAAGAGGGTTGCCGGGAACGCGGCTAGCACTAGGCCACCAGTTTGGGCCCATTTGCCACCCTCATAGACAATCACACGCATTCACACTTACAGCCATGGCACTGGCGGGATTCGAACCCGCAGGCCCCGTAGCACGCCGCTTTTCAGCCTGACGCCTTAGCGAGCAGAGCTACCGGGCCCCCTTATATATATATATATATAATATATATATATATATATATATATATATATATATATATATATATATATATGTATATATATATATATATATATATATATATATATATATATATATATATATATATATATATATAAATAAATATATATATATATATATATATATATATATATATACATATATATATATATATATATATATATATATATATATATATATATATATATATATATATATATAAGCAAAATGATTAAGGGAGATAATCTCTGAAGTGGCCTATCCGATTGAGCTGAAATTTTCGGAGAACGTAGATGTATATAGTAGGTAGGTCCATGATTTTCTCAAATTCAGATATCTCAAACCTTTTGGAGGCGGCGTGTGTTTTAGTGAATTTTGAGGAACTCCTATATTTCCAAGCAGTGTAAATTTTTGTTAAAGGAAAGTATTGGGAATGAAAACTAATTATTTTTTAAGCTTGTTTATGATAAAGAATTGGAAATTTTGAGCCATGTGTGGGTGCAGGGTGCCTAAAAGTAGGCAAGGAATTTTTTTCAAATTTTATCCAGTTACAATAGATATATATATATATATATATATATATATAAATATATATATATATATATATATATAAGCAAAATGATTAAGGGAGATAATCTCTGAAGTGGCCTATCCGATTGAGCTGAAATTTTCGGAGAACGTAGATGTATATAGTAGGTAGGTCCATGATTTTCTCAAATTCACATATCTCAAACCTTTTGGAGGCGGCGAGTGTTTTAGTGAATTTTGAGGAACTCCTATATTTCCAAGCAGTGTAAATTTTTGTTAAAGGAAAGTATTGGGAATGAAAACTAATTATGTTTTAAGCTTGTTTATGATAAAGAATTGGAAATTTTGAGCCATGTGTGGGTGCAGGGTGCCTAAAAGTAGGCAAGGAATTTTTTTCAAATTTTGATCTGTCATTACTTGTAAGAAAAACAATAGATCATCGTGAAAATTACAGAGCGTATTGATGTTGACTAAAATTTGTTACATATAGATTTTCAGCATAAAGCGGGTAATCCTGTTGCTGTGGCAGGCTGCTGAAAAAAAATCCTTCAAATCATTGACCTTCCTGAAAAATTTTTGATTTTTGACAAAAATTTCAAATCTTTGTCCTTCATTTCAAGATAAAATTTTCAAAATTCCGATTTGCACAAGAACGGCAACCCATCACCAAATTACCTCTATTTTCAGCACTTGAAAGTTCTGTTCAAGAGAACTGACGACCGGATAATCCGATCATAATGAAATTTACAGAACATGTTGGTATTAGCTAGGACCAGGTCTGATAGAAGTGATTTTGAAATGCGGGCAACCCTGTGGCAGTGGAACCATCTTGAAAAATAACTGAGAAAAAAAAATCTTTTTGGCTTAAAACTTCCGATTCAGCCATCGGATTTTAAC
The DNA here is from genome assembly GCA_963978885.1 of Nemotelus pantherinus. NCBI lineage: Eukaryota > Metazoa > Arthropoda > Insecta > Diptera > Stratiomyidae > Nemotelus > Nemotelus pantherinus. Next base: position 168,672,301 of record OZ022264.1, on the reverse strand, counting down.
GAAATTTTCACAGTACTTGGATGTTACTTTATGTAACATTTGGTGAAAATTTGGTTGAAAATTAGTATAGGGCAATTTTGTCTCATAAATCTTGCAAATTTGCTCGGCAAAATAAAGCTTTTTTCCCTATAACTTCCAGTCCAGTGTAAAAATCGAAACGAAGTTCATGCAGTAAATGGACCTTAATGTGAAGTAAATGTCGTAGGAATTTCGTACAAAAATCATGCAAGGGCTGCCAACTATGACCATTTTTGTAATTTTGTGGAATTTCTTTACTGAGGGATTATATCATTAGATTTCCAATTGAGAATGATCCTGCATTGAAAATTTACAACAAATATTAACGTTTTAAAAATTTGAAAAGTTTTGAGGGTGGTCCCCCTAAAAATTGTTTCACCCGTATACCTTCCAGCGCAGTGATTCAATCGAAACGAAATTTACTGGTTGGGTTTAACTTAACTTGAAGCAGATGTGGTATATTTTTTGTCTTGCTGCTGACTCAGGCTAACCAGCATTAGCCATTTTCGTAAATATTGCACCAACAGATGCTTCAAATATGCATATGCATTACGTACTCATATACAAAAATAAGAAACCAATTTTTAAATTTTCCGAGTGTTGAACATTTTTCGGATGGCAGCCTCAAACAACGTTTAACCGCTGAAACTTTCGATGAAATCCTGCGATGAGAACGAAATTCAAAGGATAAGTTGATTTAAGTATGAGATTGTTATGGTCAACTTATTGCTGCTTCATTGCGAAAGTTTGGCCAGCACTGAACATTTTCACCATTTGTGTTATAGTCGAGTTTTGTTGCTTGGGATAAGGAATGGTTGTACAAAAAAGTGTATTTCGTCCTTCCACATTTTTTTGTCACTCAAAGACAATTTCTTCGAAAATTAGTTTTCTAGCGGTTCAGGTGCGCTAGAGTTTTTTATGGTTAGTCCGATATGGGTAGTGGTATGTCATATAAGAAGATATTAAATAATATGGGGCTTAGCGCCGAGCCTTGGGGAACACCAGCTGGTATCGGGAACTTATTTGACTCCGAACCATTGATATCAACGTAAAAGTATCGGTCACGCAGAAAGTTCATGATTATTTTAGTAAGGGACAGATGAAAATTAAGTATTCGCGTTTTATGGATTAACCCTTGATGCCAGGCGCAGTCAAATGCCTTTTCCAAGTCGAGAGTAAGCAAACCAGTTGTCTTTTTTAATCCAAAAATCGTAGTGATTATATTTGTTATCCTTCGAACTTGATGGATTGTGCTGTGCCCGCTTCTGAAACCGAACTGCTCTTTGGGGTAGATATTTTGCGACTCAATAAAGGTTTGGAGCTGAATCTTGATGAAGCGTTCAAATACTTTTCCAATCACGCTGATTAGGCTTATTGGCCTGTAGCTGCCGATTTTTGACTTGAGTTTGCTAGGTTTCGGGATCCAAATAACTTTTGCAATTTTCCAGGCAGTCGGAAAGTGAGATGTTGCAAGGCAAGCATTTGATAACTTTGATAGGTATATAAACGCTTTCCTGTACATATTTTTTAGAAATAAAGTGTAGATGTTGTCATTGCCCGGAGCCTTACTTGATTTTAAATCAGCTATGATGCTATTTAGAGAGGAGACAGACATGAAGGGGAAAGAGGAGCTGCTACTACTCTCGATAGCATCGAAAGAAGAAGCCACTTGAGCTTCAGTGTCACTATCGCTATTAATAATGACTGACAAGTGAACGTGGTGCATATGTTGAGCAAAGGCTAGAACTTTAGACACGTTATTTGAAACGGACACGCCATCTTCTTTAATTGGAAAAAATTGAGAGCACTTTTTTTTGAGAGCTTTAGATATGTTCCAAAAGCTTTAACTACCTTTCTATAGTGATTTTAGTTTGCTGTTCCACTCTTTGTTACAAATCACAAAAATGGCTTCCTTGATATTTCTTTGGAGACGACTAATTTCCTTCTTCAGAAATGATTGCCGTGAGCGCTGCCATTGTCTGGGTAAAACATTACGCCGGGAAATTAGAGTTTTAATACTAAAATCCAGAGATAAATTTGTGTACGACGGTTTAGCTGAAGTCACAGGGACTGAACTTTGTGCTGCAGATAGTAAAATGCATTGAACTTTATTATGTGCTCGTCGATGTCACTAAATCGTGGCGTAGAGAAATCAAGCTGTCTCAAATTGGTTAGTTCACCAGTGACGCGCAAAAATTTTTCCCAATTTGCTCTATGAAAGACAAATTTTTTTGGACAAGTTTTCGAATCCCTGCGTCGAGAATGCTTAAGTGAAGCAGAAGGTGGTCCGAAGATAGAGCAGTTCGGGCAAATGGAGGAGATACAAACTGCATGCACTTAGTCAATATAACATCGATCGTAGATGAATTGCCTCTAGATTTAGGGTAAAAAGTAAGTTGTGCTCAAGTATGCTCCCCCAGCGATTGTTACGAGAGCAATTCCATTCTTTGCTCCTGCAGTTCAAATCCCCTGCAATTAAAAAATTGTTTTCAATGCGGTCGAACACTTTCAGATCGTTTTTAAACAGACGTTCTTTAGTATGGTTGCTGTTTCCGCCTGGAAAATAAGCTCCAATTAGAAGGAAATTACGCTCAAGGTAGTTTAGTTCCACGCAGCAGGTTTCAATTAGAGAGGTTTTTAATGGTGGTCTCGCACAGTGGCTAATAGAACGATGGACGGCAATTGCCACACCACCACCATGAAGGAAAGTGCGATCGGTGCGATATATTAAGTAACTTTCATCAAAAATGGAGTTACTGTCTTTCAACCACGTTTCAGTAATGACAGCAACATCAACCTTATTTGTTGTCAAATACGAGAAGAATTCAAGGCGTTTCTCTAGTGGGCAAATACTACAAGCATTCCACATTATAATATTAATACCCATTATATACGTATTTAATTGTAAGTTCCGCAACCACTCGAAATTGCTGCTCTTTCTTTGTACAAAGTTTAAGCTTAGTTAAAAGCTCATTTGTCAGGTTGATTATTTCACTACAAGTGAACAGGTCATTGTTAGAACGTACGCCTGCACTGGCTACCGTGGCATAATTCAGGGCAGATGATGGAGTTGTCGTCATTGTTGACTTCGGTCTAGTGCCACTGCTTAGATTAAGCGCAGGGAACAGGTTCTTGTTGCTTATAACAACGTGCGATGTAGTTTGGATGGCGGTTTTGCTGCATTTAGCTCGTAATCGACCTTGAAGCTCAATGTATTAGAGACGGCTAGGGCAGAGGTTTGAACTAGCTGGGTGGTCCCCGGAGCAGTTGGCACTAGACATGAGTAACGCAGCAAATTTTAAAGTGCTGATACACTGATACCGGCGACAGCAGTGGTATCAGCGCACTGCGCTGATACCATTGCGCTATGATACCATGATCTCATTCGCCTATGTGTGATACTCACTGCGTTACTCGGACTCACATACGGCGCTGGCAGCATTGCGCTGATACCATGACGCTATGATACCACGATCGCATCGCTTTTCATAATGTTGACTTTGCGGTTTTTGCTTGAAGTACACATGCAGCCTGTAAAACTCAAGTAGCTTGAGTCGAACCGATCGGAAAAGAAAATATGAGCTGGAATGCTATTGATTTTCCGTTCGAGAAAAGCTCTCATTCAAAAATTTGAATGAATTTCAGTTTCACGTTAGCTTTTTGAACGCAGTGTTAGCAGTTTGAAGGCAAACTAAATAAGCTCGCGGAAAAGTGCGTACGCGTAGGTTTAATGCTTTGCATTAAACAGACTTGAGGTAAGTATACTCAACTCATATCTTTGCGCCGCGCCGTAGCATAGCGCCAAGCCAAATGATGTTGGCATTGCAAAGAGGCAGCGCCAACACCATTGATACCTAAGTGCGTTACTGCGCTACTGATACCGACAATCGGTATCAGCGCAGTGGTATCATGGCCAGTGCTTCAACGCAATTGCGCGGCGCAGCGCTGCGTTACCCATGTCTAGTTGGCACAAAGACGTTTCGCATTAATATCGTCGCGGATAGGGCACTCTGTTGATTTATGTGCTTTTGCGCATAAACTACAAATTGCTTTAAGGTGACACCCGGCCAAAGCGTGCCCATAAGTCTGGCAGTTAAAACAACGTACTGGCTCAGAAAGCATTTTCTGATTGCGGCTGAATTTCACCACAGTGTGAAAGAAGTATTTAGCTTCTTGATTAAGATCAGCGATTTTGACTGATCCACGGGGAAAAGTTAGAACAAAAGTTGTTTGATCAGCATAGCGCGGAGATCTTATAGCCCGTCCAGACTACAGATACTTATGTATCCGCATACATAAGTATGGTCCACACTGCAGCGACATCTGCAGATACATTTTACCCTTGCCATGAAAATCAATGAAAAGTATGCGCTTATTGTACATATTTCGCTGCAGTGTGTGTAGCAAATTGTAATTGAAAAACCGGAAGAAATTTAACTTTTCACTATTCCCAGTCAGCTCCCCTCATTCGTACCGAAGCACGAATGAGAGACCGACAAGGAATAGCGAAGAAGTTGATGGCGAACCATCAAGGAGGCAAAGAAAAAAAATAATTAATTGCCCCTGGAGCAGGGTGCCCTAGAATTGGCCGTAAAGGCCCCTAGTCCGCTTATAGCGGAGCACCCTTTTATCCAACCCCGACGGATGCTGGTATGCCGCTTTGCTAGCTCTACGCGGCTGGGGTGGGTCATTACAGAAATGGGGTGGATATGCTCCGAGAAAGAAAAGACTGCTACTTGTATATCATCCGTCATACAAAGTAGTAACCGCAAAGTGAAAATTTACAAAAGGGATTTAAGGCCTAAGTTCGTAAAGAACCGCCATACAAAACTCTCAGGCATGAGCTGTTACCAGACTCAGCCGAGACGTGTCAACACACGTAAGGGAACCTGAAAAACGTTACGTTACAGAAGGGAAGAATAAATTGCCTTGATTTTGTGCGGACCCGAGGCAAGGCACGCAACCTCAGGCCCCTGATATCATTGGGGCCTTTACCCCCGATATAGGTGGGGTAACGCCACCCACTGACTTCGACATTCAAATGCGTCGAAATACCACTCCTATAAAAATTTAGGCTAGCCGGACCTTCACGCGCCTATCGCCACTCCGTTCCCATGGGCCGAGACCCAATAACAAGACCAAAGAATTTAATTGTTTACCAACACATTATTTTTATTTAATTAGAAAAAAAGAATTTATTTTATTTTTCATCACTGATTGTGTTTTAGATTTCTTAATTCTAAAGGCCTTGTACACGTTTGATTATTGTGTATGGTAGCTATTTTTGACTTACTTAATAAAATTTTCTTTTTCTGTTAAGTTTAAAGTCTCTTATTTATCTTTATTTCAATATTATCGAGAAACGATAAATTGATTTTAATGCGTGAGTTTCACAGCAAACGCAAAGAATAATTAAACGAGTAAATTTAAATAGAGTTTCATGATATACATCCGTACTTTGCTTACAAAACATATTAATGTCAACCTGAAACATTTTCAAGTTTAAATATATTTTTTTTTTTCTTCATTCTTCATTTCAACAAACAAAATTTTATTGAGAATATTTATTTAAAAAACGACAGGTGACATTCCGGAGTTAAAACTATCCAAATATTTTTGAATGCGCTGCTAATTGTGCATGAATACACCACGTTGAATCGCATGCGAGAAGGCAACTATTTTTATACAGCGAAAATGATTCAGACTTAAATTTCGAAATAGCAAAAAAATACATGCGTATCAAACGTCCAAAAATTTCACATTACGAGTGATTCTTTGACCACTATAGAAAGTATTTTAATCAACCAATCTGCTAGCAACAGGTATTTTGTGTTTCTTATCGTTTCTTTACTTTTGTGTATTATCGTTGAAGGTACAACAAAAAAAAACCTTCGCGTTGGGTTATTTAAGTTTATCACGTTTTTCGTATGTTTCTAAAACAACATGTAGAAGCTCGGGTTGAACAAAAACGATGCCAATAGTTTTGTTTTTCACAAAAATTCAAAACGCATCAGCAAAAGTGCTCTTTGACTCGCTGGTTTGTCTTCGAATGCTCCGGAAGACTATGAAATAAGTTGGATTGACTTACCGTGAATCAGTCAGTTACACCTACGTGTATTAGTTGCTGGAAACAACTCGCCAATATGTCAGATCAGAAAACATGTTGAATCGAGTGGTGTGTTCCATACTGTCCCATAACATGACAGTTTTTCTCCCAGTCGTTGTAGATCGTCCGATTTTGTAGTTGAAAGTCGCCGATCGAAGATAATCCTTAGAAAGAAAAGAAAACCCCAAAACTGTGCGTCTTACCAATCAAAGACCTTTTCCACAGTAGGTCACCCTTCCTGACTCCTTCCAAACTATCCATCATGATGAGGGGTTAAAGATTCTTATCACACAATTATTGCCCCTTAACTGAACGCTTCGTATTTATTTCAAAGCGTTAGCTTCTTTGGATTATTACTCGTTTATCAAATGCATATATGTAGCACTGCACAATCCAATATGTCCACTTGTCACGTACAAACCAACAGATTCGACCTTAATCATTTGCCTGTATCAGGAATCACTATGATTGCTATCAGCCAAACGAAAAGGACCTTTAATCACAAATTTAGAGACGAAGATAACACGGAGACTCAACTAAAAGATGCATGGAACACGGAATCACACCGCACAATCAATAACACTTAACTGATGGGTTTCTTTTCTCTTTCATCGAAATAACTCCGTTAATCCTAGACATACAACTCACTTTTTAACTCACCCTTGAGTGAGACTGACTCTAGCCACCGTAAGTTATGGGTAACCGATTGACCGTATCAGCTCGTTTATTCGAAAGCCCACTAGCTAAACATACACCCACACATAACAATCGAAGCAATAAACAAATCGGTTTGGAACTGACCCAATCGTTTACACCCCGACAGTGTTTCGAATCTTTAAAACCGTTCTCGAAAGAGTTGAATCACAATCTTATTTTTCACCACTCAACCCGGTCTATATCCGCGCAAGATACATTCACTTTTCAGAACCGAAAACAATCAAAAATCACGTTTCGTCCTAAACGAAGGTAGACTCCATCCTTCTTGACTCCAAAAATATCCCAATTCAGCCAAAATTCTGTACACGATTTTGAATCTGGGCAATACGATCCAGCCGACCCGATCGACTCTTCAATCGCAACTCCCAACGCAACCGTCCATTTTCGGCACACAATTTTCTGGCGAGTTCATATCGTCCAGGTTCCAAGAATTTTCTCGGAAACTTCTCGTGTGTATTTTGCCGACTGAATGTTTTCTCACGTTTAGTATTAGCGACATTCCGTAGATGGGGTCCGAGCATTGAATCGATGTTGTTGTTAGTGGATTATTTTCCATGCCGCCACAGAAAACGTCGTTGTGGGATTTTGAGTCGCGGTGGTTCGAATTTTCACCCAAATTCAACAACAACAATTTCAGGGTTCCGAGCTCATTGCCAGTAATTAATATTAGCTGGGAATGAACTCCGGAAATACCAAAGTCTTGTTGTTATTGGATTTGGTAGAATTTCCGAGCCGATGCCGTTTTAATAATAATTATGGGGAAAATGGAATATGGGTGGTTAAAGAGACATATGCATGTTGAGATGCATATGTGAATTAGGGTGTTTATGCATGTTGTAATTGCATATTATGTTATGGGGACATATGCATTTTTGAGATGCATATGCGAATTAAGGAATATATGCATATGAAATTTGCATATTAGGATATGGGGACATATGCATTTTGAGAGGCATATGCGAATCGGGGCAGGTATGCACATTGAATTTGCCTAGGTGCCTAAGGGTACCTTTACACATGATCATGCACAGGGCGATCAAATGTCGCCGAAAGGATTCTGGTAGGCGGATGCTACAACACAGGTATTTTCACGATGAAAACAGAGAGAAAAGAGCTGAAGGATTTCTACTTTAAAGTAACTCCCAAAGAGTATGAGGGTTGGGTCTCTTAATTAGGAGAAAGGGATTTAGTTTGGGAATTATAAAGAGGAATTACTAGCAAACTTCTTAAGATTATTAAATTTAGCGAGGGAAGTTGGTGAACAGCCAGTGAATTCAATCATGGTTCGATTGTTGTAGCGAAATCAAGTTCTAATCATCAGCAAGGTCGACGAATGGGAATAAGAGTGTATGCAATATGAGTCGAGTGACAAATCAATTATGTGCAGTGGTTAAATTTTCAACTAATGAGCCGAAAGTGACCCACAAGCAGCAGAACAGAGAAGAGACAACCTGATTTTCAGGATGAAATGTCAGCGAATAACCATAAGAGATGACAACAAATAAAAGATTTGAAGTACAACAGAGGTGGATGCGGTGGTTACAGCTGATATGATAAGAGTGATGAGTGTGATTAACTCATCAGCCGGAGAGAACTATCCTAAATGATCAGGGTTAAGGAATAATAGTGAGCTGGAAGTTAGTTCCAGATTCAGAGAAGCATTCAAACTAGCTGAATGTTAAACACCAAAAGAGTTGTACATGAAAAAGCAAAAAGAAGGCACGCGCCAAGTTAGTATAAAGGTAAGGTCACGCGAGTAGCGATTTAAAGAGGAAAATTCCCTCCAAAAGAAAGGTACCCACTAACAGTTGTAATAATTTTCAATTAAAGGAGCCAGCGCTATTCTCCTGAATTATATATTTGAGAACAGTGAAAATGAGGGAAACCCAAAAGGTTCACAAGATATTTTCCAAAGTTATGAAATAGTTGAGGTGTTGATGACCAGAAGGATCGTCAATCTGAAGAAAGTAGCGATCACGAAAGATCAGACTGCAATGATAAAGGGGATGACGATTCCAAGAAACACAAGGAAAAACCCCGCGAATTATATATTCCATCAGAACTTACAGACATCAAAGAGGAAATCTTTAACAATAGTATTAACAGTAATTTTCACACCAGTGAAGAAAATTGTTAGAATCCCGGTGAATGGGTTCTTGAGTGTTTACTAGACAAGATCATCAGTGGATGAACGAGGCTTCGCCAATTTGTGTTGGACAACGTAATATTCTGCGTCAAAGCAGGTGACAAAGGATCAAAGTGATCGGACTGTACAGTTGATACAGTAATGCAAGTGAATAGATGATCAAATGGATCAAGCAAGGGAAGTGAGTTTAAAGCGAAGTATTTAACGTGAAGTGAACGAGTGAAGGGTGGATTCAATTCTCTCGAAGAATGCATGTCCGGGAGCCTCAAAGTAAATAAAATTAGTGGGTTTTGGGGGAGTGCCGGCCGTACCACATGGAGGACCGCACCCTACTTTTTCCCAGCATCAGGACCAACGTACGCTCCACACTCACGCATTCGCATACGAAGGTATGCGCATGCGTAAGTGCGTGCGCACAACACCTCGTGAGATGCTACCCAGGGTACAGGACAGCAGGATTGCTCCTCTGACCTGAATGAGGGGTGGGGACTACCCTTTCAGCCGGGGTCCGTAGCGGAAGCTCTTGGCTCCTCCATGTCTCCTCTGCACGCACCGGGGCTCCCACATCGGAAGGTCAGGGGCTGTGGCGTCGAAAGACGTATTAACGAGAAGGTTGAAGGAGGCAGAATCGACAAAAACTTGATTCAAAAAAAACAACGAATTAACCCAGGACATTCATTTTCGAGAGTCAGCTATTACAAGTAGTGAAGGTCTATATTCAACCCGAAAGTGCAACGCCACTAGTAGAGGCAAAAATGGAATTAGTTCAGCAAATTAAGTAACTGGGTTTGCCGATTCATGAATAGATTAACGATTAGCTATTGTAGGGACTAGTACGAAAGGGTGATTTTCCAATGATTTTCATCGAAAGTTATTTTAAGTTGGGGCCTAGAGATCCCAAATCGTCAGCAACAAGGACAGTTGGACAAAAAGACAGAAAGGAGAAATTCTTTACAGAGGACTCATTACCAACATTTAGTAGGAATAAAAGTTTCTGTCCACCTTCTCAGACAGAACCAGCAAACAAGTGTTAACATTCCAGAGCGTCAATGGATCTCAGAACACGAGTAAACATTCGAAACGTAGAATAAGTGCCACCTTTGCGGGGACCCGAAGGCAGTTTAATTAATTACAACGAAGATGTAAATGCCTAAAAAATTTGAAGGTCAGGTTTAAATAGCCTTAACACAGTAAAAGGTTTATAGGTCTCAAGAAGTTTTTAAGAGTGATAAAGCAGTATGATTAATTTAGTGCTTTTGAAGCTAACGAGTGGTGGTTTCCTAAGACAGTGATACTATTGTGTGATATCCTTAGCGTGAAAAACACCTACGGTGCGACCATTCATATCGGATAGTTGATAATATGCTCCACCAATTTTCTTTAGCACTTTACTTTGAATGAACTTATGATCCAGTTTTGCATTATAGTGAGCAGCCGCATCACTGTGTCGAAAGTTTCGACGAAATACAATATCTCCGGGCTGATATGAAATATGTCGAGAGCGAAGATTATAGCCCTTAACGTTTCGTTCCTGAGCCTTCAGTGTGCGTTGCCGCATTTCTTGACGAATGATGTCAAGGTAATCAGGACGTTCAGGCCAACCAGAAGGGTCGTCTAGTCTTTGGATATTTCGTAAAAGATCATAAGTCTTGCCATTCGTAATCATATGTTGACCGAAGACAGCAAAATAAGGAGAGGTATTAGTAGTGCTATGGTGTGACGAACGAAGTGCACACACTACATCGGACAGTTTCTCATCCCAGTTATTTTGGGAAGGGTGAACATAAGCTCAGAGAGCTGCAATAAGAGAACGATTGAGGCGTTCCGATGCGTTAGCTTGTGGTGAATAAACCGCAGTTAAAGTGTGGGTAATACCAAAAGGTGTCAAGAGATTCTTAAATTCATTAGAACGGAACTGAACTCCATTGTCAGTAACTATGACTTCCGGAACTCCGACCAAGTGAAAGACGCGTTTTTTCAGGATTTCCACAACCGCTTTTGCAGTAAACTTGCGCAAAGGTTCAACAAACGGGAATCGTGATAAGTGATCCAAAATTACAAGTGCTCCTATGTTACCAGTTTTGGATCTCGGATACGGACCTATAATGTCCACATACAAACGCTGGAATATGCGATCAGGAACGGACTGTGATATCATTGGCGGTCGAAGGGTATGTGACGGTGCTTTGGTGGTTTTGCAAATTTCACACGATCCTACATAATCTTTAACCTGTGATGCCATTTTGGGCCAATAAAACCACTGCCGCAAGCGGTTAAGGGTTTTGGCTATTCCTCCATGAGCACTCACGGGAGGATCGTGGGCTTTTTCCACCAAATCATTAGTCAATTCTGCTGGTACCCACAACTTCCATGCCATTTGATCCTGAAGCTCGTTACCGGTCGCATACTCATTTCGTTTGTATACGAATCCGTCCATGACTTTTAGATCAGGCCATAGATTTTGATCAGTTTCTATTTTGGTGACTAAGTCTTTATATGAATCACTTCCAAAATGTGGAGATTCCAAATTGATGATTATTGGAGTCTCGTTAGTGTCGGATGGGTTCAACGAATCGACACAGAACACCCGTGATAAAGAGTCAGGCACTATGTTTTGGCTTCCTTTCCGATGAATGATGGTAAAGTTGAAGCCTTGAAGCTTCAAAGCCCATCGAGCTAATCTGCCATGCAGATCTGGCTGGTTCATCAGCCATTTTAAAGACGCATGATCAGTAATGACTTCGAACTCGTGACCTTCCACATATGCTCTGAACTTCTTTATTGCCAACACCGCAGCCAAACATTCTTGCTCTGTTACCGTATAATTTCGCTGAGCAGGGTTCAATTTGTGTGACATATATGCAATGGGTGCTTCATCTCCTTCTTTAGTTCTTTGCACTAGCACGGACCCAACTCCATGTTGACTTGCGTCACATTGAATGGAGAATGGCTTTGTAAAGTCCGGGCTATGCAAGACTGGAGCAGAAGCGAGGCTCTTTTTCAACTGATTGAAAGCACTTAGCCTTTCCTCATTCCACACAAATTCACTCCTTTTTGAGAGCATGTCTGTCAACGGAGTGGATAATGACGCGTATTCCTTGACGAATCGTCGATACCACCCACACACTCCAAGAAATCTTCGCAATTGTTTGGTTGTGGTTGGAAGGGGAAATTCCAAAATTGACTTCACCCTGTCCGGGTCCGTCTTGATTGTGCCGCTGCCAACTATATGGCCCAAGTATTTAACCTCTTTGAGAAGGAATTTACTTTTTTCGACGTTAATAGTGAGGCCTGCCTGTCGCAATTGGTAAGCAACCTCATGAAGTACTTTAAGATGTTCATCAAAGCCTTCAGTAATAATCAACAAATCATCCAAATATACAAACACCTGATGTTTTAGATGTGCCAGAATTACCACATCCATCAGTCGAGACATCGTTTGAGGTGCGTTACACAACCCAAACGGCATCACGACAAAATGGTACAGTGGACGACCTGGCACGGTGAAGGCAGTCTTGTCCTTAGCGTTTTCTTCCAAAGGAATTTGCCAAAACGCATCCTTTAGATCAAGGCTAGTGATAAACGTGGCCTTCGGAAGCCTACTCAAAATTCCATCTATAAGTGGAAGAGGATAGGCGTCCTTCACCGTGACAGAGTTTACCTTCCGTGCATCCAAACATAGGCGCACCTTTGATGGTTTAACCACAAGGGTTACAGGTGAAGACCAAGCACTCTTAGATTCCTCTATTACTCCCAATGACAACATGCGATCCACTTCCTTATGTAGAAGTTTTTCGACAGCAGGTGATACAGAGAAATGCCGTTGTTTAATTGGCTTCTGGATACCAGTATCAATGTCATGCTTTATGAGAGTTGTTTTTCCCAATCCCTCTACAGCGAATGATGGAAAACAAGCCACCACTGCTTTAAGTCTTCGACACTGTTCTGGTGTTAGAGAATGAGAATTATCAGATAGAGTATCAAGGCTTGATAGTGAAAGTATTTGTTGAGGAGACGCAAACAGATCTGAGGCCAAGGCAAAAGTACGGACAAAGTCCACTCCCAAATATAGATTTTGACTGAGAGTTGGAATGATCCATATATTCAACTTTTTAGTGAGACCTCTGAATGTGATATCGGCTGACACGTGCCCAACAGCTTGGTGTTTTGTGCCGTCTGCCGTTTTCAACCCAAAGGAAGCCCTTTTCCAAGGAAACGAACTTCCTTCGAGGAAAGACTTCGCTAAGTCAGCCGCCATCACACTCACAGTTGCTCCTGTGTCGATTAGCCCTGATGTTGGTTGACCGAATAATAAGACCTGTGCGTATGGTCGAACATTTCCCGCAGGGACATTCGTTAACGAGGCGCATTGCAGTTGACAACGCCACAATCTAAGACGGGCGTAAAATTTCCTAATTCGTAGCGTGGATCTTCTGAGCCTTGGTACTAACGGAAAAGTACTGATTGCGTCAGCTGCAAAAATTCGTTGTTTAATGGTAAGATATTTTTTTAATCTAATATGATATGGCAGAAATGCCAAAGGTGGATATGAGGTTTTGTTAGGGAAAATATTATTTTGAATTAATGGTTCAACAGGAGATGACTGTTGGAAATTCATTGAGCGGACATTTGCACTGGAAGAGTTTAACTGCTGGGACGCTGGAAGCGTTGAGAAGGTTTCGGGAGGCTCGATGTCTTGTTGAGCGCTCCCTGTTTCCCGTTTTTTGCTTGACAAGTGACACAATTTGGTTTGTATGTGTCAGGCTTGCCACACCCATAACAGAAAATGTTCCTTTCTTCCAAGCAATCATCGAATCGATGTCCTGGCTGTCTGCAGTTCCAACATGTCGGTATCGGAGTGACACTTGCCACTTCCGAATCCTCCATTCGTTGGTCTACTTCGTGCGGTTCGTAATCCACTTCAGATACTTGAGGTCGTGTATACGAAGGTCGAGATCTGCTTTTGAATTCCAGCTCTAAGTTTTCGAATCTTAAAATCGCCTGGCGAAGCATTCGCACTGAGGGCAGCTGCAAGTGTAAGACATCGCGTCTTAACTCAGGCAATATATTTCGCTTCAATATCTCCACCAGCTCCTCATCCTGCATTGGTCGTTCCAGTCTGTCTACAAGTCGTAAGATATGCAGGTGAAAATCATCGAAGGTTTCCCCTGCTCTTTGTCGTCGATTCCGGATTAACTCTCTTAAATCCAGATCCGAAAATCGATCCCCAAATTGATCTCGCATGGATCTGGTCAAGTTTTCCCAAGTTACTCCTCTCCATTCTCGGTGGTGTCTCCAGTACCAATCTGCTGCCGGACCTACAAATAACTGATATATGTGTTGACACAACAAATCAAAGTTATTGCCCAGAGTCTGTCTGGTTAAAGCCCTTACGCGGTACAGGAACAGTTCGACAGGCATGCTCTCATCTCGTCCGGAGAATCTGAGACCCCATCCGTTGAGAATACTCGCTACTCGATCATGTTGCGGTGATGTATTCTCCACACGCTAGTTATGATATTGTAAACATACTATCATAAACTATAATAAATTATGAGATTCCATTATCCCATCATTCGATCTGTGAACATATGAATCAATTAGTATTTTCATGACACAATCATTTCATGCAATAGAATATCACATTGCACGTGGTCACTTAGATGGAAGTGTGAAAGAATTGATGTCAAGATTTGTTTAGATTATCAAAGATGAATTTCAAGATCGTTTGCATTATGAAAGAATGAATATCGATAATTGTTTATAAATATTATCGAGATTGTTTAGAATATGAAGACGAATGTCAAGACAGTTTATAATTCAATAAGTAAGAAAGTTAATGATAGAATTATTTTGATTAAATAGAACATGAATTTGCCATTTCATATTCTTAAGAAATACTTAAAGAAGAATTGTTTGTTTTATCTCGGTACTATAAATACCTGTACGAGTTTAGAAGTAAGTTCAGTTTGTGGAATAAATTCATTAAGTCCGCATCTCTGGGCTTTTATTAATCAAAAACCCATATCTGGCGCAGTCGGTTTCTGAACCAATAATCGTTCGTTTAAAAGTTAAAGATTCACTAAGTGAGAAATCACAAGAATCTAAGTGTTAGCTTTGTGAAACGCGAATGTGGTAAAAACCGTTTAAATAAAATTATAATAAATAAATTATAATAACAAGGCTTAGCATTGCCTAGAGCAGAATTTTCAGAGAATTCGCTCCTTTCCTGAGGAAAATCTCTGAGAAAGCTAAAAAAGTGGAAAAACATAATAAAATTGTGATCAACAACCGAGCACGGATCTAGCTCCATCAACGAGTCGAGGATCCCAGACTCATTTCCAAAACTTGGCGGCAGATCGCAACTAAAATTTCTTAACTTTGATATTCCAAAGAAGCAATCAGAGTAAGTACAAAACCAGTTTTTACAATGGAACCAGCAGAACTAGCGCAAATGTTAAGGGAAGGCATAGCGCAAGTGCAAGATGACCCCAATAACGAAGACGAATACCCGGATCTCCCGATATATTTGTCATTTGAGGACATTCTACGCGAAGTAAACCGGCTAGAAGATTTTTCCAACCATAAACGTGGCATAACTCTTCAATCTTTTTGTTTAAGAGCAGATAGAATTTTAAGTTTTTGCGATAGTGATGAAAAAAAGAAATATGTAGAACATATAATAAGAACTAAAATTAGAGGTGAACCTCAACGTATATGTGATAAGTATCCACAAATACCCTGGTTAAATTTAAAATCTATTTTGTTCCAAAATTTCGGAATATCCATTCCTTTTCACGCGCTTATCAATGAGATTAACAAAGTAAGATTCAATAAAAATTTTCATAAAGTTTACTATGAAATAGATAATGTATTGGCCCAACTGAATGCAAAGTTTTTGCAAGATCCACTTAATCCAAGTATTCAGCATTTCGCACCAATTTTTAACGAAGCATTTGCATTAGGTAGGTTCAAAGCTTGTATACCAGAATACAAAACAATCCTAATAGAAACAAACGGAACCCAAACATTACATGAAGCATATCAAATATTGAAAAATATAGAACAACTTAGAACTAGCCATTCTGATAACTCTAATAACTATAGTTATAAAAGTCAATATTCATACAATAATCAAAATCATGGAAACTTTAAACAAAACCACTACGAAATGGATAATACACCTCGTCCAAACTATAATACGGGCAATCAAAGAAACCGAAATTCTAATTTCAATAATACACGAAATAATAATCGTCACAACCAAAACGAACATCTAGATGACCAAGATGTATCCATGAGGACACAAAACTCAAACAGAGAAATTTCAAACAATAGGAGACACAGAAGCTACAGAACGTACAATAATAATCAATATAATAATAATAATGAAAATCAAAACGAGGATAGAACGATGAGAACAGTTAATTATCGCGAAGTAGAAAATTTTCAGCAATCTGCCTCGGAACAAACCCAGAACTTCCAATAATCCCAATTACAATCCTAGGAACAACCCTACGATGTTTAATAGATACAGGATGCAATACATCCCTCATAAATCAAAATGTATTTCCTAAAGAATGTGAATCACTTTTAGAGTACCCCATTAAATTAAATAGTTTACATAATAACGAATTAATAACCAAAGGAATATGGTCTAATTTCCCGGAAGAATTTAATTATAAAGGAAATATTGAATGGAAAGTTGTAGATTTAAGTGGAAAAATGTTTGACGCAATATTAGGTCAAAACGTGTTGGCACCAATGAAAAGTGTAATAAATAACGAAAA
The DNA here is from genome assembly GCA_963978885.1 of Nemotelus pantherinus. Taxonomy (NCBI): domain Eukaryota; kingdom Metazoa; phylum Arthropoda; class Insecta; order Diptera; family Stratiomyidae; genus Nemotelus; species Nemotelus pantherinus. Next base: position 168,655,524 of record OZ022264.1, on the reverse strand, counting down.
TGGTTCAATTACTATGAACAACATTTGCGTACCATTCATAACGGAAAATATAAACCCAGAAACTATCTCAAAAAGTTTATGCCTAACTTTGAATAAACTTGAGACAAGTCCTGTGGAAAATGTGCAAATAGAGCATCTTAACGAGGAAGAGAAGAAAAAATTACTCGTTTTATTAAAGAAAAATAAGGAATTATTTTATAAAGAAGGAGATGAATTAACGTCTACTAACTTAGTCACCCACCAAATTAAAACCACAACAGATAAATCAATATATTCAAAAATTTACAGAATACCACAGGTACACCAAAAAGAAGTGGAAAAACAAATAAAAGAAATGTTAACCAATAAAATTATAAGAGAAAGTAACTCACCATATAACGCACCCTTATGGATTGTGCCTAAGAAAATAGATAATTCTGGAAGAGAAAAATGGCGCATTGTAACAGACTATCGAAAATTAAACGAAGTCACAGTCGACGACAAATTCCCAATACCCAATATTGAAGATTTATTCGATAAACTCGGGAAATCGAATTACTTCACAACATTAGATTTGGCAAAAGGTTTTCATCAGATTCCTGTAGATCCAAAAGATAGAGAAAAAACTGCTTTTTCGACTCATAACGGACACTACGAATATCTCCGCATGCCATTTGGTTTGAAGAATGCCCCAGCGACATTTCAAAGAATGATTAATACAGTTTTAAAAGAATTTATAAATAAAATATGTGTTGTATATATGGACGACGTACTTATATTTTCTACATCACGTGAAGAACACGTCGATTCAATAACCAAAATATTTAACAAGCTTAAGGAATATAATTTGAAGATCCAACCAGATAAATGTAACTTTCTAGCTAAACAGACGGAATTTTTAGGTCATGTACTAACCGAAGAAGGCATCAAACCTAATACTAGTAAATTAGAAAAAATTCAACAACTTAAGTTACCAAAAACTATAAAACAAATCAGATCATTTCTTGGCTTAACAGGATATTACAGGAAATTTATAAAAGACTATTCTGCAGTCATAACACCAATGACCAAGTATTTAAAGAAAGACACGAAACTAAATATCCACGACATTGACTATATTCAAAGCTTTGAAAAGCTTAAGATTCTACTAACTAATCCACCTATTTTAAAATATCCAGACTTTTCTAAAGAATTCACTTTAACTACAGATGCATCATTATACGCTATAGGAGCAGTTTTGTCACAAAACGATCACCCAATTGCATATGCCTCTCGTACTTTGAACACACATGAAATAAATTATTCAACAATTGAACGGGAATTACTCGCAATTGTCTGGGCAACAAAACATTTTCGTCCTTACTTATACGGAAGAAAATTTAAATTGGAAACAGATCATAAGCCCTTAATATGGTTAAATTCACTAAAAGAACCCAACCAGAAAATTATTCGTTGGAAGATACGACTAAATGAATATGATTTTTATCCAGTTTACATAAAAGGGAAAAACAATAACGTAGCAGATTTTCTTTCACGCACGAATGAATATAACTCGGAAAAAGACGTTAATGTAGGATACGCAAACCCTGATGACACGTTGCAAGAGATTATGGATATCGCAAAAGAAAATAACATAGAATTACCTGAAAACGTAGATATTCCAAACACATCTATGTATCTAAGTCCACCATCGATACAGGATAGCATAACACAACATTCCGAAAGCGAAAACACCACTAGCCTCATACCAATTAAAGATGACTTTATAAACAAATATAAAATACAAATAATTTTATCAAATAAAACATATCCGGAGCCAATCAACAAAACCAGGATTTATATCAAGGAACGGCAGTTACAATATCACGAATATATTACTGAGATAATTAAAATACTAAAACCAAACGTAATAAACGCAATCTATTCAGATTTAAGTGATCATCAATATAATAAATTACAAATTAAACTAAAAGAAATATTTAGCAATGAATATAAATTTCTTAAAGTGTCGAAGATATTAAAAGACATTCAAACAGAAGATGAAGCAATTTACAACATTCGTAATTATCATATCAATGAAATCGGGCATGGAGGTATTGAAAAGACATTTAAAGGATTGTCAAAATACATCTATTTTCCCAAATTATACGAAATGGTTGTACGATACGTTAACAACTGCGAAAAATGCAATCTGGCAAAACATTCAACAAATCCTATTAAACCCAAATTCTACTTAACAGAGACTCCTGAAGATGTTAATAAAATCTTTCACATAGATATCTTTAAAATTGATAATTTAAAAATTGCAACATGCATAGATAAGTTTTCCAAGTATGCATCAGTAAATATACTGCAAGATCAAACCAAAATTTCATTGAAAGAAGCGTTAATATATTTTATTGCGCATATGGGAAAGCCAAACAAAATAGTCGCAGATAACGAATTTAATACATTTCTAATACAAGAATATTGTAATGATAAACATATAAACACACACTTTACCACACCTCATTCTCATACGGGAAACGCAGACATAGAACGCCTAAATCAAACACTAGCTACTAAATATAGAATAACAGATAAAAACGACACTCAAAAAATTAGAATATTTAACAGTATTTATTACTATAATAATCAAATACACAGTACAACAATGGAAACACCTTATAATATCTTTCACGGCATATGAAATAAAGATGAAATCCTTAAAAGAATGAGTAATTTAAAAGTCAAAACAATTAACAAAGCTAATGAACATAGAGAAGACTATACTGAAAATAGAAAAAGTGGTTATGTCAAAGCCCCTGATAGGACCCCAAAACATAAAATGAAATATAAAAAGAAACCTCTAAATAATATTCATTTCACAAATATTAAACGAGAAAAACGTTTCGAAATTTCAGATACGTAAATCTACCAAAAGATGTCAGTCTCGCAATATATAATATTATTCTTGATCGCCACATCTAGCAAAGCAGACATCCAAATCGAAAACATTAATACCCATAACGGAATCATACTTATTCGGGATACATCAATTCCACTTATTAACGATTATTATAGAATTTTCCATAAAATTGATTTCGATAAATATATCAAAGTACTTGAAAATTTTGAAGCATCTATATATTATGACAATGAAACCTCACCAGATGCAGTGCTTCTAAATAAAATAGCTAAGATCAAAACAAATATAAAAATGATATTAACTTCAAACGTGCACGAAATAAATAACCATGTAGAACTCAGAAAGACTCCAATAAGGGTCCCCAAAAGATTCAAAAGAGGATTGTTTAATTTTGTAGGATACGTGTATAAACATCTATGGGGAGTAATGGATTCAGAAGATAGACAAGAAATAATGGAACAAATAAATACAATAGATAAAAATATGGATACTATCACAAATAGGTTAAATGAACAAATTAAAGTTAATGACATTTTTGAAAGAAATATCGATAAGGTATATTCTGAATTACGAACAATAAATAATTTTATGAATGAACATATTAGTAAAGAAATAAGAAATCTTGTAACACAAATCGCACAATTGAAAATGTACAATGCTATATCGATTATAAACGAAGACATAGAAAAAGTAGTTGACAATATAAATGCAGCCAAAGAAGGAATAATGACAAGATCTATACTAGATATAGAAGAAATCACAAATAATTTCATCGGATTAAATGAACTTAAGGAAATTACTATTAATATATTTGGAAAAATTGACTCCAATATATTTTTGATTATTATAAACGTACCAATATTCTTAACAGAAGAATACCCAACCTATTTTCTAAGAACTATTCCATTTCAAAATAATACAATAATTGACATAAAAAAATCAAAGAGTTGTCAAATATAACCACATATTATATCCATATACCAAATACACTAAAAATCTGAAAAATCCTATAAATTGTGATCATATATGTAAAGTGATTAAAGGTTCACAAAATACAGAAATAGAAGAAATCCAAAAAGGCTTAATATTGGTAACGAAATTTAACGGCACATTGATGCATGATTGTAACGAAAAGCAACTTCATCCTGTAAGAAACTTTGTAATTAATTTTAATAATTGCTCTGTACAAATTAATAATCAACTATTCACAAATAAAATTTCCGAATTTAATCATAAACTCATTATACCGCCTGTATTCAATTTAACACACACTAAACTTGAATTAACACTAGACGATATACAATTAGAAAAAGCTGAAAGACTCAAAGAAATCCAATTATTGAAAAGCAACAATGTCACAAATAATGTTTTTACGGGCCTAGTTTTAATAATTATAATCATTATTGTAATATGTATATTATATTATTACCTCAAATGTAAAAGTAAAATTTTAAAAGTAAATTTACCAGATAAAACAGACGAATACATTCAAAAACTTGAAAATATCAAATTAAAGAAAGTAAAGTTACAAAATAAGATTTTGAAGAAAAACAAGAAAAAAGATATTTCACCTGAATTGAACCAGGAGATTCAATCTTAAGGTGGGGGGAGTTATGATATTGTAAACATACTATCATAAACTATAATAAATTATGAGATTCCATTATCCCATCATTCGATCTGTGAACATATGAATCAATTAGTATTTTCATGACACAATCATTTCATGCAATAGAATATCACATTGCACGTGGTCACTTAGATGGAAGTGTGAAAGAATTGATGTCAAGATTTGTTTAGATTATCAAAGATGAATTTCAAGATCGTTTGCATTATGAAAGAATGAATATCGATAATTGTTTATAAATATTATCGAGATTGTTTAGAATATGAAGACGAATGTCAAGACAGTTTATAATTCAATAAGTAAGAAAGTTAATGATAGAATTATTTTGATTAAATAGAACATGAATTTGCCATTTCATATTCTTAAGAAATACTTAAAGAAGAATTGTTTGTTTTATCTCGGTACTATAAATACCTGTACGAGTTTAGAAGTAAGTTCAGTTTGTGGAATAAATTCATTAAGTCCGCATCTCTGGGCTTTTATTAATCAAAAACCCATATCTCGCTGTGGTCGTGTTCGATGGGTCCTGTCATCGGAATTTGAAGGTGAGGACCTCCAATTTTGTAACGGGTTTCGAATACCCCGTGTTTGGTTATTGTGATTTTGTCTATTATTATTTAAATTTATTTGGGACATTCGTTGGGTTACGTCAGTCAGACTTTGCTGCAAAGCCACTATTTGGTTTTGGAGCCCCAACATGGTGTCATTTGCTCTGTTGTCTACTGATTGTACAGTGACAGGGAGAGTTAAATTTGGATTAAATCCAGCTTCCTCAGGACAATCTTGTCCCTGAGAACCAGGAAGTTCTGTGTCGTGGCGTTTATATTCCGTGCCACGCGCACGGGATCCTGCCTTTGCAGGTTTTGCTGTAGCTCCCTTACTCTTAGCTCCTTTTCCAACAGTACTGGTAGTCGGAGGTTGGAGTGGAAGACGAATAGCAGCTCTGCATAGAGGACAACGATCGTTTTCGAGCAACCATTGTTCTAAACAATGGAAGTGAAATTTATGAAAACAGCTGGTCTCGAAGGTAGGATTGGATTGAGAATAGGATTGCCCACAAATAGAGCATTCCTCTTCCACTCCAACCTTCGACAGACTTTCTTCGCTGCGTGTTATTGGCATATTGAAATAAGTTTTAGTTTGAATTTAATTTGAACTTTTGGCTGACCTGAATTTTTAATTGAAATTGAATTTTTACTTTAATTGAACTTTTAATTGAACTTTACTGGTTGAAAGTTACTGTAGAATTGGTTTGATGCGAGCTATCTCTTATTTACGCTATCGTTATTTTTAGTTTATATCGAATTTAATAGTCAGGTGACTTTTTTTAAATGTTTCTTACATGGGATATCCTTTATTTAAGATATCGAAATTTAATTACGTTTTGTTTTAATGAAAGTTTTTGTTTAGTATATTTTCTTGTTTTCAAGAAATTTGTTTTTAATAAGATTTTAATTTTACAGAGATTTTGGTCTTGTTATTGTTATCGAACCCAATGAAAAACCATTGATCAGGCTCGCTGGCCTGCTAATAGTTTGAGTGTTTTCAAAATAGAAACACTTGTTTAGAGGACTGTCTACCTCACTCGAGCCCACTAACAAATCAAGATATTAGATTGAAATTACAAAAATTGTTATCTGTTCTAAAACTACCGACTGCCCTAAGCTTGGTCAGACTGAAGGGACGTGGTGGTGACAACACGCCTACCCCACGTAATCCAGCAACAATCCGAACCAAACCCAGACAACCGACAGTTCCAGAACCGAAACAAGTACCGAGATGGAGTAGTTTCACACATAGAGGGGCAGGGGCCCTTTGGGTGACCAGGACCAAGAATGACGGTAAACCACCAAACTCAGTAATCCATAGTCAGCCTCCAGGTTGCACCCAGAGCCAAAAAGCTCATAAAGACAAACACAAACGAAACTACTACCAATGATATACTAAGATTTTACGTTAGAATGGTTATTGGATTGAAATTTTGCGGTTAGCGAGAGAAAGAGCTATTTATTACATGTCCAAATGAGAGTTAATCTGTTCTATTGAACAGCAAAAGGGCTGAATCATAAGAAAGATGATTCTGGGACATGTTAGTGGGAATAGAAAGTTGAATAAAACGTTTAGTCAAAGGAGTTATGAGACAATGCTCATAAATTATTTTCCCCACTTGGGTGGTGAGTACCCAAAACAAGTTTTTTGGGCCCCACGTTGGGCGCCATTTGTAGCAAATTGTAATTGAAAAACCGGAAGAAATTTAACTTTTCACTATTCCCAGTCAGCTCCCCTCATTCGTACCGAAGCACGAATGAGAGACCGACAAGGAATAGCGAAGAGGTTGATGGCGAACCATCAAGGAGGCAAAGAAAAAAAATAATTAATTGCCCCTGGAGCAGGGTGCCCTAGAATTGGCCGTAAAGGCCCCTAGTCCGCTTATAGCGGAGCACCCTTTTATCCAACCCCGACGGATGCTGGTATGCCGCTTTGCTAGCTCTACGCGGCTGGGGTGGGTCATTACAGAAATGGGGTGGATATGCTCCGAGAAAGAAAAGACTGCTACTTGTATATCATCCGTCATACAAAGTAGTAACCGCAAAGTGAAAATTTACAAAAGGGATTTAAGGCCTAAGTTCGTAAAGAACCGCCATACAAAACTCTCAGGCATGAGCTGTTACCAGACTCAGCCGAGACGTGTCAACACACGTAAGGGAACCTGAAAAACGTTACGTTACAGAAGGGAAGAATAAATTGCCTTGATTTTGTGCGGACCCGAGGCAAGGCACGCAACCTCAGGCCCCTGATATCATTGGGGCCTTTACCCCCGATATAGGTGGGGTAACGCCACCCACTGACTTCGACATTCAAATGCGTTGAAATACCACTCCTATAAAAATTTAGGCTAGCCGGACCTTCACGCGCCTATCGCCACTCCGTTCCCATGGGCCGAGACCCAATAACAAGACCAAAGAATTTAATTGTTTACCAACACATTATTTTTATTTAATTAGAAAAAAAGAATTTATTTTATTTTTCATCACTGATTGTGTTTTAGATTTCTTAATTCTAAAGGCCTTGTACACGTTTGATTATTGTGTATGGTAGCTATTTTTGACTTACTTAATAAAATTTTCTTTTTCTGTTAAGTTTAAAGTCTCTTATTTATCTTTATTTCAATATTATCGAGAAACGATAAATTGATTTTAATGCGTGAGTTTCACAGCAAACGCAAAGAATAATTAAACGAGTAAATTTAAATAGAGTTTCATGATATACATCCGTACTTTGCTTACAAAACATATTAATGTCAACCTGAAACATTTTCAAGTTTAAATATATTTTTTTTTTTTCTTCATTCTTCATTTCAACAAACAAAATTTTATTGAGAATATTTATTTAAAAAACGACAGGTGACATTCCGGAGTTAAAACTATCCAAATATTTTTGAATGCGCTGCTAATTGTGCATGAATACACCACGTTGAATCGCATGCGAGAAGGCAACTATTTTTATACAGCGAAAATGATTCAGACTTAAATTTCGAAATAGCAAAAAAATACATGCGTATCAAACGTCCAAAAATTTCACATTACGAGTGATTCTTTGACCACTATAGAAAGTATTTTAATCAACCAATCTGCTAGCAACAGGTATTTTGTGTTTCTTATCGTTTCTTTACTTTTGTGTATTATCGTTGAAGGTACAACAAAAAAAAACCTTCGCGTTGGGTTATTTAAGTTTATCACGTTTTTCGTATGTTTCTAAAACAACATGTAGAAGCTCGGGTTGAACAAAAACGATGCCAATAGTTTTGTTTTTCACAAAAATTCAAAACGCATCAGCAAAAGTGCTCTTTGACTCGCTGGTTTGTCTTCGAATGCTCCGGAAGACTATGAAATAAGTTGGATTGACTTACCGTGAATCAGTCAGTTACACCTACGTGTATTAGTTGCTGGAAACAACTCGCCAATATGTCAGATCAGAAAACATGTTGAATCGAGTGGTGTGTTCCATACTGTCCCATAACATGACAGTTTTTCTCCCAGTCGTTGTTGATCGTCCGATTTTGTAGTTGAAAGTCGCCGATCGAAGATAATCCTTAGAAAGAAAAGAAAACCCCAAAACTGTGCGTCTTACCAATCAAAGACCTTTTCCACAGTAGGTCACCCTTCCTGACTCCTTCCAAACTATCCATCATGATGAGGGGTTAAAGATTCTTATCACACAATTATTGCCCCTTAACTGAACGCTTCGTATTTATTTCAAAGCGTTAGCTTCTTTGGATTATTACTCGTTTATCAAATGCATATATGTAGCACTGCACAATCCAATATGTCCACTTGTCACGTACAAACCAACAGATTCGACCTTAATCATTTGCCTGTATCAGGAATCACTATGATTGCTATCAGCCAAACGAAAAGGACCTTTAATCACAAATTTAGAGACGAAGATAACACGGAGACTCAACTAAAAGATGCATGGAACACGGAATCACACCGCACAATCAATAACACTTAACTGATGGGTTTCTTTTCTCTTTCATCGAAATAACTCCGTTAATCCTAGACATACAACTCACTTTTTAACTCACCCTTGAGTGAGACTGACTCTAGCCACCGTAAGTTATGGGTAACCGATTGACCGTATCAGCTCGTTTATTCGAAAGCCCACTAGCTAAACATACACCCACACATAACAATCGAAGCAATAAACAAATCGGTTTGGAACTGACCCAATCGTTTACACCCCGACAGTGTTTCGAATCTTTAAAACCGTTCTCGAAAGAGTTGAATCACAATCTTATTTTTCACCACTCAACCCGGTCTATATCCGCGCAAGATACATTCACTTTTCAGAACCGAAAACAATCAAAAATCACGTTTCGTCCTAAACGAAGGCAGACTCCATCCTTCTTGACTCCAAAAATATCCCAATTCAGCCAAAATTCTGTACACGATTTTGAATCTGGGCAATACGATCCAGCCGACCCGATCGACTCTTCAATCGCAACTCCCAACGCAACCGTCCATTTTCGGCACACAATTTTCTGGCGAGTTCATATCGTCCAGGTTCCAAGAATTTTCTCGGAAACTTCTCGTGTGTATTTTGCCGACTGAATGTTTTCTCACGTTTAGTATTAGCGACATTCCGTAGATGGGGTCCGAGCATTGAATCGATGTTGTTGTTAGTGGATTATTTTCCATGCCGCCACAGAAAACGTCGTTGTGGGATTTTGAGTCGCGGTGGTTCGAATTTTCACCCAAATTCAACAACAACAATTTCAGGGTTCCGAGCTCATTGCCAGTAATTAATATTAGCTGGGAATGAACTCCGGAAATACCAAAGTCTTGTTGTTATTGGATTTGGTAGAATTTCCGAGCCGATGCCGTTTTAATAATAATTATGGGGAAAATGGAATATGGGTGGTTAAAGAGACATATGCATGTTGAGATGCATATGTGAATTAGGGTGTTTATGCATGTTGTAATTGCATATTATGTTATGGGGACATATGCATTTTTGAGATGCATATGCGAATTAAGGAATATATGCATATGAAATTTGCATATTAGGATATGGGGACATATGCATTTTGAGAGGCATATGCGAATCGGGGCAGGTATGCACATTGAATTTGCCTAGGTGCCTAAGGGTACCTTTACACATGATCATGCACAGGGCGATCACATGTCGCCGAAAGGATTCTGGTAGGCGGATGCTACATGTGGACCAGACTTATGTATGCGGATACATAAGTATCTGTAGTCTGGATGGGCTATTACACTTAAACTTTTAATGTCCGAGCAAGTAATTCCCCTTGTTTTGAGTTCGTCTGATGGCTCGGCAGGAGTGACTGAATGTAAGCCTGTTAAAATGACTTTGAACGATATTCGTGCACTATCATCATGCGTAAAGAATTTCGCATTTTCGTTGATCAACTTAGATTGAAGCTGATTGAAGTCTTCCGCGAGAAGTGAGCAAATTTTTATACCAATGCTGGTATGTTTAATTACGAACTGTGTGATATTGGAGCCTTGAATTAAAGATTCCACAGCTGCGCGGGAGATACGAATGATAGTTATTGGAGGCGAATAAGTCACGCGCCCTGGTAATGAAACACCTTCACTTTCGTCGTCAATAAGCTGGCTTAGCGGAGCAAAAAAGTTCCCGTTAGATTTGGCAGAGCCAGACTTCGTAACTTATCTTTTCGCCATCAGGGCATCGCCCTCAGGAGAAATACAACGCTTCACTATTAATATATTCTAGGCTACAATTAGAATAAAGACCGAATTTGCAATGGCACAATAGCTCGAATACGATGTAAGTACACTCGGAACGCTGCTAGGTGTGTAATTTAAATTAGAATTTTCGGATTTGTCGTATGTTTTTAGAGAAATACGACAATTTGGCAATGTTTTCATCCACATGTTCGAGAAAACGTTCATGAATTTCAATTCAATTTTCATGGTAGATCGCGATTTTCCGGGCTTTTGAATCTTTCTGAAATTTGACCCACCATTTACTGAGTTGATCAAATGCAAGCCGTCGTCGCAAGATTAAAGCTTTTACTTCGGACATTTACCTTCAAATATACTATAGTTTAATCGAAGATAATCACAAAGGTGATTTGATCTCAGTTATTAAAGAGCCACAAGTTGCATTAGTTGCAGCGAAATTCGATACAGTTATCGACAAAGCACAGTTTTAGCAGCAAGGTTCAAAGACAGCAAAAATATCAATTCAAAATGCCGTTAACGCAATATTCGCGGATCAATTTCCCACCAACGATGCGAGTTTGAACAATTTACGCACCTTTACGATTAAATTTGCAATGCTCAATATATCCGTATCGCGATTCAGATCACTTCACCTCTATTGAATGTTTGTAACCACTTATGTCGAATGCACGAAAATTCGATCAGTTATTTGTGATAGATAGATAATTTGTGTTTGGTGCGAAATAGCTGTATTGGATGGAAAATTTTATGCCACTTATGATTTGAATAAAATATCATTCAAATAACCACAACGACTTTTTTTGCATTGGTGTATACGCTTGCTCCAATTAACGATGACTCAGTGCACCATTTCCGCTAGAATGGCACCAATAGTGGCTCGTATGTTGGCTTCAAGTTCATCAAGATTTGTTGGTTTGTTGACATAAACTTTAGACTTAACATAGTCCCAAAGAAAATAATCCAATGGTGTTAAGTTACACGATCTCGGCGGCCAGTTGTGAGGGCCATTTCGCGATACCATCGAATCACCGAACTGTCCGCGCAATAAATCCATTGTAACTCTGGCTTTTCGGCATGATGCACCATCTTGTTGAAAGAGAATGTCATCAACGTCGATTTCATCAATTTTCAGGAAGAAAATTTCAGTCAATATTCCACGATAACGCTAGCTATTCACGGAAACTGTGCGACCCTCAGCATTTTTGAAAAAGTACGGCCCGAAAATGCCACCATACCAAAATGCACATTACACCGTGAGTTTCTGTGGGTGTAATGATTTGTGAATTACTTGTGGGTTTGACTCACACCAATAACGGCAATTTTGTTTGTTTATAAAGCCGTTCAGCCAGAAATACGTTTCATCCAAAAACACAATTTGTCTTGATTTCTGATTTTTCGTAAATTTTTCGAACTTCTTGATTTTTCGTAAAAAGTTTGGACAATTTCCAAACGTTGCGGAAGTGTGTATTTATTTATGATTAAATAGAAAACCTTACGAAACACAATTGACAGCTAATGTCAGATTTTCAGAATCCAAAATGTCCGCTATGAGCTGTCAAAATCCTATCATCCCTATTGGGAAGCACTGTATTATAAATGAGTAAATTTATGAGATATTATGATAAATTCCGAAAAGGAAAGTGAAAAAAAGATAGTCATGCAAATGAAATTAAGGCTTGGAACAAACCCAGCCGACGATAACTTTCTACAGCGATTCTCTTTGTTATTTTCAAAAATCACCAAAATATTACCCACGCGTTCTAATTTCTAATTATTCACTGAGAATTCAACTGATCCGGTTCAAAGGACCAACATTTTCCAAAAACTACTAATTCTTAGTGAAACGCAAGATTTTTTTACGATACAATATTCTACTTGCAATTCAAATTTTAAAATTAAACAATGAATTTCGACAGCGAGGTCAGCAGGGAGTTTTCATCGTGATCGTGGCGAGAAAAGTCTTGTTTTCGCAGCGAATCCGAAAGTTCCGTTAAAGGTCACCTAGCTGTATAGAAGCACAAACGCAGTTTGACTGCGACTTTAAGTGGCAGAAATTATCGTTAAGGTACGCTGCGGCAGGAAGCTAAAACTAAAAACTTAAACTGAATCTAATTCAGTTTTAGAATGAACCAGAGTATTCCTATGCAGCTGCTGCAATAGAATGCTAAAACTGAAAGCTCTTGCTTAAACTGAAACTTCTGTCAAACTGTGCTTTCAGATACTAAAAGTGAGTAATGAACATGTTCATTATTACTAATGTTCGAAGAACATTAGTATTAAAATCGATTCGGCCAAAAATTCATATTTCCATATATATATATATATATATATATATATATATATATATATATATATATATATATATATATATATATATATATATATATATATATATATATATATATATATATATATATATATATATATATATATATATATATATATATATATATATATATATATATATATATATATATATATATATATATATATATATATATATATATATATATCATCAAAAAATTTCAGTGAGATAATCTCGGGAACGCGCCATCCGATTGAGCTGAAACTTTCAGGACGCATTGGTGTATATGCAGAATAGGTCCACGTCTCTTTAAATGTCAGTTATTGTTAACCTTTTGGCGCCGGCGCCCATTTAAGTGATATTTTTAATATACCTATTATTTCGTGCACAAATGATTTTCGCAAAAATAAAGTTAACGAAATAAATTTCTAACGTGTTTTACATATGAATCGGATAATGCTTTGGAATTTTTTAACCCTATGTGTGCGCTGGGTGCCTAAAAAGAGGACAGGAAAATTTGAAAATTTTTAAATTTCGATAACTTTTGACAGAGCTATTCAATCATTACGAAATTTTCAATACATATTGATATTATTTAGTTATAGATTTCTGTAGCTTTTAATGAGCGTGCTGGCAACCCTGTAGCTAGGACAGGCACTGAAAGTGAAAACCTCTAAATCATCGTCTCTCTTGAAAAAATGCCGTTTCTTCAAAAAAAAGCCACTCATATGTAAATTTTGTGCTTTGTTTACATAAACAAAAACAAAAAAAAGATATGGTATAACGGGCACGCCTGGTAACCCTTGCCCAATTTACCTATATTTTTAGCATCAAAAACTTCTGTTCACGGAAACTCACGATCCGATGAGCAGAATTATTTGAAACTCACAGAATGTATTGGCCTTAAATAGGACCAAGTCTGATAGAAGTGATTTTGAAATGCGGGTGAGACTGTGCCAGTGGTGCCATCTTGTAAAACCACTAAAAAAGATAACTGTTTTTAGCCCTATAAATTCTGATTGAATCGTTCGATTTTGACGAAACTCACACAATTGCTGGACCTTATTTTAAGCCACGATTGGTAAAAATTCGGTCGAAAAATTCGGCTGGAGTTGCCAGCTTTGATAATTTTGGTGTCTTCATTTTGAAAAAAAAAAATTTGTAAGTGAAAACATTCAAACCATCGAATATTCAAATAAATGTCCGTTTCTTACAATAAAACCAATCTGTATATAAATCTTATGTTTTATCTACACGTTTAAAATAAAACTTTGGAAATTTAATGTCGGACAAGAACGGTAACCCTCTTCCAGTGAACCTATATTTTTAGCATCAAAAACTTCTGTTCACGGAAACTCACGAACCAATAATCAGATCCAGGTAAAATTTACAGAATGCATTGGACTTAAGTGAGACCAGATTTGATAGAAGCGATTTTGAATTGTGGGCAAGTCTGTGCCAGTGGTGCCATCTTGAAAAATTACAAAGAAAAAAAACCGCTTTTTGCCCTATGAAATGTGAATTAGTTACCAGATTTTCATGAAATTGACACAGTAGCCAAACCTAGCTCTAATCTCTGTTTGATGGAAATTTGGTTGAAAAATTTGATTGGTGCTGCCAGCTATGGTAATTTTTGTGTCTTTGGTCTTGAAAATTCGCTCAGGAAAATAAAACTTTTTGCACTATAACTTCCAGTGCAGTCATGAAATCAATACGAATTTCATACAATTAATGAAACCTGTCTCAAACATTATTCAGGCCAAATTTGGTTGAAAAGCCACGATAGGGTTGCCAGCTATTGTTGGTTTTGTGTTTAATTGCAATATCTTTATTAAGCGATTTTATCGTAGAATTTTCAAATGGTAATGATATTGTAGTGACAATAAACAGCAAATATTAAGCTTTCGATCATTTGAAAAAACTCGCTGCAGGTAACCCTAAATTTCTTTATACTCCTATAACTTCGAATGTAATTAAACAACGTGAAGCAGATTTGATATATTCTTGGCTTTGATACTGGCGAAAGGTTGCCAGCACGAGTCGGTTGTGCTACTTTTGAATCAATAAATGCTTACAGTTAGTATACATACCGGAACCATTTACAATGAAAATAAATAACCGATGTTTCAGTTCGCAAAGTTCTGCAAATTTTTCGGATCGCAGCCCCAAGCACCAACTTCAGTTACAGTGCTGCAGGCACTGAGCATTTTCTTCATTGATGTTATATGAGATGCTGCTTTCAAAATTATGTGAAATAAGCAACTGATAACGAATATAATTAACCCGTGTTTTGCTCTCATAAACGTTGAAATTCATGCCAGTGGTAATATCTGAAACCTTCCACCATATGAGTTATAATGCATTCTTAAGACGAAAGTAAAACGTGGCATTTGAAACAGTTTGGCCGTAATAAGCAGCACATGTAGTGGAATATGCACTCAAAACCTGCACGATTCTTCTACTGTTCTTCGAACATTAGTGTTTCTAGCGGCTCAGGTGCGCTAGAGTTTTTTTTAGTTTTAGTTTTGCTTTTTTAGTTTTGAAGTATTTGAACAGTAGGTTTCGGAATTTGATTGTTGCATATTTTAAAAGTAAATT
The DNA here is from genome assembly GCA_963978885.1 of Nemotelus pantherinus. Classification (NCBI taxonomy): domain Eukaryota; kingdom Metazoa; phylum Arthropoda; class Insecta; order Diptera; family Stratiomyidae; genus Nemotelus; species Nemotelus pantherinus. The sequence continues at coordinate 168,639,871 of OZ022264.1, read as the reverse complement.
TGGACAGAAATAAGAAAGTGTAATGGCAAAATTCACAGCAGAAGAAGAAGAGATGCTGATAGACTTCGTGAGGCAGAATGAATTAATTTATAATGTATGAACGTGGAAAAAATAAATCGTGTTTGGGCAAGATTAGCTGCCGATTTAAAAAAAGATGGTGAGTAGCCACACTTTATTTTCCTTTTTCAAAATATATGCAGTGTGAAAAAAATTAAGACACAAACTCTCAGTAAAACTTATTTTCAATGCTATTTTAATCATAAATGATAGTGGTTTTGCATTCAATCAAAAGTTTTGGTTGTTTACTTTAAGAACATTATCGAAAAAACTGGATGTAAAACAAATTGCACAAGATTAACGTAACATTTTTCACTGGTGATCCAAAGTAACGCAAAAAAAGTTAAGACACAGCGCAGTTTTATCGGAAATTATTTGTAATTCATGGAAAAAAGTATGTACCAAAAATCATAAAAATCTTATATTTCTATTCAGTGTAGCTTGAAAAAAGTTTTGTAAAAGTAACAATAAAATAAATAAAGTATAAAAAATATGTTTTTTGTTGTAACTAAAATTTTGTGCCCTAACTTTTTTTACCCACTATAGATATTCCAAGTTATTAATATTTTTCGTCGATACACCTGATCCATTAAAGTAGTTTTTAAACTGGTTACGAACGTCGGTTGCGGCAAAAGAATTTCGGCCTCCAGCGTCAGGAGCGATTGACAACAAATTTTCTACCGGCAAGTCTAATGAATCACTATCGATTCTAGTTTTTATTGAGCTTGGTGGCTGTATTTTTGCATCGCGTAATAGGTTATGCAGGCAGCATGCAGCGGCAATAAGGTTATCAACGCGATCAATGCTTATGTTGATCTGTGTATAAAAGATTCGGAAGCATTGGCTCAAGATTCCAAAGGTATTTTCTGTGGTGCGGCGACCACGGCTATGCCGATAATTATACACCAACTTGCTTTTATCTGTGATCGCTTGCCTCCTTGGATACGACTTCATAAGGTAGGTGTGCAATGCAAATGCTTGATCTCCAAATATAACGTGAGGCAATTTTATGTCTGTGTCAGGTAGTTTTGCTGGTTCTGGAATGTTAAACGTACCAGCCTTAATTTGTTTGCCTATTTGGTTTTCATATATATGCCTGCATCGCCGTTACGGCCGTACGATCCTATGTCTACTGCAATGAATTTATAATTAGCATCGACTATGGCTAGTAAAACTACAGAATAGAAATCCTTGTAGTTGTAGAACAATGAGCCACTTTTACATGGACACCGAATTCGCACATGTTTCCCATCAATAGCTCCAACAAAATTTGGATAATTCCATCGGGAGAAAAAATCATCTGCATTTTTTTTTAAATTGTACTTCAGTCGGTGGAGGAATAGCGATATTTAACAAGTTTTTGACAATCGCCTCAAGACAGCTATGAACTATTCGGCTGATGTAACTGTTGTGTATTCTGAACTGAAACGCAAGAGATCGAAAAGATTCACCTGTTGCCAAAAATCTGAAAAAAAATTAAAACGTAAACTTTTTTCTTTCTCAGTCAACTCGTGTACGAAGAAATGGGGAAACATTCGCGAATATTACAAAAGAGTTTTAAGCGAAAATAAACTGGGGACAGGATCAGCCACCCCAAAAATTAGAACAAGAATGGAGCAACTTTCATTTCTTGATGAAATTGCTGTGGTAGCAAAGGAGTGAGTACATCTTTTAATTTAACGTGCTTTTTATGGACATAAATTCACAATAACGTGCACTTTTAGGAATACTCTTTCTAACATTAAGGTGGAATGCCACAAGCTGATGACAAACCACCTATCGACTGAAAACGCTTATGCTTATGACAATCTATGTTCGCCAAGTGACTCGATATTAGCTTCAGCAATATCCCCTGATTCACAGGAGTCAGTTGCATCAAAGGCTACTACGTTCACCTTCGAGTGCGAAGAATTTGTATCTGCAACCCCTACAGAAGCATCGTCTTCTAAACCATCAACTAAAAAGCGGAGAGGTATGTGCAAAGAAAAAGATGCAGCATCTAACATTGCGTTAATGGAAAAACGCACGGAAATGCTGCAATCTTTGCTGGATAATAGCAAAGAAGGGGAAAAGACTATGAACGCAATGGAGCATTTTTTCCAGTCTATGTGCGAAACGGTTCTTTCTTTCCCAGAAAAGGACCAAATAGACATGAAAATGGCAATAAATACAATTGTGTGTGAACGACAAATGAAGTTGGCGTTAGAAAAGCAGCAAGTCCAAGTTTTGGATTCAAACTATACTCTCGGTTTGAATCCATTACTTGGACTTTCAATTAAAGATGGTATAGTCCACGTAGCAGGCCCATCAAATATGAAGTAAATTTACAATAAATAATAAAAATATGAATTTTATAACTTGGTATAGTTTTCTTTATACAAACCTTAATGTAACACCGAGCTTTTGTCTTGGTGATATCGGTTTTAAATTCGCGTTCGTTTTGCAAGCTGCTATATCGTTTCTGATTGCATTTAAAACAAATTGAAACAAATGCGGCGAAAGACGGAAATATTCTTTAAACCTGATATGGTTATCAACCAAGTGACAGTTAATCAGCAATTCTTGCGCTCCTTCGTTTTGCCTGCTAGTGAAGAAAGGTGCTATTGTTCTGCGTCGCTTTACTTCTGTCAAATTATTCTCTAGTTCCTCAATATCACATATTACATTGAATAACACAATGTCCAACACACACTTTCTTCGTCGATTATTTTGCTGAAACGTATTCATTTTACAATCGCGAACACACAAGAAAAATACTTTACAGGTTTCGTGTCTGTCATATACGTTTTAGTTTGAGCAACCAGCGGCAGCATTTCCTTGCTAAACTAAATCGAAAATGACGTCATAGAGCTTTGCTAACCTGAAAGCCGAAATAAGTTTTAGTTTTAGTTTTAAGTTTCAGCTTCTAGCCACAGCGTACCTTTAGTGGTAAAGTAAAGTGAACTTGGAATAGTGCCTGCCAGGTTTATAGCAAAAAGTAAACTTTCTGCAAGAAAAAATCCCCAATGAAGAGAAAACGGAAGAAAACTAAATCTGCGGACTCCGTAAAAGTTTCAGATGTTGACAAGCCAGTTAATTTTCTATCCTGTCAAAGTTCGGATGAAATTATCGGTCTTGAGAAGGAGGACCAAATGCTTCGAAAAGAGCTCCTGGATCTGAAACGATAGATGTCATTCCTTATGAAGCCCTAACCGGTGAGAAATAAGGCAAAACAACTAGTCTTGATGCCATAGTTATGTCCTGGCCCGAAAAAGGAGCCAAACAGCACTTGCGACCACCAATGAGCGGTTCTATCCAGCAACCAAAGATGACGACAACATTTCCCACCATAATGACAGGTGTCAGTGGGCCGTTGCTGCCTTTTATTTGAGCAATCTAGGCCCAGACAAATCGCAAATTGGCCAAGACCAGGAATTTAACCTGGCAATAATCCCGAAAAAGAAACGAACAAAGGAGCAGGTAACTCTTTCTAATAAAACACAAGAGAGAAATACGCAGACTACACTTAAGACAATCCCGATTCAAAAGACTTTAAAAGTCCCTCCCATCACGGCATATAAGATGAATGTTTTCAAATTCATCTGTGAGATGAAGGAACTTGGTACTGTCGTACTTATAAAGAATATTTTGAGTCACATTTTGCTCGTCCTATGTTCCTCTTTAGAGGACCATAAAAAAGTCTACGAACACATTAAAGCAGTGATTAATTTGCGACTACGTATACTGCAGCCTCAGAAAGAATCAAGTTCCTCATCATCCGTGGCTTACATAGAGGCAATGAACCAGCGGACATCCACAACGAGCTAGTGGCGCAAGACATTGACCTAAAATTAAAGTCCGTAACGCATTTTCTCACCCACAAAGACCGGGAACTGAGAAAATATGTTGGGCCGAAAGCTTAAGACCCCAGTCTGGGCTTTTTCTAGCGCAGTTTGAGCCTTCCCAGAAACTAATTGCTGTATTTAAAATACAGTCCACATTCTGGCAAAAAGTTGTGTGGGAAAAAGTAAAAAATAAGAAGAGGTAGCAGTGTTACAACTGCCGAAATTTCTGACATGTGGCAAACAATTGCACCATCGTTCATCGCTACGTGAAGTACCTGGAGAGTCATACACGTGGTGAATTCCCAAAAGTAGCCGACGTACTGCCTGCATGCGTCAACTGTGGTCTTGATGGTCACCCAGCCAGGTATCGTAGATGCCCGGTATATAAGGGAATGATGGCTAGGATCAAAGCAAAGAATATTCGCTGCGACCAGGCCTGAAAGGAACGTCAGCAGTTTGTGACGCAGAATGTCTCGAACAACAGGCAAAGTGGTATCTCCTACACACAGGCAACAAAAGGTAACACTTGCCTGAGTTCTATTGCTCAGCGAGCTCCAACCTTACAGGGATCATCTGCTGCCAATGCCAATATTGGGCTGAAAAATAACTTTATCAGCCAAGTATTGTCAGCTGGAACTAATGCCATGGGGCTGGTTGCCACTCTCAAGCTGCTGACTACCCTTCTTAGATAAGTTGGTTGACGTGGTCACTTTCAACAGGGTTTTGCTCATCTTGATGGCGCCAAGAGCGTCTGCTCAACACCTCCTTGATGCGTTTAAAAACAGAGCTTGCATTAATAACAGAAACCAGATTCTCAGAATTCCACAGAGTCAACTTTAGAGGATTAACCACCGTCTTCGACGACCCAAATGGAGGCTCAGCACTACTGGTTAGGAATAATCTGGAAATGGGGCCTGTCGCGGACCTCAATCTGAAGTGCTGTGCGTTTGCTGCAGCTGTAGTTAAAACAACGGACCATAGGCGAATTCTCGCAGCATCTCTGTACGTTCGATGTAGCTCGTCAAAGTCAAGTCTGTTGCATGATTTAGGAGTCTTAAGCTCAATAATATCTCAATATAAATATTCGCTTATCGGTGGCAATTTAAACTCGAGACACCCACAATGGAAAGATTCCGTAACAAATGGAAACGGAAAAATATTTGTGCAGTGGCTGGCTAACATCGAATCAGGCCCCGAAATGTTTAAAAATGTTGAAATGTTTGAAATGTTTCTGGCGAATACAAACGCCAGGAGATGGTGGTTATGATTGACAATGTCGCTGTTCGTAACCCTGACCGTCAGGCAGAGTTGTTTGCATCGACTTTCAAATCCCACCTGAATGCCGTTCCACCTGACTGTAACAGTTTGGCCGTAATAAGCAGCACATGTAGTGGAATATGCACTCAAAACCTGCACGATTCTTCTACTGTTCTTCGAACATTAGTGTTTCTAGCGGTTCAGGTGCGCTAGAGTTTTAATTTTAATATATATATAAATAACATATATATATATATATATATATATATATATATATATATATATATTAAAATTTTAATATATATATATATATATATATATATATATATATATATATATATATATATATATATATATATATATAATATACGTACTTAATTTAATATAAATACAATATTGCAATATGTATTTCATACATATTTTAACTACAATGTATAAAAATATGTTGTCAATAGTGAATACTTGGTGCAACTACTGCGCAGTTTAAGGCATAAGAAGTCTTCTGGGCATAATGGAATGTCTTATTTCATTACTACTACCAATCTCTATGCTCAAAATTATTTCAACTATTTTCAACATCGGCTACCTGAACAATGGCTACTTTTTGAACACATGGAAAGTAGCAAAGAATGTTCCCATACATAAGAAAGGCAAAACTAAAGTGGCCAGCAATTTCCGTCCAATTTCCTTGCTTATGGAAATAATTAAAAACCACTGTGAGCTCACACAGGTAATACCTTGCCACCAGTTTGGCTTAAGGCGCAGGCCCGGCACTCAGCACGCCATCTCGTACTTGCATGATCAAATTGTGTCTCACTTGAATGAGTGAAAAACTCCGACAGTAGTGTGCGCCTTCGATTCTGTTTGGCACAAAGACCTTCTATTTAAGTTGATCAACTATGGATTCCCAAAAGATTATATAAGACTTGCCGCAAGCTTTCTTACCAACAGACAATACTATGTCAGCGTTCATGGAGCAGATTCTCTCATAGAGCCGGTGACATCAGGAGTGCCACAAGGTTCTGTCACTGGACTGGTTCTTTATACCATATTCACCGCTGACCTAACTGTTCCAGTAGGCCAACCCCAAGTTCAAATCCTCCAATATGCCGATGACAACTCCGCCGATAACAAGTCTAACTTGTGATATGCCAGCCCCAAGCCCGGAGAAAGGAGGAGGGTTTGAGACAAGGAGGTAACTCTATCCTCAGTAAAATGTGTATAGCTGCAGCCTGATGGATGTAGTAAACATGAGGATGAAACCTATGGATTTTATCTCTGCAGATTTTATCTCTGCAGTCTAGAAATTCACCTGTGCTGGGCGTACTCAGCAGGGCAGGGGCTCAGATTTTGCAGGCCCCAACATCATGTATGACTGCAATTGAGGACTTTGGTTGGAGTGGAAGCTCACAGGTTACCATCGTGGAAGACTCAATCGCCAGCAAGTTTTCGGACTTGCTGATAGCATCCCCCTGACCACAGGCTCCGGAAAGACGAGTACAGCGTCAGCTGGAAGTCCAACTACGAACGTACTAGGGGAAAAGATATTTCTTCCCGAATTCTCACATAAGAGGAGAAGGGATGCATTAGAGGAGGCAGCTCTTGCTAGTGCAAATGAGACACCCGAAGGCAGTACAGGTAGTAAGAGTGCTCATTGCTCTGAACTCTGGAAACCTGTGGAGGCTCTCAGTCGCAGACAACGTAGGAAACTTCGCAAAAGGAGCAAGCTGCCGGCGAATGCTGACAGAGAGTCAAATGCATTATTAACTGTAGGTGTTTCCCTGGAGACTGGATGTCAGGAAGCAAAGCCTCTGAGCTGACCTGTGGTAGCGAAAGAAAGGTTGGCTGGTGATAATAAGGTCGCATATTCGAAACACAAATGTTCTGGACCGGTGGCTGGATGCAAAACCACGTCGACTGGACTTTGTGAACCAGGGAAAGCTTTAAGCCGTCGACAGAAGAGGACTCTGTTCAAGAAATCGATGATTCCTGATGCAAATTGGAATTCAACGCCAACGCTGAAAGGTAAGGAGGGACTAGTTACACCAAAGATCTCGCAGCCAGCCAGCACATATGCCAAATTTGCCAGCGGTGGCACACAAAAGAGACGCAAGGTTGAGGCGAAAGCGGATGCCTGCGTCTCTGAGCGCAAGGTGCCGAAAGGTGTCAAAATCTGCGAGAGAGATCTCGCAAAGGCTGGCCCTTCTGGCACAAACACACCATCCGGGAAAGTAGGGAAGAGAACGTGTGCAAAAGCTGCGTCTTCTTCGCTAGTTGTTGTGAAAGTTGTGTCTGACAGAGGTGGCAAACTGACCGAAGGTCAGTGCGCTATCCCGAAGAATGAACTGTGGCGAGAGATAGCGGAGTCGGGACCAGTTTACAACTTCAGGCAAGGGAAAGTCAAGTCACCTGCTCACACAGATCGTTCTTAAATTGGGTACTGGAAGTCGGCCCAAATTTACCATTTTGGACTCCGACCTGGCCAAACCCTATAATGTCAGTTGTTGGATCCCTGGTCCTCGCAAGAACGCAGGTGACATCACTGGCATGTCCGGTAAACTGAATCCGGGCATCGATGTGAAACACTGGATCATCAAGTACATGAACCCCAGGAAATATCCCACAACAGGTGAAGATGGTTTCAACCTGGTGATCGTACTTGACCAGACAACATTTTTGATGCTAAGAGACATGTGCCGGATGGTGCTGCGCTACTTCTTGTATGCGGTTAAATTAAACCAAATCAGGAAGTGGTGAGGCGCCAACTTTTGTGACTGTCTATGAACAGATCTCCAGAGCAAAACGCAGAGATCCAGCGACAATACTCTCCTATAGAGTTTGTTTCACCGTAGTCACGCGTACATTGTCAAAAGTCCCTGCAAAGGGATCCAAAGACATAAACTCCGGACATTTCTGTGCCTGAAGGTATAAGATTTATCCAGACCAACTTGCGGCGTGCCAAGACTTCGTCCTATCTGCTGAGCGAAAAATTGACAAACCCGCAAGCTTCCCCTTACATTGCACTAGTACAGGAACCGTGGGTTCGAGGCAGTAGGATCTACGGACTAAGTCCAACCACGGGGGCTAAAATATTTTATGATGAAAGATCAATATGACCGAGGACTTGTGTTCTGGCTTCCAATCTGCTTGATGCCACCATGCTCAGACAGATTTCAAGCCCGGACCTGTCAGCGGTCGTCGTACAATACCAAGAAAATGGGAGGCTTAAGCGCACGATAGTCGCCTCAGCTTACTTATCCTTTCACTTTTTACTCCCGCCGCCGATACAGGAGTTAAAGGACCTGGTCTTGTACGCTGAATTGGAGAGACTTGAACTTGTGAACACCAAGAGTAACAGTCTCTTCGATTCTATAACTTCTGCCGGGCGGATGATTTCAAACACTGGGACTACTCCGACAATTGTCACCCCAAACAGAAGGGCGGTCATTGATGTATCGCTATTGTTTTATTGTGGATTTGGTGCTAATAAGGCACTTGAACCCAATTAGCTTGGACAATTTACAAAGGACCAGCACTTGAACTAGTACCTTTAGAAAAACAGTTATTCACAAAAGCACCAGCACTTGAACTAGTGCCTTTAGGACAACAGTTAGATGAACAGTAAAACAAGTCACAAATCACACCTGATTCTTGTTGCTGAACTGATAATTTTATTCATAATGTAATCCGTATTTATGCAAAATAAATGCTTACATTTCAAACTTATGATCAATGTTTAGTATTTACAAATATTTACATTTCAGCACATTCAAGTTCAATTGCTACAATTAATACAATCAGCAAACAGAAAATACAAATATAAATTAATATGAGAAATCGAAAGATCATTAACCGCCATTCTATGTAATGTGAAGTATGCAAATATGTATATGCAAGCATATCGGCTCACGCGTCTATGAGCGTATATCGTACATACATGAGCTTGCATAAATGCTGTAAAAGTTGAGTTGCGTACGATGATTCTAACCATACTTCCCCCGTTGAACAGTTGTTCAACTTTAGTTGACTGCAACGGTGAAAGGAGAGCTGGTTGCTGTTTTTCTCGGTAATGGTACTGGTATCGTCATTGGGTCTGTAGTATGATGTCGTTGGTAGCACCGCTTTATGCTACAGATAATGGCCACTGCGATGATGATTGATAAGCAGAGGCTGATGTATCCTACTGTGTAATGGTGTATGTTATGCTCGTACATATTGGTTTGTTGGTTTGAAGTTTTAGCAACTGTTCCTTCAACACTGAAAGCTGTTCATGTTGCAAATGGAACTGATGCTTGTGGTCATCTTCGGGCGTGATGGTTTTTTGACTGATGTTTAAGAAGGATTCAATGTCGTCTTCTGGAATATATGAAGTATGCCGTCTTGTTCCTATTTATTTATTTATTTATTTATTAATCCCTTGCGCTACAGATATAATTACAATAACAGCAACTAGAAAGCAAAAATAACAAAAAAAGAAAAATGAAAAAGGAAAAGAAATAACTAAAATAATTAAAAATTAGAAAACTAAAATTAGAAAACTAAAAACTAAAATTAGAAAACTAAAAACTAAAACTAGGACTAAGGTAAGTAGCAATTTAAGGTAACATTTTTAATACATGCTTGAATTGTAAAAAAGATTGAGGGAGAGGACCAAGCTTAAGGGCGTTGTGAGTTCTGGGTAGGCGCAGCAAAGGCGAATGGAAGTAGACTTCCGTACGTGCAAAAGGAACAGAGAAAACTCCAGAAGAACGACTTGGACGGCTGGATACACGTCTGGTTATCTGTGAACCGAGATCTGTCAAGAAAATGCCTTGGCAAAGTTTGAAAAGGAAACACTCATCAAGGAACAACCTCCGTGATTGCAACGAGGACATACGAAGGAGGGAAAGACGAGAGGAGTAGGGACAATAGGGGATATTAAATTTAAAAAGAAGTGAGCAAGTGAACCTGCGCTGAATAGATTCAATAGCATCAGATAAGTACTGAAAGCGCGGAGACCAGATTTGGCACGCATATTCTAGAATACTGCGTACTAAGGAGACATATAAATGAATACAGGAGGAAATGTTGGTAAACATATAGGAAGAACGCAAAACAAATCCAGCAATCCTAGAGGCCCTGGACGTCATATTCATAACGTGAATATCAAATTTTAATTTCGAATCAAACACCACACCCAGGTCTCTAAAATGCTGGACAACTGACAGGGAAATACCAGACAAAGAATAAGAGAACCCATGTGGAGTATTTTTATATGCGAAAGACATGTGGTGGCACTTCGAAATGTTCAGAGGCAAAAAGTTGTCTTGACACCAGAGATTAAGAGCAAACAAATCAGCTTGCAACTGGTGAAAATCGTTCGCGGACCTGATTGCTCTGAATAATTTTAAGTCATCCGCATATAAAAGACAAGGAGAATTGATTACAGAAGCAAGGTCATTGACAAACAAGATAAAAAGTAAGGGGCCCAGAATAAAACCTTGAAGAACTCCGGATGTGGGAAAAATAGGAGAAGAAATGGAACCATTAATAGGGTTCTAGATATGCAACTTTACTATAGGGCTATGTCCTTGAATGGTAATCAGTGGTTGCTTGATGATGCAGTTTCCTTCAATGGTTAAAACACCAGATCTTTGAAGCGTCATTCGAGAAAGTATGTTATTGCAGACTACGTTTCATGGTGTTTCCCTATCTAGTGCGTAGATCCATGAGTTTGGTTCGTGAAGTTGAATCTACTGAGGTGCTGGACTGACTGGTTTGGTGGTACATGATGGTGTAGTTGTATGAGACAACAGGCTTATTTCGCAGCTACTTTTACCAGAACCTTGTCTGTATAGGGGATGATGATGTCGACATAAGAATCGATCTTCGTCTGTTGTAATACATTGCCTTAATTCGTCTTTGTTGAGTGGATAATATTGTTCACGGTGAAGATCCACAATGAGATGTGTTGACGCAGTAACAAGAGCAACGGAATTGATTTCCTTTTTTCATGGAATTGGTATTGGGTTGAGTAACTCAAACTGGTCTGCAGCGATGAGTGGAATTTTTGCAGTAAAAATAATGTATTTCTCTGTTATTCGGCTTTGTATTGTCATTAAGTTATAAAACTTCAGCAAGCTTTCAGTAGTTATCGGAAGGGTGACTGTTTTGGGCAGGATAGTCTGGAGTTTAAACAACTCAGCTTGTAGCTGTCCTGGTGGCAACAGGGTTGGATTGATTCGTCCATGTTGGGAATCCATTACAATATCGAGCAGTGAATTTTGTACCCGCTGATACCTTATTAATGCCATAGATGCTTGAAAAGTGATTTCTGTGAGCTGTTCAGATACTTGTTGCGAAACTTCAAGTTTACTTAGCCAAGTTGTCGTCCGGTTTATAGCGTTCTCGACTGCTTGAAATTCGCCTTCAATCTCTTGCTGATCTTCTTTCATGATGTTAAGTGTACTTTCAATGAAAAAAGTTTGATTGTGTAGGGTCAAATCAAGCTGGTTGTTGTTTTCGCGAAGCTTATCAATAATGCCAACGAGTTTATCTGCATATTCTGAGTCTAGTACTCCAAAAAGGTAATGAGCTACGTTTCCAACAAAATTAAAGGCAGCTCGGTTGTTGCGTTTGTTGTCAGCCGGTATCAGAAATTTGTTATTAATTTCCAAATCTTGAATGTTACTTTCGAGCTGTGATCCTATTCTAGAGCACGTGTTGGTTTGGGTTCTTTTTTCGCAGAGCTGCCTTATGATGTATGGATATCTTTTAATGTTTTCGAAATGTTTCCAATATGGTTGCATGTCAAAATAAGTTACCAAATTCCATTCGCTCGTGATAATTCCAGCAGAACCCAATTTTTCAAAATATATGCCTGGATTATGGTCGAAAGACTTGATTTCTACAGATTGAACGCTCGGTGGTACCATAGCCAAGCAAATGCAAAATAAGGCCATTACCATCGATCCTGCGGTTAGGCGAGGGCGTTTGGCTACGTGTTGATGTTTGATATTCTTCGGTCAAGAGTGGTTTTGGCTAGGCAGTAGTGGTTCTTCTTTGTCCTTCTGCCCACGATCTTTTGCGTAAAGCTTTGAGGTATTGTTTTCGGGAAACAACGGTGCTAGTCGATGTATGGGACGTTTTAGTGTGCCAGTGGCCGTTTTACATCGGCTACTCGAATTGCTCCATCCTGACCGGGATATACCTTAACAATTCTGCCTAGTGGCCACCGAAGCGTCGGTACGTTGTCTTCCTTGATTATCACTAATGTTCCTTCTTTGGCATTTGGAGCTCTTGTTTTCCATTTGAACCGCTGTTGTAGTTCATTCAAATACTCGATGTGCCATCTTTTCCAAAATTCATCTAGATAGCAGATTTGGGGTTGCTGATTTGGTAGTCTCATCAATTTGAGAAGTAAGAGGTTCTCCAATTAAAAAGTGCTCTGGAGCTAGTGCGGACAAATCGTTAGGGTCACTAGACATTGGCGTGATGGGTTAAGAGTTTAAAATCGCTTCAATTTCAACGATGACAGTTTCTAGTTCCTCATATGTAAGTGAGGCGGTAGAAACGCTTCAAGTCAATAAGTACTTGGCGGATTTCACAGCTGTTTCCCGTAAGCCTCCAAAATGAGGGGCTCTTGGAGGGATGAAAGTAAAGTTGATACCTTTGTGTTAAATAAGAAACAAGAACGAGAATTTTAGATAAGATTTATTGAAAAAGGCTAATATTAACTAAACTGACAATGGATGGTTTGTGCGCGATGTCAATACGGCGGCGTTTCGGCACTGACTGACTGCTCTCTTGATACTCATCCTCACCTCCGTTCATCTTATCTCTCGCTCAGATCGGGTTTGTTGACTGCAAGTTCTTATTATTTTTTCCTGAGCTGATTTGCTCTGAATTGCCGTTTCGAGCTCTGCAAGTTGATTGCTAGCACCCACGAGCTGTCAACAAGCTCGGCCTTTCCTGACATGAGCTCGACTCGAGATCCATATCTTCCTCATCGATGTCGTCTAACTCAGGGCCCAATTCACACAATGCTTCATTTTTTCACTGGTGTAAATGGTGGAAAATCTTTGGTTTCAATTTGCATTTCTTGGCTGTAAGTCTTCTATAATGTATCGATCAAAACGTAAAATCTTCTTGATCCGATAGGGTCCTCGATATCGTGGTTCTAGCTTGCGCGATTCACCTGTCGAAGGTAGAGTGTTTTCGACTACTACAAGATCACCCTGGCTATAGCGACGAGGTGTTCGATGCGATTCATCGAATCTAGCCTTCCATTTTTCTGCCTTTTCGAGCTGCCTTTTCTGGGCAGCTCGTTCTTTTTTTCGGCAATTGTCATTTTTGGTTCTTTCGACTCGGAATCATTTCTCTCGAACGTACTCTTTTCGGAGCAGGGGTGATCGGAATTGATAGCGAGAAGTAAATTGTTGTGAACAACATCCCTTACGTCGAAGTCAAATACTATCTCGTTTGGCAAAAATCCTGTCGTACTGTTTTTCATTGTGTTGAGCGACCATTGCATGTTTGTGATAAGTTGGTCCCAAGTGTTAGGAGCAGTAGTTGAAGTACGCAAAAAATTGAAAATATTTTGATTGGCCCTTTCGACTTGACCATTGGCACGTGGCGTGCGAACAGCCGTCTTCACATGTTCGATCTGATTTTCTCGACAGCAACTTTCAAATTCACGAGATGTGAAAGCTGTCCCACGGTCGTTAATGATTCTGATGGGAAGTCGGAAGAATACGGTTAATTGATTTAACATCTCAATCACGGGCTTCGACTTTGTTGTTTTTACTGCTTTTAAAATTATGTATTTGCTAAATGGATCTGATGCTGCGATGGCATACAAATTTCCACATTTACTTTTTGGAAAAGTACCTAAGTGGTCTAAGTGCAGCACTCGGAATGGAACTTGAGTAATCTCGTTGATGTGTAGCTGACTTTCTGTTTTCCCTCTCACACTTTTTTTGTAGCAACATTCAATGCAAGAAGCGATGTACGAATTCACGTAGTTCCGCATTCTGGGGAACCAAAAACGTTCGCGTATGCGTTGGATAGTCTTATCGACGCCGAAATGATTCATATCGTCATGGTATAGTTTTGGAATTTTCCAGCGTACGGCACGTGGTACGACAAATTTTTCTTTACCATCTTCGATCCGATACAATCGATCACTTCTTAAGCGATATTCCTTTTTATACTGACTGGCTTGTTCACAATTGAGTTCTCCACGAGGCAATGATATAATTGTTCGGAGCGTGACATCTTGAAGTTGCATAGCGGCCACCCAGTCTTCAGTATCCGTTGTTACCAGTATAATGCGTTCGGTCACATCAGTGGCTTCCTTCGGATGTTCTACTGGAGCACGACTCAACGCATCGACGTGCGGCATATTTGTCCCAGTTCGATGAACGATTTCATAGTCTATATTTTGTAGGCGGAGTAACCAACGAGCCATTTTTGGTGCTAGCGGTTTCGACGCTTTCATCGTGCTGATAGCGGAGCAATCGGCCATGATACGGAAATGCTTTCCCAGTAAATAAAGACGAAATCGGTCCAGCATCTCAACTATCGCCAAGACTTCCAGCTCATAGCTGTGCAGCTGCTGCTCACTCTCGTTACATAATCGACTGTAGAAAAATACAGGCTTCCACGAGTTTTCAGGTGTCGACTGCAAAAGTACGCCAGCAAGGCCCTTACTGCTAGCATCAGTATGAATTTCATGTTGCTGCTTTGGATCGTAAATCGTTAAGACAGGTTCACGACAGATTATGTTCCGTAGTTCTTGGAATGCATTTTCATGCTCAGCGTTCCATGAAAAGCCAACATTTTCCTTCTTCAACAATTGAGTAAGTGGTCGTGATATGTGAGCGAAGTCCTTAACAAATTTGCGGAAGTATCCTGTAAGTCCAAGAAATCTGCGAATTTCAGTGACTGTCTTAGGACGAGCAAACTCTTTAATGGCAGTTGTTTGGTCTGATCCTGGTTTGATTAAATTGCTTGATATGCGGTGGCCCAAAAACGAAGTTTCTTCAGCTAGGAAAACGCATTTTGACAGTCTAAGTGTCAATCCGGCATCTTGTAAAATGTTAAGGAATGTCTTTAGTTTTTCAAGACCCTCAGTCGTTGTTTTACTGGGTATTATAGCTTCGTCGACATACATGATAACCTGTCCTTTTATTTTACTGACGAGCTGCGATAATGCTTTCTGGAAAACCACTGGTGCATTTACAAGTCCAAAAGGCATGACGTTGAACTCGTAATGGCCCTCGTGCGTCACAATTGTTGTGAATCTCTTCGATGATTCCTCGATTGGAATTTGGTAATAACCTGACATTAAATCGAGTGTCGTGAAATAACGATTTCCGGCAATAAACGATAGTTGCTCTTCAACCGTTGGTGATGGATATGGCTGCTTGACAGTTATAGCGTTGAGAAATCGATAATCAACACATAATCGATCTTCGCCGTTCGATTTCTTCACCGTTACAATTGGTGAAGCCTATTCAGATGCACTCGGTCGAATAATATTATTGTCGAGCAGCTCCTGTATGATTTTCTCCGCGGACTCTCTTTTGGCGAATGGCAATCGGTGCGGTCGTAAATTTACAAGTTTTTCCGAATTCAGTTTAATTGTCATCGACGCAGTACGGCAGCGTCCTACTTCACTCATTTTGTTAGCGAAACAACTTGAGAACTCGTTGACCAGATCGTGGAGTTTACGTTTGTCTTCCTCTGTTAACGTCGTTCCTACTGTTAGATTTTCTGTGCTCACACGCTCTAACTTGCACTGGCCAGCCTCAAGCACAAGACGGTTATTCGACGAACAAAGCACGTCGCTACCTAATAGTATAGGAGCCGGAATCAATCCATCGTCAACAACAAGTAAATCGCAATCTAATGCGTGTCCGTCCATAGTTGCTACAACTGTTGCACATTGCTTGCTTGTAAATGTGCCGCCTGCAAATCCCTTCAATACTAATGGTGCTCTATCTGATACAGCAAAGAGTTCAAATGCGAGTGTTTTCTGGATGAGAGAGTGATCACTGCCAGGGTCGATAAATGCACTCACTTCTTGGCCGTTCACATGTATTGTTTTAGCACATAACGGCGTTTTCTCCTTAGTGCTCATAATCCGATGAACATTCGGTTTTTCGGTGCAAAGTGTTGTCTTGTGGGTTTTGCGAGTGCATATGACACAGCGTTCCTTGCGTTGTGGTTGTGTACAGTTTACAGATATGTATCCCGGTTCTCCGCAATTGTAACACACCGACTTTCTAAGTGTGTGGCTGCCCATGGTGTTAACTGATGGTGTGTGGACGGTTTCATGTTGCCTGTTAACTCGTTGCATATTTGTTGTCGGTATATTTGCATGGTAGCCATGACGATCAATTCGCTCACGACCACGTTCGTTAGAGTTTGCAAGGTATCGTTTGATTGTGTTTAGCATTTTGGCGGTAGTATTGAAATCAGTACCTGGATTGAGGCTTGATGACGGAGTCCCATACGAATGTACCTAACCGTCGCCTTTTCGCTAAGGTGTCCTCGGCGGGTAATAGCGCACATCCTGTGGTTATATCCTTCGACGCTCTCGTTTGGCTGCCATTCGCTTTTGATCAGAGTCACATGAACTTCTCCGTCATCCACTTCGCTGGGGAACGCACGCAACAATTTGTATGAGAACAAGTCCCATGTAGTATGCACGATCGGGCGACTATCATACCACAATTTTGAGAGGCCTTTGAGGTTTCCGGGGATGGTAAGAAGGATAAGCTTATCTTCTAGTTTGTACACGTCTCTCAGCATATTTATTCGATCTATAAACTGCTGCGTAGAGACTGAAAACTCCGACGATGGATCGAATTTGGGCAACAATTCTGCAACCTCACTAATGCTGAACGGCTTCGTCCACGGCGATTCGGATGATGCTCGTTCCGGGAATTCATTGGCTAGCACTGCGCTGGCGGTCGGTCGTTTGATGCATGAGTCTGCTTCGGTCTCTTCTTTCGTCCCTTTTACGTAGGGTTTTAACACAACGTCGGTCGTAAAATCTAATACATGGTCCGGTTCGACTGCCGTTGGATTGGTGTCAGTGGCACTATTACTTATACCTGATCTTGTGTTCGATGCACCACCATTTTGTGATTCTACAAGCGTGGACAGCATCGACGTTATTTCCGCGATATCTGTTTTTAACTTTTCGAACTCACTGCGGCTTACTGTTTCGGGCACCATTTCACCAGTTTGAACCGTGTCACTACTGATATCTTGTCTTAGTCTTATTTGTAACTCGGACCTCGTGCCGGTTGTAGACAAGCCTCGTTTCTCCAACTCGGCCTTCAAGTCTTTGCTCGACAAAGATTCAAGAGGGGCTGACATGTTTGCTATCACTCGAGGATATAAATAACTCACACGGCGCTTTGTGTGTTTTATCCCACTTCTGAAGTTGTTAAATAAGTAACAAGAACGAGAATTTTAGATAAGATTTATTGAAAAAGGCTAATATTAACTAAACTGACAATGGATGGTTTGTGCGCGATGTCAATACGGCGGCGTTTTGACACTGACTGACTGCTCTCTTGATACTCATCCTCACCTCCGTTCATCTTATCTCTCGCTCAGATCGGGTTTGTTGACTGCAAGTTCTTATTATTTTTTCCTGAGCTGATTTGCTCTGAATTGCCGTTTCGAGCTCTGCAAGTTGATTGCTAGCACCCACGAAGTTTGCCGCATTGTCGCAGTACATGTTTTTGCAATGTCCCTGGCGAGCGATGGAACGTTTGATCGATCCGATGAATGAATCTGTCGTAAGATCTTACGACTTCCAGATGTATTGATTTTGTTGAAAAACAGCAGTATACACAGACGTATGCCTTTTGTGGACGTTTTCCACGTACTTTATAATGCACCCAAAATAGTCCGCAGAAGTCTACACCTGCATTGACGAATGGCCTAGCCGGTTGAACTCTTGTTGGTGGTAAGTTGCCCATTACTTGTTGGAAGATAAGAGCTTGCTTCTTCAACTTGCCCACTGCGGAGTAGTTGATTTATCTCTGCTTTAAAATCGGATAGTTGAATCGTTCTTAGGATGTAATGTAGTGAGTTATCTAATTCTTGTGAGCGTAGAACAATCCCAGCGCAATGAGAGTTAGATGCTCCTTTTGCGTTTTTTATGAATCTTAGTCTATAAGCAACAATTCTTCTTAAGGTTGAAAATGAGGTAATTGAATTTATGTTGTAGAGGATGTCTTCAGAATTAACACTGCTTGTAGCCACAATCGGCTGCATCTGCGACTTTTTCTTTTCCGGAAGGTCTAGGATTAAATGATGCTTCTGAATAGAAGTAGGCCAGTTTGATTCTTTACCATGCAAGAAAGTCTCGGAAAGTCACATGGTGTGACGTAATTTCGGCACTGAGCTGCCGTTGTGAGCGCAAGTTTTATGAAACTTGCATTATTTTGGTGAAAAGGGAACTTTTGAAGTGCCGAAAGTAGTATTGTAGCTAGGTATAGCTGTGATACATATGGTAAAAATAGAATGGAGCTGCATAGATGGTCACATTGAGCCGTCTTGCTTTTTAATATTGACAAAATATGCAGCTTCAAAAGCGGTAGCTCTGATTTGAGGTTTGAAGCACGCAAACCATGAATTAACTTTCCGGGCAAGTGTAGGACTGACGAGAGAAATATTTTCGGAAATATTTCTGGAAATATTTCTGGAAATATTTCCGGAAATATTTCTGGTCAAGTGTGGGAGCGGCCTTAGTGACTGCGATGAGTTTTTTCGCCAAACGATTAACTGCATACTTTCGTCATCTGGATGGATGAGTACTTGCCTGTACATTTTTTCCACATCAGTGGTGAATGCAAATCTTGGCAAGCGGAAACGGAGTAAAATGGAGAATAATTCACTTTGCACTGTGGTTCCTTTGTGTAATATATCGTTAAGTGACAGGCCAGATGTTGTTTTCGCAGAGGCATCAAAGACTACTCGAAGTTTCGTGGTGCTACTTTCGAGCCTTAGTACTATATGGTGTGGGATCAAGTAATGCGGGGACAAATTGTCTGCACGGTCAATTTCTTTCATGTAACCGAGCTTTTCGTATTCGTCCATGAAGTCAATGTATTGCCTTTTCACATCAGGATTGTTATCCAATCGCCTTTCCAGATTTAAGAATCGATTGGTTGCTTGTGTTAATGATTGTCCGAGTGATGTTGGCTCGTTTATGAATGGCAGTTTGACGATAAATCGACCCTCTGATGATCGTTGCGTGTGTTGTACAAAGTGAGTTTCACATTGCTTCTCTGCTTCAGAGAGTGTGGTTGTATCTTGATAGTTCTCCTCAATCTCCCAAAATCGAGTGAGAGGATTGGCGATTGAATCATCGTCATTGATGCCAACTCCACAAAATGCATTGCCTTCTGGATCCATGTTCACTTTTCCAGTCGCTACATAACCAAACATAGTATTTTGGAAGATCGGAAGATGCTCTCTTAAGTGTATTTGTCCATCTGACAGAATTCGAGGATAAAGCTCAGCTCCTAGTAGTAGGTCGATCTGCTCTGGTCGATAAAAGTTCGGGTCAGCTAGCTGGATGTTTCTTGGTAACGGCCAAGTTGCAATATTAAGTTCTTTTGGAGGTTGTGGTGAAATGATCTTGGGCAGTACAAAGGCTTCAACTGGTGCTGTAAATTGGCTTATCCTGGATTGAATGCTCAGTATGACGCGGTGATGAGACTTCTTTTTTTCCTTTCCAATGCCTTCTATGGTGAGCGATGTCAATTTTGAAGGCAATTCTAATTTTTTCACCAGCTTTTCAGTGATGACGTTGATTTGGGATCCAGAATCAAGAAGCGTTCGACATTCGACCATTTCTCCATTATTAGACATAATTTTTACACGTGCAGTGCCTAAAAGTATATATCCAGCTGCAGATTTTTTCATTGAGGTGGTAAGTATGCTTCTGAAGTTGGTTGATCCTGGTTCCTCCTGAGATTCCGTTCGGGCTGCTAAATTCTGTTTAGGTTTGTTATAACTACCACTGGTTGTTTGATCGGATGCACTTGCCGCCGTGTGAAGCAATGTGTGGTGTCTTTTATTGCATCTGCTGCAACTTCGTGACGAGCACAAGTTTACTCCGTGACCTGGTTTCAGACAGTTAAACCAGAGATTTTTCTTCTGCACATGTTGTTTTCGATCGATAGCGTTAAGCTGCAGGAATTTCGGGCATACGTGCAATGGATGCATACCTTCCTGGCAGAAGTTACAAGTGGTTCCTCCTCCCTTGTAGGATGATGATGTTGCCGTAGTGCACGTCTTTATGCTGGCCGACTGTTTTGTTTTCTGTGTGATTGCCTCTTATGACTGAAACCGCAGCTCCAAGAACTTAAGAAAATCATTCACAGTTTGAAGTTCTCTGGGATTCTTTAAGGACTACTCATACAACACTCGTGTTGATCTGTCTAACTTCTTTACCAGAGTCTCCAATAGCAATGGTTCCCAGCTATCGGTCGATACTTTCAGCGCATTGAGCTCCAGCAAAGACTGTAAGGCTTTGATGGTCGCCGCATTCGTTGATTCGGAATTGCTGGTGGGTTGATCGAGGAGCTTTTGAATCAATGAAGATGTTAGCATCCTTATATTGTGGTCCCTGTCTTTCAGGATTTCCCATGCCGTGACGTAGTTGTCTTTCGTTAGTGACAAATGCCTGATTAGCCTTTCCGCTTCTCCAGTCAGGTTTGTTTTTAAATACCACATCTTCTGAATACTGTCCAGTGGTTTTTTATGAATCATTTCTGAGAACAAATCGAAAAACTGCGGCCACTTTAGGTAATCGCCGTCAAACTTTGGAATTGTCATTTTTGGCAATTCCACGTCTTCGTTCTGACGATTAGCCTCAGTTGATTGACTTTCAGTTTTTACTGAAATCATCACTAGTAAATCTTGAACTTTCTTTTCAAGTTCAATGTCATTATTTTGGTTGTACCCTGCTGCTTCAGGGTCTTCCACATATTCCCATATTGAATAGTTGTTGGCTTCAATTTGATTCCAAAGGTGCTCTATTGCTTTCATTTTGCGTTCGTAGTATTGCCTCGGTTGGTTTTCTTCAACGTTCAAGGAGAGAGTTCTCAGCATTGATGACATTAGTGCGTGTTTTTTTCTTACAAAGCCAGCAATGTTGGGCAGTTTCACCGCCAGGCCTGACTGAGGGATAGTTGTCTGTCGTCCACCCTTATCAGCAATTTCGAATGCTTCTGATTCCTCCATGTTGCCGTATTTGTCATCAGAGCTCATTTCTGTCAAAAATAACTTACGATAATGATTTATTAGGGCTATTATTTCTACAAAATAATCTTTTGCAAAGTAATCGTGCTGCCGTGGAACAGTTTCTAGTCGTTGAATCTGGCAATTTTTTGCCTCAAAACGTTTTGAAACTTCATCTAGACGGCTCAGTCTATCTTCAAAGTATTTCCTTGTTTTCTGCGAGATGGCGCCCTTTTTGAAATTTGCTATTATTTTCTGAACTTCTCCACCTGTAAACAGCTGCTGCTGCACAAGCTCTTCGAATTGAGACATGTTTGGTCTTTAACTCTTGTAGTTCAGTAATACAGTTCGCCTGGTTGAACTATGAGTTGTTTAAATCACCCTTGTATGTTAATGCTCCGTTTGTCGATGATGAAACAGGCATGCTTCAGTTCGCCAATTTGAACTATAAGGCACCTTTCAGAGACAGGATATCTTGCAATAACGTTGCGTAGTCTTGTTAGATCTACACTCGTAGTTCTGTGATAAGTTCGCCTGGTTGAACTATCACGTCGGGGTCACCAAATGATAAATTGTGGCTTTGATGCTAATAAGGCACTTGAACCCAATTAGCTTGCAGAATTTATAAAGGACCAGCACTTGAACTAGTACCTTTAGAAAAACAGTTATTCACAAAAGCACCAGCACTTGAACTAGTGCCTTTAGGACAACAGTTAGATGAACAGTACAACAAGTCACAAATCACACCTGATTCTTGTTGCTGAACTGATAATTTTATTCAAAATGTAATCCGTATTTATGCAAAATAATTGCTTACATTTCAAACTTATGATCAATGTTTAGTATTTACAAATATTTACATTTCAGCGCATTCAAGTTCAATTGCTACAATTAATACAACCAGCAAACCGAAAATACAAATATAAATTAATATGAGAAATCGAAAGATCATTAACCGCCATTCTATGTTATGTGAAGTACGCAAATATGTATATGCAAGTGTTCATGTACAATAGTTAATTTAACAACCAAGGAACTTGCCTTTAACAATGAACTTTATTTTGCATTCGATAAATTTTACTTCGATCAATTCAACTTGCTTCTGACTTCTATTTCGATCAATTCAAATTACTTCTATTTCGATCAATTCAACTTGCTTCTAACTTCTTTTCCGTGGGACACGTAAAGACAAAAACTGAACTGAACCATGTGTTCCTCCTTATTTATCACCGAGATAATTGCGGTAAAATTAACATTTTCTAAATAACATTATACTTCCAGAACTATGACAAATTTACATTACAATCCAACATCAAGAATTTACTTTGGAATGCAGCATTAACATTCCAGCGATCAGCCGATTGGAAATTATATCAACTCTGATACAGCTGATGTTGTTGACAATAGGTGAGTGACAGGTATTGACAAGTATCGGCCACTATTAAAACTCAACATTTATTAAATTCAAACTCTTTTTTTTCTTTTTAGGTCGAATCGCAACATCCTCCCCCCGCTGAACCGACAGATTCAGGCATTGCACCCGATGAACAGCCTCGGTCAAAGAGTCATGCCGTCTTGATTTCTTCTGCAGGATCAACTTTCGCCTCAGTGGTGTTCCCCTTTTCCGCTTCAACTTTCTTGAGAGATTTCTTTAAGATCTGGAAATAGGATATGTTTATTTGCTCATAAACATAAGAAATTCGATTCAATTCATCCGCAGATTGTCATATCTCATCTATTGGTCGTTTTCTGGTGTCTTCTCTGGTGTGTTTCAAACTGAGCGTGCAAAAAAGGCGGAGGCCAGCCAACTATGTTGGCGATCCCCTTGTTTGCGTCAGCTACTAAGTGGTGTATGGTGGTCATGTCAGCTGGGTGGGATAGGACTTAGGACTTAAAAGGGGAACACAACAAATCTTCTTTATTACCAATGAAGTTTAACGTGATTTTAATTTGATTCATTCTAATTAATGTGTTCCTATTGTTTGTAATTTTATATTAAAGCTATTATTATAGTAAAATGTTAAATTATTTGCTATTAATTTTATTAATGTTTAATTGTAGTCGTTTTCTTTTACTTGTATATTCACTTCTGATTACTATGATAGTACTTGTGATTCTGTTAGTTGATTTCAAGATAAATTCATTCTATGCATTATTTTTAGGCTATGACGATTGTTAAATTTGGTTATTATGAAATTCTATTCGAGATTGTCACTTCTTAATTTCCATTTAAACTATGATTGGATATAGGTTACAAATCAATTTTTGTAATTGAACGAGTATATTCTTTGTTATTTGGGAATACGGTTACTACTCTGATTAGTGAGTCTTTGCTGGTGTGCACTTAAGTGATTCTGGCGAGTGGCCATTTATAAGATGGCGATCTTTCATCTTTGATCAAACACAAATCTCCTACTCGAATTTCCATTGTTTCCAAAATTCTTGAGCTAACCGTTGTACGTATTGCCATCTGTTCAAATAATTTAACTTTAGTTCTAGTAGGTTTTGCTCTGGAGGAGCAATAAGGGGTTCTCCTACGAGAAAATGTCCTGGTGTCAAGGCTTCGGTGTCAGTAGGATCGTCCGTCAAATGACACAGAGGTCGCGAATTCAAGCAAGCTTCTATCTGCACCAGTAATGTCGTCATCTCTTCGAACGTAAGAGCTGCGTCGCCAATCAACCTGCGTAAGTGTTGCTTCGTTGATTTGACGCCAGCTTCCCACAGCCCTCCGAAATGGGGAGCCGCTGGTGGGTTGAAATGCCATTCGACGTTGTCGCAAGCTCCCTTCTCTGCCATATAATTCGAGTTAGCTTCTACTATTCGTCGTAATTTCTTGTTAGTTCCTACAAAGTTTGTTCCGCAGTCACTATACATGTAACTGCAGAGTCCTCGACGTCCCACGAAACGCCGCCACGCTGCCAAAAATGCTGCCGTTGTCAAATCACTGACGAATTTGAGATGGATCGCTTTTGTTGCCAGACATACAAAAATAGAAATATATCCTTTGAGTATTTTGCTGCCTCGTCCACGTTTGTCTCTATATTCGCATGGTCCGCAATAATCCACTCCAGTGTGCGTAAATGGGCGTGATACAGTAACGCGGGGTGCAGGTAACTCGCCCATCAGCTGCGTTGAAGTGGCAGCTTTGATTTTGTAGCATTTGATACATTTGAATATTTCTTTTTTAATACTGTTTCGTAGATCTATAATTTAATAAAGCTTTCTTAAGGTATTCATCAATAATTGAGTCTGCCCATGTAAAGTAGCGTGATGATAATGTTTTATCAAGAGCTCAACAAATCTTCCTTGCTTCGGGAGAATGATCGAAAACTTTGCTTCATAAGGCAAAGATGAATTCGCTAGACGTCCGCCTACACGAAGTATCCCACATCCATCGACGAATGGATGTAGATTCCTTAGCTTGCTGCCAGTTTCAATGTCTTTCCCCGCGTGAAGTTGCGCAAGTTCCTTGGCAAATTCATTTTCTTGTGTGATCTTGATCCAATAGTCATGCGCCCAACGAATCTCTTGTGTCCTTAAATGAGCCGTGTTGTTAGATTGTTTGGTAAGTAGTTGACATGCGCCCAATAGTCATGCGCCCAACGAATCTCTTGTGTCCTTAAATGAGCCGTGTTGTTAGATTGTTTGGTAAGTAGTTGACAGAAACGATAGCAGTAGGCGGTGACGCGTGTAAGTTTACACAACGTCGAACATTTTTCTAATAGTTGTTTGAGAGAACAATCTTTGTTTCTAACTGTATGAACTAATCGAGTCATTTTTTTCTCCACGTTAGTGTCAAAATTCTGTGATAAGGGCCAGTGGCTCGATAATAGAGTTAGCCAGGATGGCCCATGCCACCACAAACCACTCTGGATCAATTGTGAGATGTCAACGCCGCGAGATGCCAAGTCGGCTGGATTATCTTTTGTGGGAACGTAACGCCATGGACAATTTCCTACCGCGTCGAAGATCGTAGTTGTTCGATTCGCCACGAACACCGTCCATCGCGTTCGATGGCCCTTTAGCCAGGCCAGAACTATCTGAGAGTCAGTCCTTAGCCAACTTTCAACGTTCATTAAATTGAGCAAGGATTTAACTTTGGCTATCAGTTTGGCTAACAAAACCGCGCCGCATAGCTCCAGACGTGGTATTGATACTGGTCGTATCGGAGCGACCTTTGTTTTAGCGATAATTAGGTGGGAAGAAATTATTTCCTTGGTTCGTGTGACTAAGTAGATTGCAGCAGCATATGCTTTAGAAGATGCATCGCAGAATCCATGTATTTCAAGATTCGAGTTGCTTTTGTATTCAATCCACCGTGGTATACGTAGAGTTTCTAATGTAGGTAACTTAGTTCGATAATCAATCCATGTTTTTTCAATGTTTTCGGGTAAACGTTCATCCCATGAGAGTCCATGAAGCCATAGAGATTGTACTAATATCTTAGCTTTGATAATAAGAGGAGCAATCCATCCCAAAGGATCATATAAACGTGCAATCTCAGAGAGCAACTGACGTTTCGATAATCGTGCGGCTTGTCTTGGTAGTCTTATTTTATAACTAAATTGATCCAATGTTGGGTTCCAATATATACCTAGAGATTTGTATGTTTGATCCGAATTCATGTCGTACATCGTTTTCATCTCTATATCGCTAATCGGTACATCCCGTATTATTTCCAGTTCATTCGTAATCTACTTGCGTAGTTCAAATCCTCCAGATAAGAGCACTTCTGAAATTTCTTTTCTTTTCTTGATCGCTTCTTGAATGCTATGCCTTCCAGACAATAAATCGTCCATGTAAAATTCGTTTTCCACTGCTTTCCAAACGTTAGGGAATCTTTCTCGATTCAACTCTGCTAATTTTTTTAGACAGCTAATAGCTAAGAATGGTGCACACGTTACTCCAAATGTGACTGTGCTCAGATAGTAGTCTTGTATGTCTTCGGATGAATTCGTTCGCCACAAAATACGCTGGTAGTTTACATCTTTTAAGTGTACTCTAATCTGCCGATACATTTTCGCAATGTCCGCAACAAAGGCATACCGATACCATCCCCAACCCATAATAACTGCAGTCAAATCATTTTGAATTGCTGGTCCTGTCATTAACACATCATTCAAGGACACTCCTGAGCTGGTTTTTCTCGATGCGTCAAAAACGATACGACACTTAGTTGAGCTACTCTCTTTTCTGACTGCATGGTGCGGCAAATAGCATGCTGTGAAATTCGGCTTCCCATCTATTGTTTGTTGTGTTATCGTATCTGTGGGTACCATGTGCCCACTTGCCAGATAGTCATTGATGCACGACACATATTCTTTCTTTAAGTCTCTGTCCGAATTCAGACGTTTTTCCGGTGCTAAAAAACTTGAAAATGCCATCGCCCGAGAGCTAACCAACGCCTGTTTCCCATTCCCGGTTTTAAATGGCAATCGAACTACAAATCGACCTGTGGAGTCTCTGGTGTAAGTTTGGAGGAAGTGAGTTTCACACGCGACTTCTTCATCCGTGGAAAGACTTCGAGATTGGACTTCTTCGATTTCTCAAAATTTCTTCAGTTGATCATTTAATTCTTTATTCGCGTTGATTTCTACTTTGAAACTTTGTATGTGATTGTTTATGACGTTTGAATTAAGCTGTCCAGAAATCACCCAACCCAATTGCGTGAGTTGGGCTATTGGTCCTGCTGACAATTTCTTGACTGGTCCCATCATAAGCTTTGCTACGATATCGGCTCCCAGCAACCAATCGATTTTCCCCGGCCGGTCAAAGCATGGATCTGCCAATTGTAATCCTCGTAATTGTTTCCAATCAGTAGTCACTATAGTGCGTGATGGCAGAATATTAGTCAATTCATGACTAATGCATTGAAAGTTACTATTTTGTTCGACCGGGTGCAAAGACTTGCCTCTACCATGCCTTTTACATCTATAGCTGATGCAGTTCCAATTCCAGTAACACTAATGTTTGTTGCTTTCCTTGATTGACCTAACTGCTGTACGGCTGATTCTGTAATCAAAGTGGCTTGCGATCCTTGGTCTAAAAGAGCTCGTAGCATAATGTTTCCGTGACTTGTTGCCATTGTTACAAGTGCCGTGGCTAATAAAACTTCTCACGTCATTGTCGTGTTAACCGCGGACACATTTACGGCGTTGCTAGTAGAGTAGTTTCTTTGACAATTTGATGCCCCCGGATCGGCAAGCACTGTTATCATTCTTATGCAGAAATGTGTGATACGATGTCTTGCATTTCAAACATCGAAATTTGCTAGGACAGTTAGCTGCTAAATGTCCTTTGTCTTAACAGTTCAAACACAGCCCGTGTCTCTTAACGACTTCAAATTTCCGTGCATGTGAAAGTTGTCGGTATTGTGTACAATGTGTGAGACGATGTGTACCTCTACAATGAATGCACAAAGACTGTGGCGTGTTAGGTTCTGCTTGCAATGAATGCACATTACGTAAGCCAGACTCACTGCGACTCAGTTTCCCGCGTTCCGACCCGCTTGCTTCCAAGGCTCGGAATCGATGGTTCAAGAAAGTTTTCAATTCATCAAAAGTAGGCAAATCAACCCTTGCTGCTTGTTCTTGTTCCCACAGTTGCCTGGTTTCTGTTGGTAAATGCTCTGTGGTCATATAGACTATCATAGATTGCCACAAATCATCTAGCTTAAAATTCTCTAAGGTCTGAACACTTTCCACAGTGCGATCTAATAAATTTTTTATAGACGCGGATGTTTCTGCTACGTTGTGAAGGCTAAAAAGTCGTTTATATTGCGAATGTAATAACACGCGTTTATTATCATATCGTTCATTTAATAATTTCCATGCAGTGTCATAGTTGCTTTCAGTAGCTGCTAGGTGTCGTAACAAACTCTCGGCTTCTCCTGTTAAGCTACACTTAAGATAGTGAAACTTTTCTACTTTCGACAAGCTAGGACGCTTGTGTATGATTGACGTGAAGATATCTCGGAATTGTATCCACTCTTCATAATTGCCGACGAATTTGGGCAAACTGATTCTTGGCAGCTTCAAATCTTCGTCACCTTTTACCTCTTTTGGTGTTATATTATCCTTCGGTTCTTCAGTAGGTTGTGATGCTTGAAGCAATTCTTCCAATTCGGACAAAAGATTTATTCGAATGGACTCAAAACGCTCGTACTCATCGGTAAAATATGGTGAGTTTATTAGAGTATCATGTAATAACTCCAAAATGCGCTCATGCGTTTCGAAATATTGGGCTTGAAGCGATTTAACCTTGTCTATTACATTCCGGTAATAGATATAGGTCTTACGCGCTTTTGGATCTTTTCTTTAATTGGTTTGAAGCTTATTTATTTGCTCTAATGCAAATTTCTGGCGGGCTAACAAATTGGCGCTATCATTCATATTCACGTTGTGAACTCAAGAGTTCAAATTTCTTCGAATTTCAAAAAAATGTTCAAAGTTCCGTTTGGACCGATGTCCGGCGTTATAATCTAATATACCGGTGACGCTCACCAACTTAACCACTCTTGCGCCTTATTGTGATGTTCAAAATATTTCTATGATTTAATAGGTTTATTGGCGTGTGCAGCCTAATTTCAAATCACTTCACTAATGTCGAATGTTGCTCACCACTAACAACGAATGCGCGAATCTAAATAACTTGTTCGTAATATGTCGTTCCAAATAAATTGCAATGATAACTGATAGATTGTAGTTTATATAGTCAACAAGATAGATTGTAGTTTATATAGTCCAATTAAAGAGATAGATTTTAGAGAGGTTGTAAATATAGATTAAAGATAGATTATAAACTGAATTCAGTTTATATTACCGAATAAATGTATTAATTGTTGTAGTAAGTTGTGAAAAGGAACGTGAAAAAGGACAGACATGCAAAGGAAATAAAGGTTCGGAACATACCCAGCTGACGAAACTCTTTGCTATGATTCCCTTCATAGAATTCCAAAATCACCACACTATTGCACACGCGATCTATTTTCTAACTATTAACCGAGAATTTAAACTATCTGGTTCGAAGGACCAAATTATGTTCATGTACAATAGTTAATTTAACACTTTTCAAATTAATAACCAAGGAACTTGTCTTTATCAATGAACTTTATTTTGCATTCGATAAATTTTACTTCGATCAATTCAACTTGCTTCTGACTTCTATTTCGATCAATTCAAATTACTTCTATTTCGATCAATTCAACTTGCTTCTAATTTCTTTTCCGTGGGACACGTTAAGGCAAAAACTGAACTGAACCATGTGTTCCCCCTTATTTATCACCGAGATAATATCGGTAAAATTAACATTTTCTAAATAACATTATACTTCCAGAACTATGACAAATTTACATTACAATCCAACATCAAGAATTTACTTTGGAATGCAGCATTAACATTCCAGCGATCAGCCGATTGGAAAACATATCAATTCTGGTACAGCTGATGTTGTTGACAATAGGTGAGTGATAGGTATTGACAAGTATCGGCCACTATTAAAACTCAACATTTATTAAATTCAAATTCTTTATTTATATCTAAATTTTACTTCGATCAATTCAACTTGCTTCTGACTTCTATTTCGATCAATTCAAATTACTTCTATTTCGATCAATTCAAATTACTTCTATTTCGATCAATTCAACTTGCTTCTAACTTCTTTTCCGTGGGACACGTAAAGACACAAACTGAACTGAACCATGTGTTCCTCCTTATTTATCACCGAGATAATTGCGGTAAAATTAACATTTTCTAAATAACATTATACTTCCAGAACTATGACAAATTTACATTACAATCCAACATCAAGAATTTACTTTGGAATGCAGCATTAACATTCCAGCGATCAGCCGATTGGAAAATAGATCAACTCTGGTACAGCTGAGCACTGGCTTCTTGCGTGTGGGGTCCCTGGTTCGAATCCAGGTTCGAACGAGG
Source organism: Nemotelus pantherinus (assembly GCA_963978885.1). Taxonomy (NCBI): domain Eukaryota; kingdom Metazoa; phylum Arthropoda; class Insecta; order Diptera; family Stratiomyidae; genus Nemotelus; species Nemotelus pantherinus. The sequence continues at coordinate 168,609,543 of OZ022264.1, read as the reverse complement.
GTCCGCGCACCAAGCTTTGAGTTCACCTAGCTCTGATTAGGTACCTGATTTAAATCAGGGGTAAAGTGAGTCGTGGAACTAATCACTCCACACTCGTATCCACAATGATTAAAAAAATTGTAATGAAGCTCTCTACCAGCTTCAACCTCTAGACCCGTACAAGGGTTGTCGTGGGATTGCTTTACTTTACTTGGTACAGCTGATGTTGTTGACAATAGGTGAGTGATAGGTATTGACAAGTATCGGCCACTATTAAAACTCAACATTTATTAAATTCAAATTCTTTATTCTTTTTAGGTCGAATCGCAACAGCAAGCATATTGGCTCACGCGTGTATGAGCGTATATTGTACATTCATGAGCTTGCATAAATGCTGTAAAAGTTAAGTTGCGTACGATGATTCTAAATAGCTATGTTCATCTGGAATAGTTGGATCAATTACTGGATGGAATGTATCAGATGAGGATTCACTCTCTGATCATTGCTACCTGTTGTTCTCTTTAGCCACGGATCTAACACCCGTGATAGAAAGAAGAAACCCAAGAAACACTGGTTGGCCTAAGTTCAATCCGCTTCTTGCAGACAGAGCGCGTCCTAGTGGTAGGATAAAATCGCCAAAGTCAATAGAATCCCGGTTAAGCACTCTGAATAGAGACCTGCCCGAGTAGTAAGAGCAGATGTGGCAAGACGGTTTTCTGGTGGAATCGGGAACTACAGAAGCTAAGGAAAAGTACCAAGAAAATTCTCAACAGAGCTTGTAAGAGCAACACTGAGAATGACTGGATCGCCTACAGAGCTTTGCAGAGAACGTACAAGAAGCTGGTGAGGATATCCAAGAGGGATTCATTTAGATCTTACTGTGAGAGATTGGAAGGCGCACGGGAGACGTTTAAGCTTTGCAAAAACCTAGAAAAGGATCAATCAGCTAAGTCAGACTCTCTAAAACACTCCGATCGTGAATTGAACAAGCCCAAAAAGGAGTCTTTGTAGACTTTACTTGGGACTAACTTCCCGGGAGCTCCAGTGATTGAGTCGCAGAAGGCAACTGCGCCTGTGACCGAAATCCCTGCTCTTCGCAGCAGTGAGAACTGCTGTTACACAACTAGATCTGTGGTCACTAGTGAAAAGGTCAGGGATGCAATTATCTCTTTTGAAAATTGCAAATCGCCGGGTCTGGATGGTATCTACCCAGTTATGCTAAGGGAGGGAATTGACCACTTGGTGGCAGACCTGAGAGAAATCTTCTGGGAAAGCTTTTCCTTGCGGTATATTCCGTCACCTTGGCGCGAGGTTAAGGTGGTTTTTATACATAAACCGGGAAAGATGACTATTCTGATCCAAGGAACTTTAGACCGATGAGCTTAACTTCGTTTATGTTGAAATGCCTAGAGAGACTTGTCGAACGACACATACGAGCTACGGTGCTTTGGTTTAACCCTTTGAATGATGAGCAACATGTGCACCAGCGAGGAAAATTATGCGAGTCGGCCCTTCGTTCTTTGGTGGCCAGAGTTGAAGGAGCGATCTCAAATGGGGAGTATGCGTTGGGAGTATTAATGGACATTGAAGGGGCCTTTGATTGTGCGCCCTTTGTGGATTTATGTGATGCTGCGAAAGGTCATGGCATGGATGATGTCTTAATTAAGTGGATTCATGTCATGCTGACGCAGAGATGGTTGCTGACGGAAGCTGGATCCGACTGCTGCTTAAGAACAGAGGCGACAAATGGATGCCCTCAAGGGGACGTCCTATCACTGCTCCTGAGGAGTATGCTACTCGAATCGCTGCTAAATAAACTGCAGCAAGAACGGATGCACGCGCAGGTTTATGCTGATGACGTGGCCGCACTGGCTGTCGGTAAAGATCTGAATGTGGTATGTAGAAATACACAGCGTGCATTGGATCTGATTGGCAGCTTGTGTTCAAAGCACAGCCTAACAGTGAATCCTGGTAGGACGAAAATTGTTTTGTTCACGAGGAAAAGAAAACTGGAAGGACTAGTGCTTCCAAACATGAAGGGTGTAACACTTCAACTCTCAGATGAAGTCAAATTTCTGAACAAAAAACTTCTCTGGAAGCAACATGTGAAAGTGAAGCTTACTCGTACTTTAAAATCTTTTGGGCAGCTCAAGAGAGCTTTTGCTACCACATGGGGTCTGAAGCCTCGTGTAGTGATGTGGATCTTCACAGTAATAATTAGGCCGATGTTCACGTACGCATCGGTGGTGTGGTGGACTATCATGAGGCTATTGTATGCTCAAAAAAAGTTAGCCACGCTGCAAAGGACGGTGTGCTTGGGTATCTGTGGTGTCATGAGCACTACTCCGGGTGCGGCCCTTGATGCGCTTCTCAATCTGCCTCCTCTTGATATTCAAGTTCAGAGTGCCCATAGACTAGCTCAGCCTGGCTTATGGGTAGGTGAAGACGATGTGGGGCACTGCTCTATTAGGGGTTCGATGTGTGAGATCCCTCCGATTCTCACTATGTCTTCGGACGCTTGGTTGCTTTTCCTCGACTTCGGAAGAATGTATGAAGTAGTTCTCTTGAGTAGAAGTAACTAGGACGATCCAAATCTGTGAAAGAGGAGATATTCTGAGATTTTCCTCACGGACGGCTCGAGGTCAGATGATCTACAGATCTACATTCATAGAATGGCAGGTGGGCTCTTTCTCTTGAAGAACACGTTTTGGTTTTTCAAGCAAAAATATTTGCTATCCTGAGAGCTGCCTGTTGGGCAATTGAAGAAAGATGGAGGAGAAAAGGCATTGCTATTTACAGTGACAGTCAAACTGCACTGATGGCACTGCGTAGACTCCTGACAAACTCGAAAATTGTCCAACAGTGGAGAGCACAATTGAACTTTGTCGCCAGATTTAAAGAGGGGCATCTACGCTGGGTACCGGGGCACTGTGGTGTTGAGGGAAATGAAATTGCTGACGTCATTGCGAAGAAAGGTTCGGGACTTCCACCACGGGGCCCTGATCCCGCCTTGGGCGCGCCGACCGCATCTGCACGTGCCATTCTTCGAAAGTGGGTAGGTAATGCTCACAAAGATAGATGGACGACTGTTGGTGTGGCCAGGCACACGAAGGTCTTCCTTTCAGAACCCGACCAGGTGACTGCAGGATTCTTGCTCAATAAGAGCAGGAAAGTTTGCAGGGCCATGATAGGCATTCTGACTGGACACAACTGCCTAGGAGGACATATGTACCGAATAGGTATTGTACAGGATGACCTCTGTTCATCCTGTCTAGAAGAGGCTGACTCTGCAAAACATTAGCTCTATGAATGCCCAGCGTTTGGGCGTCTCAGATATCCATGCTTTGGCTGGGATATTGCACGCATGCAACCGATAGCCTCTTTTCCCCTATCGATGATCCCAGACTTTATCAAGAAGTCTGGGAAACTATGGTAGGCAGAGGGGAATGAGTACAATGGGTCTTTTGGCTTGAGTGCAACGAGGTGCTAAAGCGCCTCTCCTCCAACTCACACCCACACACAAGCATACACACATATGCCGATACACGCGCTTATTCGCGTCGAGCCAAGACCCGCTCAAAGAAGTGAAGAGCCTGGAATACTACTTGGTAGAACTAAGTCTTCTCTTTGACCAATGGGGAATCAAACCAAACAGCAGTAAGGCTCAGTTATGTGTATTTTGCAATTTTCTCAAGTACCGGGAATCTTAATTTATTCGCAACAAGGCCAGAAACTCGTTGTCTCGTTTGGAACATATAAGGTTACTCCTAGTTCATCTCTAAAGTACCTCAAAATCGATTTCCAGGAATTTTTAAAGTTTAATCCCTTTGTGCGGCAAAAAATCAAAGCTGCCAAACCCACATTTCAACGCATCCGACCTCTTTTCGCTAAAAAGATGGGCATGACCACCAAAGCCAAATCCATTTGCTATCAGACCCTCATTCCACCCATCCTGACTTATGCATCCCCATCCTAGATTACCTGCTCAAAGACTGTCATGGCCGATGTGGAGATGTTGGAAAGAAGAATCCTCTGCTTCTGCACTGGCAGGTTCTACAACCTGGTAACTAAAAAGCGACCAAAGAACCTTCTCCTATATCAGGAGTCAGGATTGAAGCCACTTAGGGACCGTGTTGTGGAATTGACGACACGTTTCTACTGACAAACAGACGGACATGAGAACGGACTGATTCCGTCACTAGGGCGTACAGGTGGTTCTAACGAGCCATTAAAGCGCCTGCGAAGATAGCAGTGCAGCGGTGGCTCACGGATGCGCTGTTCAAGTACACAGGCCACCGACGAACAGAAGAGGTTAGACTTAAGATCTAAGTTAAGATTTAGGTCTAATTAAGCTAAGTTAGCTATAACTAGGTATAAGTTAGATCATACTTTTAGCGTAAGGTATTTTTTAAGAAAAGTATTGCTAGGGCAATCCCAGCTGCTTTACATGCTGGGTTATACCATTAGAGTGTAAGGAAATAAAAATTGTACCGAAAAAAAAGAAAAAAAACTCTAGCGCACCTGAACCGCTAGAAACACTAATGTTCGAAGAACAGTAGAAGAATCGTGCAGGTTTTGAGTGCATATTCCACCACATGAGCTGCTTATTACGGCCAAACTGTTTCAAATGCCACGTTTTACTTTGGTCTCAAGAATGCATTAGAACTCATATGGTAGAAGGTTTCAGATATTACCATTGGCATGGGTTTCAAAGTTTATGAAAGAAAAACACTTGTTAATTATATTCGTTATCAGTTGCTTATTTCACCAAACTTTGAAAGCAGCATCTCATATAACGTCAATGAACAAAATGCTCAGTGCCTGCAGCACTGTAACTGAAGTTGGCGTTTGGGGCTGCGATCCGAAAAATTTGCAGAACTTTGGGAATTGAAACATTGGTTATTTATTTTCATTGTAAATGTTTCCGGTATGAATACTAACTGTAAGCATTTATTGAGACAAAAGTAGCACAACCGACTCGTGCTGGCAACCTTCTGCCAGTATCAAAGCCAAGAATATATCACATCTGCTTCACGTTGTTATATTACATTCGAAGTTATAGGTGTATAAAGAAATTTAGGATTACCTACAGGAAGTTTTTTCAAATAATCGAAAGCTTAATATTTGCTGTTTATTGTCACTACAATATCATTACCAATTGGAAATTCTACGATAAAACCGCTTAATAAAGATATTGCAAACAAACACAAAACCAACAATAGCTGGCAATTCTATCATGGCTTTTCAACCAAATTTGGCCTGAATAATGCTTATAATAGGTTCCGTTAATTGAATGAAATTCGTATTGATTTCATGACTGCACTGGCAGCTATAGGGCAAAAAGTTTTATTTTCCTGAGCGAATTCTCAAAACCAAAGACACCAAAATTACCATGGCTGGCAGCACCAATCGAATTTTTCAACCAAATTTCTATCACACAGAGTTTAGAGTAAGGTACAGCTACTGCGTCAATTTCATGAAAATCTGGTTACTAATTCACATTTCATAGGGCAAAAAGCAGTTTATTTTTCTTTGTAATTTTTGAAGATGGCACCACTGGCACAGAGTTGCCCCCAATTCAAAATCGCTTCTATCAGACCTGGTTCTACTTAAGTTCAATGCATTCTGTAAATTTCAATGGTATCTGATTATTGGTTCGTGAATTCCCGTGAACATAAGTTTTTGATGCTAAAAATATGGGTTAACTGGGAGAGGGTTACCGTTCTTGTCCGACATGAGATTTCCAAAGTTTTACTTTGAACGTGTAGATAAAGCATAAGATTTGTAAACAGATTGGTTTTATTGTAGGAAACGGACATTTTTAGGATATTCGATGATTTGAATGTTTTCACTACCAAATTTTAATTTTTTAAAATTTAAGACACCAATATTATCATAGCTGGCAGCTCCAACCGAATTTTTCAACCAAATTTCTACCAAACGTGGTTTAAAATAAGGTCCAGCTACTGTGTGAATTTCGTCAAAATCGAACGATTCAATCAGAATTTATAGGGCTAAAAACAGTTATCTTTTTTAGTGATTTTTCAAGATGGCACCACTAGCACAGAATCGCCTGCATTTCAAAATTACTTCTATCAGACCTGGTCCTAGTTAAGACCAATACATTCTGCAAATTTCAATAAATTCTGTTTATCGGATCGTGAGTTTCCGTGAACAGAAGTTTTTGATGCTAAAAATATAGGTAAATTGGGCAAGGGTTACCAGGCGTGCCCGTTATACCATATCAAATTTTATTTTTTGTCTATGTTAACAAAGCACGAAATTTACATATGAGTGGCTTTTTTTTGAAGAAACGGCATATTTTCAAGAGATACGATGATTTGGAGGTTTTCACTTTCAGTGCTTGCCCTAGCTTCAGGGTTGCCAGCACGCTCATCAAAAGCTACACAAATTTACAACTAAATAATACCAATACGTTTTGAAAATTTGGTAATGATTAAAAAGCTCTGTCAAAAGTTATCGCAATTTAAAAATTTTCAATTTTTCCCGATCTCTTTTTAGGCACCCAGCGCATACATGGGGTTAAAAAATTCCAAAAAATTATCTGATTCACATGTAAAACACGTTCGAAATTTATTTTGGTAACTTTATTTTTGCAAAACTTATTTGTGTACGGAATAATGGGTATAATAAAAATATCACTAAAATGGCCGCCGACGCCAAAGGGTTAAAGATTTTTAACTTTTTCTGAGACCTGGCACTATTCTGCATATACACCAATGTGTTCTGAAAATTTAAGCTCAATCGGATGGCGCGTTCCTGAGATTTTTTAACTGAAATTTTTTGATGATATATATATATATATATATAGAAATATGAATTTTTGGCCAAAGTGATTTTAATACTAATGTTCTTCTTCGAACATTAGTAAAAAACAACCAGAGCCAGCAGGCTTAAATAGTATAGCCGCTAGATTGTAAGTTTTCTTGTGAATTAAACTTTAAGTTAGGCTTAGAATGTACGGTTAATTTCAAATAATATATTTTTCAATTCAATTCAATTCACAACGAAGTATACCGATTGTTTCAAAGTTCGAAAAACTAATGACCAGCTCTGAGCAAAGAAATTTAATTCAACTAGATGAAAATTTCAGTAAATCTAACGTTTTTTTTAACATTGCATTCCCAAGCTATTACGAATTCCTTCCTAAATCAACAATAAACTTAAGAATACAACATAAACATTCCAATAATTAGCCGACTTGAATTCATATTAAGTCTGCTACAGCTGATGTTAGGTCTGTTCCCGTACTTTCAGTCACTGAATTTTCGTGAATCATGTGGTGGGCAAAATTCATGCAAAGAACGGGAACGCTCGCATTACATGTCCTGAAAACTGACAGCCAAAAGTGTCAGTTTTCAGTTTAAGGGGAACAACAGTGATTAAAAAGTCATCCTAGGTGGTGATAAATTATCGCCACAAAAGTATTTGACCTTCTTAACTGAAAAAGAGGAAATTTTCAGTTTTCAGTAATCCGGCGTACGAGAACGGCTTCATTGAAATTAAATGCAATTAATCGCAACTAATTGTGATACGGGAACAGACCTGTTGTTTACAAAATGTAAGTGACAGGTTTTGGAAAGTAAACAAAATATTGATTGAAATTTAAAACTCATCTACTTTTAGGTCGAAACACAACAATTTATGTTCATATGTTTATACAATATATATATATATATATATATATATATATATATATATATATATATATATATATATATATATATAGATATGTATATATATATATATATATATATATATATATATATCTATATATATATATATGTATATATATATATATATATATATATATATATATATATATATATATATATATATATATATATATGTATATATATATACATATATATATATATATATATATATATATATATATATATATATATATATATATATATATATATATATATATATATATATATATATATATATATATATATATATATATATATATATATATATATATATATATATATATATATATATATATATATATATATATATATATATATATATATATAAACCGTTTGGCAGAAGTTCTGTTACGTAAAAAAGAGGCCATAAAATCTGATCGGAAAATAATTTTTATTAAAACTAAAGTCAAAAATGCTGAAAAACAATGGAATTTGTAGATTTTGATCACTTTCGCTCGATATGACCACCTTTTGCTTTGACAATTTCCTTCAAACGGTCTTTGAACGCATCGCATGAGGCTCGAATTGTATCTTCTGGTATTTTGGCCCATTCTCGAACAATGGCTTTCTTGAATTCATCCATACTACTGTATTTTTTAGCGCCCACCTTGGTCTCCAAAATGGACCAGAGACAATAGTCTAGCGGGTTTGCGTCGGGAGATTTCGATGGCCATTCGATGTGCGAAATGAAGTTTGGAACATTGTTTTTTAGCCATTCTTGGTTCACACGTGCTTTCTGAGCCGGTGCTGAGTCTTGTTGAAAAGTCCATGGCTCCGAACCGAATTGTTTTCGTGCCCACGGCTTCAAAGCAGCTTCTAGGACTTTTTTCCGATAGTATGTGGCATTCACTTTGACACCAGGCTCGATGAACACGATTGGAGAGCGCCCATTTGCGGACACGGCTGCCCACACCATAACTTGTGGTGGATGTTGGTTTCGGCCGACTGTGCGATGGTCCAAATTATCGCTTGACCTTTCTTTTAAGCAAACACGATCATTTTGTTTGTTCAAATATTGTTCAAGTGGAAAGTTTTTCTCATCGGAGAACACAATGTTCGGAAAATCGCCACGAGCGAGTCGACGGAGCAACAATTTTGATCGATCCAGTCTAACTTGTTTTTGCTTAGCGGTGAGATCATCCACTTTTTGGCGCTTGTACGGCTTGAGTCCAAGGTCCTTTTTCAATATACGCCACATGGATCGGGATGATATTTCCATATTTTTTGCCATTTCGTTCGCACTTCGACGTGGATTTCGACGAATTCGATCTTTGACGTTCTTGACGATTTTTTTTGTTGTTGCACTTTTCGGGCGGCCACTTCTGGGTTTGTTATTCATGCTACCGGTCTCATTGTATCGTTTTATGGTTCGGTACACAAACTGTCAGTTGATTTTGAGGTGTTTCAGCTCTCGAACAATGTCCATTGTTGATTTTTTGCCCAAATGAAGAGCGATCACAGAATTGCGTTTCATTTCCATAGTGAATTTTTTTTTGTGTGTACAAATGTAAACAAACCGACTTGTGCCGTTAGTGCACAACTGTTTGAAGTTTCATCAGAAACAATCGGTTCGCAGATAGAACTGTCGGTATTGCAAATTTAGCGGCCAGTTTGAACGTAACAGAAGTTCTGCCGAACGGTATATATATATATATATATATATATATATATATATATATATATATATATATATATATATATATATATATATATATATATATATATATCTATGTATATATATATATACAGGGTGTTTGGTACTAAATGAACATTATTTTAAGGAGGCGTTCTTTGACATATTTGGAGTAAAAAATCGTTCAACAGGATGGTCCGGATTTCAAAACCTACGGAGTTACAGGGTGTTCAAAAAAACTTGTTCGGACCGGTACCCTGACTCACTTGAATCGTTATATCTTGAAAACTAATTATCACAACTCAAAGTTTTATACCGCGTTTATTAGACAATTCAATTACCTTTTATTAAATGTATTGCACTTGATTGCAGTTGTACCGAGTTTTGAGATATTTTCTTCGAAACAGAAAATTTTTTAATTTTAACCCCGCAAACTCTGTGTTCCAGGTCGTTTTCCTTAGAAAACCTCATTATATTGTGCCACTTTCATTTAAATATTTTGATAAGCCATATTACTGGCTAAAAAAGTTGCATGCATTTCAATGACTTAGATTCTTCCATTTCACAAGTATTAAGCGAAAATGAATATTGCTGAAAAACTAAATATGCCATAAAGTGGCCCTCGTTGTCGATCTACACTTTTCTTGAACTGAAAGTATTTAATAATGGTTTTTATGCTTTATTTCAAAATTTTTGATCTACAGTAAGTGTTCAAAATTGCCACCTTCATTTTGAATACATGCCAAAGCTCGTTTAGCAAGCGTTCTTTTCAAATTCATGTCTCTCAGCTGTTGCCTCACTTCTGTTGCAGCATCATCGATCTTGGTATTTAGTTCTTCTAAAGTGGATACTTCCATTGCGTACATAAAGTCCTTCATCCGTCCCCATACAAAAAAAAATCCATTACAGTCAGATCAGGAGACCTTGCAGGCCAGTGTACTGGTCCATTTCTACCGATCCAGCGATTGGGATAATTGGAATTCAACCAATCTATGACTGGTCGGCCGTAATGAGCTGGAGCACCATCGTGTTGGTAAAACATGAAAACCAATCATTGCAGAGGAATATCTTCCAATAAGTCCTGCAGATAATGTGTTAAAAAATGCAAGTACTGGTACTATTTAGGGTAGGCGGGAGCCTAAAAGGCCCAATCAAATTATTGCCAATCAATCCTGCCCATAAATTTACGCTGAATCTATGCTGAAATGATGACGTTCTTGCAGTGTTTGGATTGTTCTCAGCCCACGTGTGTAAATTGTGCAAGTTTGTGATACCGTCCCTCGTAAATAAAGACTCATCCGTCCAAAGAATGCTGTTGACAAAATTTTCGTCGTCTAATTGTCTCTCAAGGAGCCAATTGCAGAATTCCATCCTTTTGGGCAAATCGATGGGTGAGAGCTCCTGAACTGGTGTCTGATGGTAAGGATGAAGACGGGCTGCTTTCAAAATACTCCAAACTTCCCAGCTAGACACGTTAAATCGTAACGCTAAGCGTCGAATACTGGTTGATGGGTCAGATTCCACTGCATGCAATATTTCTTCTTCGGTCCGTACAGCGGTTGCAGTTGTAGGATTTGCGTTTACTCGGCTCGTTCTGACGTTACTCGTTTTCCGAATCCTTGCGTAAAGTTGTTGAAACACTCTCCTTCCAGGAATCCGTCGATGGGGGTATCTCTGATGATACAAAGATTGCGCCGCTACTGAACTTCGCCGGCACTCCCCATAGACGTACAAAATATCTCCATATTTTTCGTTAGTATAGCGAGGCATTTTCCATGTATTTTCGTAAATTTTATTTAAATCTTGTTGTTCGAGTAATGCACTGAAACTTACAAGAATTTGAAATTGGTTCTGTTTTTATGCGTTTTCATTTTTTTAAGTATCCTAATAAAGGCGAAGAACTGGACATGCTTTTACCTGTCACATCTAGGTAGGTGCATCAATTATGTTGAAACTAATTAAAATATAGTTGAGTTTATTGATACTTCAAATAGCAAGAAATGGGTACTAAATTACTTTAGTACGACTATCATATTAAACTTTGTTTTTTCAAGGAGGACCGTTTTATGACATATTTAGTTTTTAAGCGATATTTATTTTCACTTAATACTTGTGAAATGGTAGAATCTAAGGCATTAAAATGTATGCATTTTTTGTAGCCAGTGATATGACTTATCAAAACATTTAAATGAAAGTGGCACATTATAATGAGGTTTTCTAAGGAAAACTACCTGGAAAATTAAAAAATTAAAAAATTAAAAAAGTTAAAATTAAAAAATTTTGTGTTTCGAAGAAAATATCTCAAAACTCGGTACAACTGCAATCAAGTGCAATTAATTAAATAAAAAGTAATTTAATTGTCTAATAAACGCGGTATAAAACTTTGAGTTGTGATAATTAGTTTTCAAGATATAACGATTCAAGTGAGTCAGAGTACCGGTCCGTAGGTTTTGAAATTCCCACCATCTTGTAGAACGATTTTTTACTCAAAATATGTCAAAGAACGCCTCCTTAAAATAGTGTTCATTTAGTACCAAACACCTTGTATATAGATATACACATAGATATATATATATATATATATATATATATATATATATATATATATATATATATATATATATATATATATATATATATTTATATATATATATATATATATATATATATATATATATATATATATATATATATATATATATATATATATATATATATATTATATATATATATATATATATATATATATATATATATATATATATATATAAGCGTTGAAAGTTGCATTGAAACATTTAATTAGCAATAGGTACAACTGTCACTTCAAATCAGCCTTTAGAATATTTACAGCTGAAGAAAGAAAAAGTGACTAAAACGTGGTTCGACATTGAACAAATTAACTTTTTGATTTGGGAATCAGTAGAAGATATTGAATCTACAGCATACAATTTGCAAGAATATTTTGAACTGCAAAATTTAAGCGACACTCTTCTCATTGAGTTAAACAGCAGTTTAAAGAAGCCAGAATCTAACGGTAGCATTCCTTCAGCTGCAAATGAGTCTCAGTTGAAGCTTCCAAAGATAGAGCTCTCAAAATTCGATGGAGAATACATAAAATGGCCCCAATTCGTAGACCTTTTCAAACAAATGGTTCACGATCAACCAATATGAAATTGCCAAAAATTCTGGTATCTAAAAATGAACCTAACAGGAGAAGCGGCAAAGCTGGTGATGCATTTACCAATTTCTAATAGCAACTACAACATTGCTTGGGATATGTTGAACAACAGATACGCCAATAAGCGATTATTGGTAAATGCTTTACTAGATAAACTAATGGCCCAATCAGCTATTACAACTGAGTCAGCTTCAGCACTCAGATCATTGCATGACGCAACAAAAGAATGTCTGTTCACTCTACAAGCAATAGGTGTTGCAGCCAAAGAGCATTGGGATCCAATAATAGTACATTCGATCCTCAAAAAACTGGACAAGACCTCGTACACATTGTACGAACAAACATTGAAATCGCCACGCGAACTTCCGTCATTAGATGAACTACTAAAGTTCATTGAAATGAGATTCCAGACATTGGAAACACTGAATCAGAGGGCAGGTTCATCTAAACAGTCAAACAAGCCAGCTAAGCAATCATCGTTAGTAGGAACGAACAAAGGTCTAGAATGCCCTCTTTGCAAAAACGGACATGCAATATATCATTGCGAATCGTTTCTAAAATTGATACCAGCGAAACGAGTTGAAAAGTCACGCGAACTAGACCTTTGTACAAAATTGCTTGAAAAAGGGACACATTTACAAAAGGTGCTTATCAAGAGGATGTCAGAAATGTGGTAAAAAACACAATACACTCCTACACTACCAAGTTGCCAAGAACACATCGAAAGAACCATAAAATACAAATTTGTCGGCACAATGCAGTGAAAGCGATGCATACGTCTTCTTAGGAACTGCAATTGCAGAAGTTATTGATCATGAAGGTAAAGCCATGAGAGCGCGTATACTGCTTGACTCTGGCTCGCAGTTAAACTTCATAACCGACAAGTTGCGGAAAAGGTTAGGTTTCACATCAGGTGACTCAACCATAAACATATCTGGGATAGGCAACACAAGAGTGAAAGCAAGTGATAAAATCAAAGTATCACTAAAATCTATTAATAAAGAATTTACAACCCAATTGGAGGTATATTCAATCAAAGAAATTACGAACAATCAGCCGCAATGTTACATCAATATCGATGACTGGAACATACCAGAAAACATTCCACTGGCTGATCAAACATTCAATAAACCTGGAAGAATAGATATTCTTTTGGGGGCGGAGATTTACGGAGAAGTCATAAGAAATGGACAAATTCGGTTATTGGACAATCTACCCATTTTACAAAATACCGCATTAGGCTGGGTAGTTCTGGGTAAAGTATACAACTGCACCCCGTTCTGTGGAATATCCAATACAAACTTAGAACGCCAGTTAGAAAAGTTTTGTGAACTGGAAGAATGCTCTAACCAAGTCGTACTGTCAACGGCTGACAAAAAATGCGAAGAGTATTTTGAAGCTACAACCAATCGAGACTCTAGTGGTCGATTTATCGTAAACTTACCATTATTGGGCAACGTCTCATTGCTCGGAGAGTCGAAGTCATTAGCATTCAAAAGACTCTTAGCAATGGAAAGAAAATTAGTCAAACAGCCCTCGTTAAAAAAGCAGTATGATCAGTTTCTGCAAGAATATCTAGACTTAAGGGGGCAGGATGGTTTGCAACTCAAATAAAAAAAAATTTTCAATTATTTTTTTATATGAAAGTACAATATCTCACAAATATCCTTTGAAAATTTCAAGTCAATCGGACTAAAACTCGCAGAGATACCGGTTATTTTATGATCGTTTTGCCAGGTATATTTTCACGAGAAACCGAAATAGTCTAGCTCGAAACTCCGAACTACATTTTTGAAGTCGGTGCGTAACATAACTCAAAAATTAATGCACCGATCTCAATGAACTTTACCGGACATCTTTAATATGATAAATACTAGCGGATGAACGATGGTTTTTTTTTTTAAAAAATTTTTACTATTTTTCACAGGCAATCATAGGCTGATTTTTTATGCGAAAATGGTACCTCCAAATTAAAAACCGCACCAAAAATCGAAAATCGCATATTTTTCAATATAATTTCGTTCATTCGCGAAAAAACTAATATATTAAGTAAATCACTTCGATTTTTTGATATCAGATAACACTGTCAGGCCAGGTTTTACGTACCGCCCGACGCCTTTTTTTCGAAGCGCCTTTGATCTGCTGCCACAACGGGATAATTAATATTTTTTTATATAATAATTCCTACATACTTTCAAAATATAGTTCTTTAATGTGTTATAACAAATTAGTCATTACTTTCACTCAAAGCTGAGAAAAAAAATCGCAAAAATCGGCTTTTCTTCGGCCTCGGAAACCATCTTGCCCCCTTAAAGCACATGAGGGAAATTCCAGCATCAGAAATTAATGGACCCCATTACTTTATGCCACATCATTATGTACTGAAACCCGACAGTAGTACGACAAAATTACGGGTAGTTTTTGATGCTTCGGCAAAAATCACGAACAAGCTTTTACTAATGATCTATTACTCAAAGGACCGAAAGTACAAGAAGATATTAGCGCAATCATAAGTTATGACAAATCGAATTTTGAAAAAAAATCCTTGCCTACTTTTAGGCACTCAGCGCCTACACAAGACTCAAAATTTCAATTACTTTATCATAAGCAAACTTAAAACATAATAAGTTTTCATTCCTAGTACTTTTTTTGAACAAAAATTTACACTGCTTGGAAATATAGGAGCACCTGAAAATTCACTTAAATGCCCGCCGCCGCCAAAAGGTTTAACATATCTAAATTCTAGGAAGTCATGGACCTACTTGTTTAACACATCTATGTCCTCCAAAAATTTTAGCTCAATCGGATCGGCCCCTCCAGCGATTATCTCTCTTAACCATTTTGCTGATATATATATATATATATATATATATATATATATATATATATATATATATATATATATATATATATATATATATATATATATATATATATATATATATATATATTTATATATATATAATATCGTCGGGTGTACGCCAAAACCATGAATGTGCTAAAATGCTATTTCGAGTAAAATCATTTGAAAATTTGACGTAATATTATAAATCAGTTTTAAAATATAAGAAACATTTTTTTTGAATTAAAGAAGATAATATTCTAATACTATTCCGTTACACTAAAACAATGAATCTGCACATTCATGATTTTAGTGTTACGCGTTTGGCAAATACTTAGTTTTTAGGTAACTCATAAAATTGAAATTTTGACTTTGTGTAGGCATAAAATGGAATTTTACATTTCCGGTTTTGGCAAATTGTTTGTATAAGAATTCCGCGTACAGTGACATGAAAAACTGAAAATCACCAAAAAAGCACATTCATGGTTTTGGCGTACACCCGACGATATATATGACGAATTTTTGGCGAAGCGATTTGACTCCGAAATGCCTCGCGCGTAATTCTATTCGTCTTCGTGTCGTGTTGCTTCGTATGAAGCACAGACTCAAATTGGTGGCCTTATTTTTTATTTGTTGTGCTGGTGATCTTTGGATCCCCCTTACTAACAAAAACAAGCAGGGGTCATAATTTCGTATTTCTTTCGACTTATGAAGAGAAGTTATTTATATATTTGCACTCTTGTATTCGACATATGAGAAATGTTAACTGACTTATATGTTTACTATGTGAAAGCATCTCGATTATTATTTCTTTCACATATGCCAGACCTCATTTAAGAAAAGTCGAATTATATTTATTACTATTACAAATAGCTGTGGTTGCACAATCTATTTAAAATTTCCGCGACTAAAATCTGGCGGCGCAACTTGTAAGCTTAGACGTCTTTCGAAAATTGATTTAAATTTTGCGATAGCTACTACGACTCCAACTACTACTGCATATTAAGAAAATACAAAAAAAAATAATAGAGATGATATGAAAGAAGAAAATGATGTTATGTGTACGTTATTCGTCCTACATTGAAATACATACATAAATTGATGTGTAACAACATGATGCAAAATAATAGAGTGTAGACAACGGAAAGACAATGGAAACACTGTTTTTTCCTTTCTAAAGATGGGGTGAGGATTTCTTTCTTTTTCCTTCTTTAACTCTTCTTTCTTTCTTTAAAGGTTGGATGGTAGGGGCTATGGGTGGACCCGTCGGAAGTCTGACCTATATAATTTTTTTTGTAGAGATCAGACTTCTGGCGCCGCTGTAAGGTAGCACATGATTCTATTTCAGGTCGATGAATTTCGTTAGTCGCGCGCGTATTTGTTCAATTAAGTGTAAAGTAGATAATTTCGTGTTGGTATCCACGTATACCTTATTTTAAAGTTTTTGTGAATTCGCAGTTTCTTGTTTTAAGCGTGCGTATCTCTCTCGTCCCCGAATACAGCCACTAATTCGCGAGGCCTTGCGCGTGATTCTATTCATCTTCGCGTCGTGTTTCTTCGTATGAAGCACAGACTCAAATTGGTGGCCTTATTTTTTATTTGTTGTGCTGGTGATCTTTGGATCCCCCTTACTAACAAAAACATACCCATGATCAGGGTTAGTCTTCACTGCTCATAAAGTGGATCTTGAAGAAGATCACTTTCAATGACGCGTTTGTTTTGTTGTCTGGCACATGAATAAACATGTGATGATGGTAAGGACGCATGATAGGTAAAGAACTCCCCCACATCTCCCGAATCGCTAAATGGCAACCAGCATGTGCCGCCGACCTGTCATGTGAGAGTTGTAGTTACCCGGTGTAGTTCAGTCCTGCACGGACTAATGACTCGATATCCTTTTATGGTCATCGTAGAGCTTCACCCAATTTTTCTCAGGCACTTTGTGTTTGGGAAAAATAATCCACAACTAACCATTTTATTACACATCCCAAACTCGATCTTGGTCTTAGTTTTGAGGGAGTGGGACGATTGTGAAGTTCCCCGAAATGCTTCGATCAAAACCTGGGTTTCGGTCAGTTTCTCCTGGACTGCTTCTAAATCCTCCTACAGTGTATACGGGAAGCCTCGCACGGAAATAAAAGATGTATCTATAGAGGCCTCTGCTCCCAGTGCCACGCGCAGCGTTTTTTTGCATCGATTCCACGGTCCCAGTCGGCTGTCCCCTGATTTCCAGCTCATAAACCAGCTCATCCTTGCTGAGCCGATCAATTAAGATTTTGGCTGTGAACGACATTTCACTTCTGCTGCAACTCTTCACCCGATTATGTGCTCGATTCAAATATTATACTATTATAATGTTATTAATAAGGAGAATAATGAACTCATAATATTTTCTAAGCAATGATATTTATTTTTATTTTCTTTTATATACAATTTAAAATTCAATTTCTAATTTTAACTATCCGTTCACGATTATTGTTATACAGGCCAATTGTTCAACGCGGCCTCCGTCGCTTATCAGGATGCCCCTTTTCTACAGTTGCCAACCTCAGTCGGCTTTCCTCCGCTGATCGTAACTGGAACTCTGCTGGGCTGAACTATCCTCAACGATTTCGTGTCCTAGAGATTCAGTTTTCTCCCGTTTTTCACTAAGTTATACCTCACACTTTCACTTGCTACCTCAGATAATGTTTTTGGGAAATATTTATCACCACGTTTTGCACCCCTTTCGCGCCTTTTAGGCCCCACGTTGGGTTCCAATTGTTACCTCCCCTGCCTTCGGGAGGTCGAGATCTGGGCTGGTCCGTTTAAGTCCTGGTCTACCCCAATGGAAAAGGGCGTGGTCGCCACTCACTCACCCCTTAAATGGACCTGGAGCCTTCGAATGAGGTTAGAGCTCCCCCACAATCTCGTTCTAGCTCGGTCGGACGTCACCTCCAATGCCGAATCCAGTCTGGTTGTTATTTCACTACCCCCCGAGTTCCATTTCAACCAGATTTGTGAACTTTTAACCACTTAACCTCAGGGTAATCACGAATCGCCACAAACTCTATATTCCCAACTATTAAACGAAAAGTTCAATGTTAACCCGTATCATCATAAATTCTATATTTCCAACTAGCAAACGAAAAGTTCAATGTAAACCCGAATCGCCACAGCTTCTATTTTTCCAACTATCAAACGAAAAGTTCAATGTAAGCCCGAATTGCCACAAATTCTATATTTCTCAACTATAAAACCCAAATTTCACTTTACACCCGAATCGTGACAAATTTTAATTCTATATTTCTCAAATATCAAACCCAAATTTCACTGTAAACCCGAATCGTCACATATTCTAATTCAATATTTCTTAATTATCAAACCCAGATTTCACTGTAAACCCGAATCGTCACAAATTCTAATTCTATATTTCTCAACTATCAAACCCAGATTTCACTATAAACCCGTATCGCCACAAGTTCTACATTCACAACTAACACACGAAAAGTTGATTGTGGGTTCACGTTGGACCATTACCCGAACGCTGCAAGCTACCGAATCTTCAGAATTAATCAGATATTCCACTTCGTTATCAATAAATTTTTATTCCCGTTCCGTGATTGTTTTGCTTCGTGAGCTATTGAGTCGTTTATTTCCTTACCGTCTAAGTAACGGACCACTACTCAATTATTAACAAATGATTTGTACACAAGGTAAATAAAAGAAATTCTTCTTCCTACGCTAATCTTACATCTTTCTTACATTCGGCCGTTTGTTGACCGTCGTTTTCGTTTTCCGCCAAAAATTTATTGCAATGAAAAGTCTCAATATGTAAATGACTGACCAGTTTCGTAAACCGGCAAAAATTCAGCTCCGTCACCTTCAACGCCCGGGCTCAGGCCACCACTTTCTGTCAAAAGTCTTTCAAATTTAGGGGGTATTCTTGTCTAGAAATTTGATCAAATCGATTTTTTTTCGTTTGCATATTTTCAAAGTTTAGACCTTTAAGAATAAGCTTTTAAAATTTTTTTCGGATATGCGAATTATTTTTGCAGTTTTTGGAGAATTTTTGTGCCACGCCACTTAACTACCCGAAACGAGACGCCAAGTTTTAAACGCATTTTTCTCGGAACTACTTTTCTCGATACGGTTGACATGATATCCATAGTTGTAATGAACTGATTTACGTGAAATTTTGCACAAACCCTCTTAACACTTTTATTTATCGTCTGACTTAGGGGTTTTTTAAATTATCTTTATACTATTTATTAAAACTTCCCAAAGTTGAAAAAATGAGGCAAAAAACCAACTTTGTTTTACATGGACGCCATTTTGTGAAAAAAAAGGTTTTTCAAATCGCCTACGTCAAACGAACTACACATTTTTCTTACCAAAAATTTATGTTTCAGACCACCACGAAGGTTGGAATCATGTCAACCATGAGAAAATTTTTTTTGAGCTTTCTCTTCGCCGGGCTGTATCTACATCAATTTTATCTTTTTACTAATGTTCGAAGAACATTTTACTAATGTTCGAAGAACATTAGTATTAAAATCGATTCGGCCAAAAATTCATATTTCCATATATATATATATATCATCAAAAAATTTCAGTGAGATAATCTCGGAAACGCGCCATCCGATTGAGCTGAAACTTTCAGGATACATTAACGTATATGCAGAATAGGTCCAGGTCTCTTTAAATGTCAGTTATTGTTAACCTTTTGGCGCCGGCGCCCATTTAAGTGATATTTTTAATATACCTATTATTTCGTGCACAAATGATTTTCGCAAAAATAAAGTTAACAAAATAAATTTCAAACGTGTTTTACATATGAATCGGATAATGCTTTGGAATTTTTTAACCCTATGTGTGCGCTGGGTGCCTAAAAAGAGGACGGGAAAATTTGAAAATTTTTAAATTTCGATAACTTTTGACAGAGCTATTCAATCATTACGAAATTTTCACGACATATTGATAATATTAAGTTGTAGATTTGTGTAGCTTTTAATGAGCGTGCTGGCAACCCTGTAGCTAGGGCAGGCACTGAAAGTGAAAACCTCCAAATCATCGTCTCTCTTGAAAAAATGCCGTTTCTTCAAAAAAAAGCCACTCATATGTAAATCTTGTGCTTTGTTTACATAACCAAAAAAAAAAAGATATGGTATAACGGGCACGCCTGGTAACCCTTGCCCAATTTACCTATATTTTTAGCATCAAAAACTTCTGTTCACGGAAACTCACGATCCGATGAGCAGAATTATTTGAAATTCACAGAATGTATTGGCCTTGAATAGGACCAGGTCTGATAGAAGTGATTTTGAAATACGGGCGATTCTGTGCCAGTGGTGCCATCTTGAAAAACCACTAAAAAAGATAACTGTTTTTAGCAATATAAATTCTGATTGAATCGTTCGATTTTAACGAAACTCACACAACTGCTGGACCTTACTTTAAGCCACGTTTGCTAGAAATTTGGTTGAAAAATTCGGTTGGAGCTGCCAGCTATGATAATTTTGGTGTCTTCATTTTGAAAAAAAAATTTGGAAGTGAAAACATTCAAACAATCGAATATTCAAAAAAATGTCCGTTTCTTACAATAAAACCAATCTGTATATAAATCTTATGTTTTATCTACACGTTCAAAATAAAACTTTGGAAATTTCATGTCGGACAAGAACGGTAACCCTCTCCCAGTTAACATATATTTTTAGCATCAAAAACTTCTGTTCACGGAAACTCACGAACCAATAATCAGATACAGCTAAAATTTACAGAATTCATTGGACTTAAGTAAGACCAGATTTGATAGAAGCGATTTTGAATTGTCGGCAAGTCTGTGCCAGTGATGCCATCTTGAAAAATTACAAAGAAAAAAAACTGCTTTTTGCCCTATGAAATGTGAATTAGTTACCAGATTTTCATGAAATTGGCACAGTAGCTAAACCTAACTCTAGTCTCTGTTTGATAGACATTTGGTTGAAAAATTCGATTGGTGCTGCCAGCTATGGTAATTTTTGTGTCTTTGGTTTTGAAAATTCGCTCAGGAAAATAAAACTTTTTGCACTATAACTTCCAGTGCAGTCATGAATGAATGAAACCTGTCATAAACATTATTCAGGCCAAATTTGGTTGAAAAGCCACGATAGGGTTGCCAGCTATTGTTGGTTTTGTGTTTAATTGCAATATCTTTATTGAGCGGTTTTATCGTAGAATTTTTAAATGGTAATGATATTGTAGTGACAATAAACAGCAAATATTAAGCTTTCGATCATTTGAAAAAACTCGCTGCAGGTAACCCTAAATTTCTTTATACTCCTATAGCTTCGAATATAATTAAACAACGTGAAGCAGATTTGATATATTCTTGGTTTTGATACTGGCGAAAGGTTGCCAGCACGAGTCGGTTGTGCTACTTTTGTATCAATAAATGCTTACAGTTAGTATACATACCGGAAACATTTACAATGAAAATAAATAACCGATGTTACAATTCGCAAAGTTCTGCAAATTTTTCGGATCGCAGCCCCAAACACCAACTTCAGTTACAGTGCTGCAGGCACTGAGCATTTTCTTCATTGATGTTATATGAGATGCTGCTTTCAAAATTATGTGAAATAAGCAACTGATAACGAATTTAATTAACCCGTGTTTTGCTCTCATAAACGTTGAAATTCATGCCAGTGGTAATATCTGAAACCTTCCACCATATGAGTTATAATGCATTCTTGAGACCAAAGTAAAACGTAGCATTTGAAACAGTTTGGCCGTAATAAGCAGCACATGTGGTGGAATATGCACTCGAAACCTGCACGATTCTTCTACTGTTCTTCGAACATTAGTGTTTCTAGCGGTTCAGGTGCGCTAGAGTTTTTTTAATTTTTTGAATACATTTTTGCACTTCTTAAATGTTAATAAAAGACTGGTAAAAAACTATATACCAAAAATGTTTCTGGTTTTTTTTTATTGCGTCCGTAAAATCACCTTAAAATCGTGCCTCTAGACCAGAATACTACCTAAGTTGCTTCACTGCCTCATCATCACCCGGCCCAGGGCTTGAACCTGGGACATGCCGCGTGCTGAGCCGCCACGCTCTCCTTACGCCACGGAGCCGGCGATCGAAAGTGTTGGATCTCCCAACTTGATCAGCCCCGTCGTCGTTTCGGCTAGGATCAACCAATGTAACAATTGATTTTTACAAACGTAGATTTTATTAGCCGATTCCTTCTCCGCCCGTCTGGATTTTGAAAAAGTGGGTTTTGTTAGCCGATTCTTTCTCCGTACGTCCAAGCGCTGTGCTGCAACAAGTTAAAAAGCACGTTCTTTAATTTAATTCAACGCACCTGGATTCTGAAAATGAAGGTTTTGTTAGCCGATTCTTTCTCCGTACGTCCAAGCGCTTCCCTGCCACACGTTAAAAAGCACGTTCTTTAATTTAACTCAACGCACCTGGATGTTGAAAATGAAGGTTTTATTAGCCGATTCTTTCTCCGTACGTTCAAGCGCTTCGCAGCCACACGTTAAAAAGCACGTTCCATAATTTAATTCAACGCACCTGGATTTTGAAAATGTAAGTTTTGTTAGCCGATTTTTTCTCCGTACGTCCAAGTGCTTCGCTGCCACACGTTAAAAAGCACGTTCTTTAATATAATTCAACGCACCTGGATTTTAAAAATGTAGGTTTTGTTAGCAGA
>OZ022264.1:168571499-168578999 GCA_963978885.1 Nemotelus pantherinus | reverse complement strand
ATATATATATATATATATATATATATATATATATATATATATATATATATATATAAATATATATATATATATATATATATATATATATATATATATATAGATATATATATATATATATATATATATATATATATATATATATATATATATATATATAAATATATATATATATATATATATATATAAATATATATATATATATATATATATATATATATATATATATATATATATATATAAAGAAACATGAATTTTGGCGAAACGAGTTTAATAATATTGTTCTTCGAACATTAGTAAAAATATAAAATTAATTTCATCACGATTTAAAGTAGGTACTATAAAGATAGACACATGCTAATTAATTTAAAATCATTAAGCTAAATTAACTTAAAATCATTTAAGGTTTCCTCAAACTTATTTATTCTGTAAGAATAAATTGCATTTCCCATAACGTTATTTGTACCCGCAAATCTCCATTTATTCTAAATCCTAATAGCTTATCTAACTTGATGACTACCACTCCTAAAAACCCCACTAATTTTTGCGTATTAGCCAATAAATTATCATTGAATTGTACAACTTGTACCAGCACATTAGTATCACAGCCTACTGATGCTTTCATTTTTTTCCAACAGAATGCAAACAAAAACATAGACTCTATTAGCTCCTCTTTATGCTTTAGTCAGCTGGCCACTCATGTTGCCTCTACCGAGGCAACTACGAATACTGCCTCCCTTGACAATTTGATGACAACTGCATCTCGTCAAAAAGTAGTCAACTCTGTTAGGCATTTATCTTTACTATATATTTCACCTTCCTTAAATAGACTCAGACTCTTTTATCACAATTGCAGTGGTTTGAGAGGTAAATTAAATTAAATATAGTTTGATGCAAAATCCTGCCACTTCAATTTACTCACCTTCACGGAAACTTGACAAAACGATTTCCATAAGAATGAATATATCCTTGTTAGTAGTTGGACAAATTACAGAAGCAATAGTGACTATTACTAAGCAACACACTTTCAAGTGAGATTATTGACATCACCCCCAATGTATTGTTCCAATACATAGTTATTCTTGTCTCTTTGAATAGAAATTTTTTTTATATTAGTTTGGTATATCCCACTCAGATCGGCCGAATCAATTTACAATCATTTTTGTGAGTTTATATCTTACGTTATAACGTCTCTAAATAAAAGAGACAAAATAATGTTCTTGGCAAATTTCAATCGTCCCATTTTAAGTTTATTTCTCGATGAAAACGACGCGTTCCTTCTCCCTGCAAACCTTTCAGATTTCAACGACTTCAACCTTGAACCTTGCGAGTACTTTTTTTTTGGCAACAATTTGATGTAAGTCTTTCCCACTCCCAAACAAAATCATTGGTTGGGTCTTATTTTTACAAACACCTATGACGAAGTAGTGGTCAATTCACCTAATGACGCAGAGCATGCTTTTTCTAAAAGCTTACACAACACTGCACTATCAGCTGAACTTCCAACTCCTGATTCTATTTACTTAAAAACCAACAATAATTCAATTGTATATGACTTTCTTGGTGCTGACTACGAAAGCATTCACCATGTACTTGACTCTATAGATTGGACGAATACTCTTTCAACGTTAAATTTTAAAGAAGCCATTTTCTTTTTTTAGGATAAAATATTTGACGCCGTTTAAAAATATGTACTTTAGATTAAAAATATTAAAAAAATCGTCTGATCCAGGCTCGCTAGGGAACTAATCGTAAGATCAAACTTTTCAAGCAAATAAAGAATATATTGATGTTAATCCTACTATTCAGGAAGCATATAATGAAAAAGCTAGGCAATTTTGGCAAAGTCTCACGATGTTTATGCCAATTATATTAAAAAAACCGGTGAAAATATAATCCACGACCGAAAAAATTCTCTGATTTTGTAAATATGAAGCGGAAATCTATCATTTATTTATCATCAACGTCCATAATAATATCACCTCTTCTCCTCTTAAAGTTTTTTTTGCGATTTATTTGCAGATTATTTGCAGAGAATTAACAATGCATCGGACCAATCCAACTCAAACCTTTCTCCTTCTGATTCAGCTCCAACCACTTACGTCAGCCACATAAATACGTACGGTTAACTTGGAACTCGATTGTAACAAAAGCCCTGGTCCTGATCATCTTCCTTAAACCTTCCTGAGTAAGTGTGTAGAGCAGCTAGTAACACCCCTGCATATATTCTTTGACAGGTAATTTTTATTCGATGTTTTTCCGTCCTGTTGGAAATTTCATATGTTATAGCCCGTCTAGACTACAGATAATTATGTATCCACATACATAAGTATGCACAAACATATAATCCCGTCCAGACCGCACATATAATTGTATGCGGAAACATCTGAAAAAGGATTGCTGTGCATCTACAGCAAAACGGCAAAAATATCCCAGCATTCGACCAATGACAAACACGGCGGTTCCAGCGAAGCATTTCCGAGAGCAAAACCAAGTCGGCTTAATCGTGCATTACATTAGCATTATGAAGACACACACCGCGGTGAGAACCACCTCTCGGTTTCGGACCCGAGTCGGTATATGAGAGAAATGACCCACCGACTCGTTTCTTCGAGTGTTTTTCGATTTGTTCATAGCTGCGAAAACCAAGTGTGCTGAAATTTTGAGGATGCATTCATGAATGCATGGAATATGGGAATGAAAATCTGATAAGAAAATTGATTTTTGAAGAATGGCTAAGATACAGTATTGAAAATGAAATTTTGTGAGCACTTAGTTTCTAAAAGTAGGCAATTACCGATTTTCAATGAAATTACTATTAGAATCACTTTGCCCAAAATTAATATGCATATATATATATATTAACATGCATATGTATATACATATATATCCATATATATGTATATACATATTTATACATATATATGTATAAATATATATACATATGTATGTATACACAACTCATTTTCACAAGCATCTATATGATGCTCCGACGTTATTTGTAACTGAACCGACTCGATAAACGCTTTTGAAAACCACTCTGTGTGACAGCCAACGCGCCAAACCGAAGTGTTAAACGCTTCAATAGAACCGAAGTGTTTTTCATTGGCCTACCATGTAGCGAAGGTATTGCCAAAAACGAATGCAGGCGACACTTTTCTCTTTACTTCTAGTAAACATAGTACGAATAAAGTGAATAGGTCTGTTTCCGTACTATCAGTCACTGAATTTTCCTGAATCATGTGGTGGGGGAAATTAATGAAAGTACGGGAAGTACGGTAATTTGGTGATTGGTTATTTACCAGGAATGAGGTAAAAATTTTTGCTTTCATGCCTGCCCTAGGTTCAAGCTAACCTGCAGAGTCATTAAAAATGACACAGGTAGGTATCTTGTACCTATATCAGAATCATTCTTCGATCAATCGAAGAAGTATCCACATTCAGTTTCCAACAGCGCATACAATTGTATCCGCATACGTAAGAATGTGGAAACAACGGTCCACACTAGTAATTTTTACATAGTTTTGTATCTGCATACAAAAGTATGTGCTAATTTCAAGTGTGGACCGTTGTTTCCACATACTTATGTATGCAGATACAATTGTATCCGCTATTGCTCGAAAATGTATCTACACTTAGCGCATACTTTTCATTGATTTTCCAAGGGTCAAATGTATCTGCAGATGTCGCTGCAGTGTGGACCATCTTTTGGCACATACTTATGTATGGGGATACATAAGTATCTGTAGTCTGGACGGGCTATTACATCGATTTTCAAAAACGGTGATAGACGCTGCATAAAATATTTAAAGGGGCATCGCCATTTTATCTCCGATTCAAAAACTTTTTAAAAGGTTGTATAAAATTAACTTTCTCCACTAATTGATTTCTGCCTGAATGAGCTACAGCATGGCTTTAGAAAAGGTCGCTCAACTATCATTAATGTGTTAATTTCAGTTTCAGGCATGCTGTGTCAAGTGGAGAAAGGCTATCAAATTGATGCAGTCTACAAAGACTTTTGCAAAGCTTTTGACAGAGTTAACCATTTAACATTAATTGTAAAGTTGCACAAATTTAGACTTGCCAGATCTTAGCTAATCTGGCTCAGTTTTTACTTCCATAGTCGAATATAATTCATAAAATTTCAAGGAGTTTACCAAAAAAAATGTTTGCTTCCTTTGGCTCTACTTACTACCATGTCATTGAGCCACAATCTGATACAACCTTTTTACTATTTTTCGAAAAATATTAGTATTAAACTCGGGTCGCCGAAAATTCATATTTCTTTATATGTATATATATATATATATATATATATATATATATATATATATATATATATATATATATATATATAAATATATATATATATATTTATATGTATATATATATATATAATATAAATATATATATATATATATATATATATATATATATATATATATATATATATATATATATGTAAATATATCTATACAAAGGTAGTCTCAGAAGATATATATATATATATATATATATATATATATATATATATACATATATATATATATATATATATATATATATATATATATATATATATATATATATATATATATATATATATTTAAATATATATATAAATATATATATATATATATATATATATATATATATATATATATATATATATATATATATATACATATACATATACATATATATATCAGGAAAATGATTAAGGGAGATAATCTCTGGAGTTGCCGACCCGATTGAGCTGAAATTTTCGAAGGACGTAGATGAATATAGTGGGTGGATTTATGACTTGTTTAAATTCAGATATCTTAAATCTTTTAATTAAAAATTTAGCACACATAGATTTCCAAGGTAGTGCGGGTAACCCTGTAACTGCGGCAGGCTCCTGAAAATGAAAAAAAAATTCCGATTTGCACGAGAACGGCAACCCATCACCAAATTACCTATATTTTCAGCACTCAAAACCTCTGTTCACGAGAACTGACGATCGGATAATGCGATCAATATGAACTTTACAGGACACGTTGGTATTTGCTAGGACCAGGTCTGAAAGAAGAGATTTCGAAAAGCGAACAACTCTCTGGCAGTGGTACCATTTGGAAAAATCGCTGAGAAAAAAAAAATTGTTTTTGGCCTATAGCTTCCGATTAAGCCACCGGATTTCAACGAAATTCACGCAAAAGGTGAACCTTACTCTAAGATTGATTTCATTGAAATTTGGTTGGAAAATAAGTATAGTGGAGCCAGCTATGACAATTTTTGTCTCCCAAATATTATAAATTTTCTCAGGGAAATAAACGTTTTTTTTCCCTATAACTTCCGATACAGTAACGAAATCAAAACGAAATTCATGTCACAAGTGGAACTTTTTGCGTTATAAATTCTGTACGAATTTCGTTGAAAAATGGTGAAAGGGTTGCCAGCTGTGATTAATTTCGTAATTTATTGACATTTCTTTATCGAGCGATGTTGTCATAAAATTTCCAAATGGGAATGATCCTGCAATGACAATTAACAGCAAATATTTACGATTCAAAAATTTAATTAGTTTGGACGTTGTTAATCCTGAAATTCTATTCACTCCTACAACTTACAGCGCAGCCATTCAATCGAAACGAAATTCATAGGCTGGGTTAACAACAACGTGAAGTAGCTATGGTGCTAGCACGTGATTGCCAGCACCAGACAATTTCGTAAATATTGCATTAACAGATGTTTCCATTTTAAATTCATAAGCAAAGCATTTACAATAAAATAAGCAACCAATTTTTTGAAAATTTTTCGGATGGCAGCGCCAGACATAGTTTAATCTTTGAAACTTTTGATGACATCCTTGGATGAAAATGAATCAAAGGATAGGTTGATTAAGCACGAGCATGTTGTGATAGATTTATTGCTTCTGTGCTGGACAAATGTTGCCAGCACTGAACATATTCATCATTTGTGTTATGGGTAATGCTATCAGAAAATGATACTTGCTCCTTTGAGTAAGAAATTGTTGATTTGAGACTACAAAGAAATGTATAACGTCTTCACTCATTTTAAAGTCCCTCAATGACAACTTCTTCGAAAATCAGTTTTCTAGCAGTTCTGATGCGCAAGACTTTTTACTAATGTTCGAAGAAGAACATTAGTATTAAAATCACTTTGGCCAAAAATTCATATTTCTATATATATATATATATATATATATATATATATATATATATATATATATATATATATATATATATATATATATATATATATATATATATATATATCATCAAAAAATTTCAGTGAAAAAATCTCAGGAACGCGCCATCCGATTGAACTGAAATTTTTAGGACACATTGGTGTATATGCAGAATAGTGCCAGGTCTCAGAAAAAGTTAAAAATCTTTAACCCTTTGGCGCCGGCGGCCATTTTAGTGATATTTTTAATATACCTATTATTCCGTACACAAATAAGTTCTGCAAAAATAAAGTTAACAAAATAAAAATTGCGATAACTTTTCAAGGAGCTATTCAATCATTACCAAATTTTCAGGACCTTAAATGGTATTATTTAGTTGTAAATTCGTGTAGCTTTTGATGAGCGTGCTGGCAACCCTGAAGCTAGAGCAGGCACTGAAAGTAAAAACCTCAAAATCATCGTATCTCTTGAAAAAATGCCGCTTCTTCAAAAAAAAGCCACTCATATGTAAATTTCGTGCTTTTTTTACATAGACAAAAAAAAAATTTGATATGATATAACGGGCACGCCTGGTAACCCTTGCCCAATTTACCTATATTTTTAGCATCAAAAACTTCTGTTCACGGAAACTCACGATCCGATGAGTAGAATTATTTGAAATTTGCAGACTGTATTGCTCTTAAATAGGACCAGGTCTGATAGAAGTAATTTTGAAATGCGGGCGATTCTGTGCCAGTGGTGCCATCTTGAAAAATCACTAAAAGAGATAACTGCTTTTAGCCCTATAAATTCTGATTGAATCGTTCGATTTTAACGAAATTCACACAGTAGCTGGACCTTATTTTAAACCACATTTGGTAGAAATTTGGTTGAAAAAGTCGGTTGGAGTTGCCAGCTATGATAATTTTGGTGTCTTAAATTTGAAAAAATAAAAATTTGGTAGTGAAAACATTCAAATCATCGAATATCCTAAAAATGTCCGTTTCTTACAATAAAACCAATCTGTATACAAATCTTATGCCTAGTCTACACGTTCAAAGTAAAACTTTGGAAATTTCATCTCGGACAAGAACGGTAACCCTATTTCAGTTAACCTATATTTTTAGCATCAAAAACTTCTGTTCACGGGAATTCACTAACCAATAATCAGATACCATTGAAATTTTTTTTTTGCCTTATGAAATTTGAATAAGTTACCAAATTTTCATGAAATTGACACAGTAGCTGCACCTTACTCTAAACTCTGTTTGACAGAAATTGGGTTTAAAAATTCGATTGGTGCTGCCAGCTATGGTAATTTTTGTGTCTTTGGT
>OZ022264.1:168508999-168563999 GCA_963978885.1 Nemotelus pantherinus | reverse complement strand
GAAGAACAGTAGAAGAATCGTGCAGGTTTTGAGTGCATATTCCACCACATGAGCTGCTTATTACGGCCAAACTGTTTCAAATGCCACGTTATACTTCGGTCTCAAGAATGCATTATAAATCATATGGTGGAAGGTTTCAGATATTACCACTGGCACGAATTTCAACGTTTATGAGAGCAAACAGGGATTAATTATATTCGTTATCAGTTGCTTATTTCACAAAATTTTGAAAGCAGCTTCTCATACAACATCAATGAAGAAATTACTCAGTGCCTGCAGCACTGCAACTGAAGTTGGTGTTTTTGGCTGCGATGCGAAAAATTTGCAGAACTTTGGGAATTGAAAAATTGGTTATTTATTTTCATTGTAAATGTTCCCGATATGAACACCAACTGTCAGCATTCACTGATACAAAAATAGCACTACCGACTCGTGCTAGAAACCTTTTGCCAGCATCAAAGCCTAAAATATATCACATCTGCTTCACATTGAACGAAACCTACTCTGCGAATTTCGTCTCGATCCGATGATTGCATTCGAAGTTATTGGAGCATAAAGAAATTTTGAGTTACCAGCAGCGAGTTTTTTCAAACAATCGAAAACTTAATTTTTGCTCTTTATTGTCACTACAATATCATTACCAATTGAAAATTCTACGATAAAACCACTAAATAAAGATATTGCAATTAAATACAAACCAACAATAGCTGGCAACATTATCGTGACTTTTCAACCAAATTTGGCCTGAATAATGTTTATAATAGGTTCCATTGATTGTATGAAATTCGTATTGATTTCATGACTGCACTGGAAATTATAGGGCATACAGTTTTATTTTCCTGAGCGAATTTTCAATACCAAAGACACAAAAACTCCCATAGCTGGCAGCACCAATCGAACTTTTCAACCAAATTTCTACCAAACAGAGTTTAGTGTAAGATTCAGCTACTGTGTCAATTTCATGAAAATCTGGTAACTTATTCACATTTCATAGGGCAAAAAGCAGTTTTTTTTTCTTTGCAATTTTTCAAGATGGCACCACTGGCACAGAGTTGCGCGCTTTTCAAAATCGCTTCTATCAGACCTGGTCCTACTTAAGTCCAATACATTCTGTAAATTTCAGCTGTATCTGATTATTGGTTCATGAGTTCCCGTGAATAGAAGTTTTTGATGCTAAAAATATAGGTTAACTGGGAAAGGGTTACCGTCCTTGTCCGACATGAAATTTCCAAAGTTTTACTTTAAATGTGTAGGTAAAGCATAAGATTTGTATGCAGATTGGTTTTATTGTAAGAAACGGACATTATTTAGGATATTCGATGGTTGGAATGTTCTCACTTCCAAATTTTTATTTTTTCAAATTTAAGACACCAAAATTATCATAGCTGCCAGCTCCAACCGAATTTTTATCAAACGTGGTCTTAAATAAGGTCCAGCTACTGTGTGAATTTCGTTAAAATTGAACGATTCAATCAGAATTTATAGGGCTAAATGCAGTTATCTTTTTTAGTGATTTTTCAAGGTGGCACCACTGGCACAGAACCACCCGCATTTCAAAATCACTTCTATCAGACCTGATCCTTATTAAGACCAATACATTCTGCAAATTTCAAATACTTCTGTTCATCGGATCGTGAGTTTCCGTGAACAGAAGTTTTTGATGGTACAAATATAGGTAAATTGGGCAAGGGTTACCAGGCATGCCCGTTACACCATATCAAATTTTATTTTTTGTGTATGTAAACAAAGCCCAAGGTTTATATATGGGTGGCTTTTTTTGAAGAAGCGGCATTTTTTCAAGAGGGATGATGATTTGGAGGTTTTCACTTTCAGTGCCTGCCCTGGCTACAGGGATGCCAGCACGCTCAGTAGAAGCTTCACAAGTCTACAACTAGATAATACCAATATGTTCTGAAAACTCTGTAATGATTGAATAGCTCTGTCAAAAGTTATCGCAATTTTTTCGACATAGTTGGCTTTACCGAAACCTGGCTATGTGAAAGCATCAACGATGCTGAACTATTCAACAGTAACTTTGCAGTTTTTCGTCGTGATCGCCATCTTAATTGTCCAGATGCTCCTGTCGGCGGTGGTGTCCTGCTTGCTGTACGTAAAGAACTGCTAGTATCTCGACTTGATATACCTGACACTCTTGATCTGGAATACGTATGTATTTCACTAAACCTTCATCTGAGAAGAATTTTCGTGGCAATACTGTACATCCCACCATCCGCATCAAACTCAACATATGACTTGGCGTATAACCTAACCGAATATACATGCCGCATAATGGAACCGTCTGACGATCTCATTCTTATGGGAGATTTCAATTTACCGCATCTGGAGTGGCGAATTTCTAACGATAGTGAACACTATCTTCCTTCGTCCGATAACCGACGAGAAAGCTACTTCATTGACGCCATTCTTTCAACTGGACTAAAGCAGATCAATGGCATCCACAACACAAACGGACGACTTTTGGATCTGATTTTTTCTACGAACTCATCTGATGTCTCTATTGAACGATGTTCATCTCCTCTACTTAATGAATCTTTACACCATCCAGCTCATCATATCAATTTTCAAATTAATGACGATATACTAACGGAGCCTAATTTTGTAAATCTTTTTAACTTTAACTTCAAGAAAGTTGACTTTGATACGCTGAGTGAAGTAATGACCGAATGCGACTGGTCTTCGGTTGTGAATGAATCTAACGTAAACGTTGCAGTCACAAACTTTCATTCTATCTTATTCGGTTGCTTTGCTCGCTGTGTACCTTTGAGTAACTCTGTACCTTTGAAACGCTTTCCATGGATCAATACAGATTTAATAAATCTAAAAAATTTGAAAATCAAGGCCTGGAAAGTGTACAGCTCGTCGCGTCTAGAGGATGATTATAAAGTTTATGAGGAATTACGAAATAGATTCGTATCTGAAACCTCATCTACCTACTCCAACTATATGGACGAGCTAAGGCAGTCTTTCATAAGCCATTCCAAGCGTTTTTGGAATTTTGTAAACTCAAAAAGGTATCATGACTGATACCCTAGCTCTTTTATATCTGACAGCATGGTCATTAATAACTCGCAAGCAATCAGTAACTTATTTGCAGATTACTTCCAATCCGCTTATGGACTACCTCTCTCCGATTTTAATAAACTTACTTTCAATTATCTAATAGACTCCCCTAAAACGACGTTGGGAATGAAAGACCTTTACATCGACATTCCCACTATCTTAAGACATATATCTCATCTTGAGAATAATTTTCACCCCTGTCCTGATGGATTACCGACCGTAGTGCTTAAACGTTGCGCTAATATCCTCTCACCACTATTAGCTCATCTTTTTAATCTATCGATTTCGTCCGGTATTTTCCCAAACTTATGGAAATATTCTTCACTTACTCCGATCCACAAAAAAGGCAGCAAAGAAGTCGTGCACAACTATAAGCCAATCACCAAATTACCATGCGTCGCCAAGCTTTTTGAAGTCATAGTTACCGAGGTATTACCTTTTCACTCTAAGTCTTTAATCTCACCTTGCCAACATGGTTTTATTAAAGGTAAATCTACCACCACTAACCTTTTAGAACTTGCGAACTTAGTCATTCCTGCGATTGAAGAAGGTAAACAAGTTGACTGCATTTACACCGACCTCACGAAAGCTTTCGATAAGCTGGATCATGACATTCTTATATGTAAATTGCATCTTCTTGAGTTCCCTAATAAGTTTATAGACTGGGTTAAATCTTATCTCTCTAATCGCAAGCAAAACGTTCGATTTCGTGGCATTCTATCCACTGACATAATTGCTACATCAGGTGTTCCACAAGGCAGCCACCTTGGTCCCATTCTTTTTGCCATTTATATAAATGACCTGATCGCTTTTGTTCCAGGTTCTTCCATTCTACTGTACGCTGATGACGCAAAGATTTTTAATACAATATCATCACTTACTGACTGTACAATCCTGCAACGCAACGTGTCAAACTTCGCCAATTGGTGCACTCTAAACCGACTTTTACTAAACGTTGAAAAATGCTCAGTTATCTCATTCTCCCACAAATCATCTCCGATTAATTTCAACTACACTTTAAACGATACTCTTTTAACTCGCTCCAAGAAAGTTCGTGACCTAGGAGTACTATTAAACTCCGCTTTCACTTTTAATGACCACATTGACTCAATAATAATAAAAGCCAACTGTGCACTTGGCTTCTTAAAATGACGATCTAAAGAATTCAATGACATTTTTCTGACTAAAATCCTGTTCTGCTCTCTGGTTCGCCCTATCCTAGATTATGGGTGCCTGATGTGGTCTCCGTATTATAAGGAGCACATAGATCGCATTGAGTCTGTCCAAAAGAGATTTTTAATTTTTGTTCTTAGTTCTTTCCGCTGGTCTGATCCTATTCGTTTACCTCCTTATGAAAACCGCTTGCAATTATTGACCATGGACACTCTTGAAACTCGACGTCAAAATTTCAAGGCTCTATTCGCTGCAAAGTTACTCACTGGAAACGTGAACTCTGAGTTTTTGTTATCAAAACTTAACTTTCGTGTTTGCCACGGTGAACGTAGACATCATAGCGCCTTATCCATCCCGTTTCATAAAACCAATTATGGATTGAATGAACCAACCTGCGCAATAGCCCGAAGCTTTAACTCAGCGTATCAAATGTTCGACTTTAATTATACTGTTGATATGTTCAAGTGTCGGCTTAAACGACCGATTAATTATATTTCATCATTACATGTGTAAATATTGTTTTTTTTTTGTAGTAAACATTCCGTTGATGAAATTGTCAATAAATAAATAAATAAATAAAAAAAATTTAAATATTTTCAAATTTTTCCGTTCTCTTTTTAGCCACCCAGCGCACACATGGGGTTAAAAAATTCCAAAACATTAGCCGATTCACATGTAAAACACTTTTGAAATTTATTTTGTCGACTTTATTTTTGCAAAAATTATTTGTGTACGGAATAATGGGTATATTAAAAATATCACAATATCACCAAAGGGTTTAAGATAATTGACATTTAGTGAGTCCTGGACCTATTCCGCATATACACCAATGTATCCTGAAAGTTTTAGCATAATCGGATGGCGCGTTCCCGAAACTATCTCACTGAAATTTTTTGATGATATATATATATATATATATATATATATATATATATATATATATATGTATATATATATATATATATATATATATATATATATATAAATATATATATATATATATATATATATATATATATATATATATATATATATATATATATATATGTATATATATATATATATATATATATATATATATATATATATATATAAATATATATATATATATATATATATATATATATATATATATATATATATATATAGATATATATATATATAGATATATATATATATATATATATATATATATATATATATATATATATATATATATAAATATATATATATATATATATATATATATATATATATATATATATATATATATATATATATATATATATATATATTTATATATATATATACACTAGCGGTCATGACAACTGCACCACTGACTCTAATTACCTACTTTTCCCATTTGGGCTCAAACCGTTTGTGTAGAAATCATTTACCTACTAAAGGGATATTAGTACAAAGATAAGCTGTCGATAGAAGGTAGCAGCAGTTCGATTTCAGTTTGCATTTGACTAAGAAAATAACTAAATTTACTAAGGGACGAGAGTACAAACAATTAAGCCGGGATCAGAAAGTGAAAGTAGTGTGTTATAGTGAAGAAGGATTGTCTGCTAGGTGTATAGCAGGTAAAATTAAGTGCTCGCATACCACGGTTACCCGGTTTTTAGAAAAAAAAAGACAATGTTAATCCCTACGTTCGAAAACCAGGGACAGGTCCCAATCAGAAGACAAATCGTCACGAGGACCGAATAATAATACGCCAGTGTTTAACCGATCGGTTTAAAGTGCAGTTCAATTGCGAAGTGACTTAGAAACATCGTATAGAATAATTTTCAGTATCGAAACAGTTAGACGAAGGCTTCGAGAGGCCGGTTTATTTGCAAGAAAACCTGCAAAGAAGCCTTTTTTGACACAAAAAATGAAGTTTGCGAGATTACAGTGGGCAAAGCGCTACAGAAATTGGACCATAGAGGACTGGAAGAAAGTAATTTGGTCGGACGAAAGCAAATTCAACCTTTTCAGTTCCGACGGAGCTCCATATGTAAGGCGCAAAACAGACGAAAAACACAGTGACGAATGCATAGTGAGGATCGTGAAGCATTCTCAAAGCCAAATGGTGTGGGGATGTTTCTTTTATTATTTTCCCGGTCAGCTGGAGTTTATACACGGCACTGTAAATGCTGAACGATATCGGCAAATAATAAATGATAATTTGTTGCCATCAATAGAAGAGCACCTAGGCCATGCAAATAGAGTCATTTTCCAGATGACTCCACCCCTTGCCATCGTGCGAAATCGGTAAGTGTAATATTAATACCAAACCTTAAGATGTTTACTCTAAAGCAGTAATTAATTGTTTTAAAAAATTAAAAAATCTTATTGCAGGTTAAAGAAATGATCAACGACATGGGAATCGAGACGCTGGATTGGCCGGGTAATTCTCCAGACTTGAATCCAATCGAAAATCTTTGGTCATTTTTAAAAGCTAAGGTTAAGCAGCACAAGCCGAACAATACTCAAGCGTTGAAATATGCTCTTGAAAAAGACTGGTTCGAGGAAATAAAGCCTGAATTGCGAGAAGCTTTGGTGGAGTCGATACCAGAAAGAATAAAAGCCACAATTGACGCCAAGGGAGGGTCGACGGATTATTAAATAATTAGTTTCATGTTGAAAGTCTTATGTTTATACGTTTTCATAAAAAAATTAGTTAGGAGCATGTGTAGTAAATAAACAATTTTCAATTGATATTATTTAAAATTCAATGAATAAATATATGATAAGGATTCTTTCCATGTTTTTTTAAATAAGGAAGCGAAGCTAAATCAAATTTATAATGAATACGAGTATATAGTTATTTTAATGTGTTGAATAAGTTGTTTTTTCGGTTCGAGCGAATAGTTCGATTTTCTAACAAATTTATATCAATTTCTGTGAAATTGATGGTGGTGCAGTTTTCATGACTGCTAGTGTAAATGGATATATGAACTTTTGACCGAATTTTACCGATTTTAATACTAATGTTCTTCGAACATTAGTAAAAATCCATCATATATCATTACATCACGTGCTTCAGGTGCATTGGATTCAATATTTTCTTCTTAACATTTCAAAAATACAGATTTATCAGTTTTACAAATCATTCCGTATATATGACACATAGCTAATAGAACTGGTGTTAGCGGATATGTGAAAGCTGCATCAATAGATAATGATGTTTGTATTGACAATAATAGTAACTGCCCAAATATATCGCGCTGCATTCGTACTACAACGATTTTCCCAGCAACATACATTTTTACTAATGCTCCAAGAACATTAGTATTGAACTCGTTTCGCCGAAAATTCATATTTCTTTATATATATATATATATATATATATATATATATATATATATATATATATATATATATATATATATATATATATATATATATATATATATATATATATATATATATATATATATATATATATATAAACATATATATATAAATATACATATATATATATATATATATATATATAAAAATACATATATACATATATATATATATATATATATATATATATATATATATATATATATATATATATATATATATATATATATATATATATATATATATATGTATATTTATATATATATATATATATATATATATATATATGTAAATATACATATAAATATATATATATATATATATATATATATATATATATATATATATATATATATATATATATATATAAATATATATATATATATATATGTATATATATATATATATATATATATATATATATATAAATATATATATATATATATATATATATATATATATATACATATATATATATATATATATAAATAATATATATATATATTTATATATATATATATATATATATATATATATATATATATATATATATATATATATTTATATATGTATATATATATATGTATATATATATATATATATATATATATATATATATATATATATATATATATATATATATATATACATATATATATATATATATATATATATATATATATATATATATATATATATATATAAATATATATATAAATATGTATATATATATATATATATATATATATATATATATATAAATATATATATAAATATATATATAAATATATATATATATATATATATATATATATATATATATATATATATATATATATAAATATATATATATATATATATATATATATATATATATATATATATATATATATATATATATATATATATATTTATATATATATATATATATATATATATATATATATATATATATATATATATATATATATATATATATATATATATAAATATATTGTCACGGTATCTCTTTTAAACGCGTCACAAAGCCCCTTATCCCCGACTGGGATACAAGGGCGGCAGTTTCGTTCGGCTTTTACTCGCGAGATAGGTCGTGAGTGGGCGCCACTCGCTTCGGACTCGAAAACCTACCTTATTGCCGTCGCCTCGAAGCGAGAAGACTGCGACGGTTATGTTTTGAACTTTTGTACGCACGCACCAAACGATAATTTTGAAAAACAAAAGAATTACGCCAGCGTTACATATACAAATTTACAAGTTACATTTATATCACTTTCGTTTACTATTACCCTGACGGCGCCGCGTTACACAATATACAAAATCCTACTTCAATTCACAAAACTTATCTTTCGTTAACTTATCCTTACGTACTAATTATCAATTTTTTCGCCTAACACATAACTCGTAGCAACTTCGCTTACAACCGCCACCTCCCGCTGCATAGCCGCGCCTCGTTGTCCAGGATCCTCCACAAAGAAATCGATGGTCGTGATCGTCGACGAAATCTCACCACAACTTATGGTTTCGATGGTAACCCCGTCTATCGTTATCTAGCTATCTCTGGTTGTAATACGCCATCCGATTTTTGATGCACAGCCCGCGTAAAAATCTCTGCTGGCTACAAAGCTGGTTCTCCAAATTCTTATCCTCAGTTGTTTTTCTCGATTCACCAACGTAATACTCATTCTCATGATTGTGTCTCCTTATGCAGTATCTCAGTCTTGACCAGAAAAAGAAAAGATCGAAGTTTGTGTTAATTAAGTTTTCGCAAGGCGCCTCTGTAGCTCACCTCAGTCCTGACTAGAAAGAAAGAAGTATCGTTCCCACATCAACCATCACGCCTCGGATGGTGTTCAACCTACCGCTTCAGCGGGATTTTCCTCTGACCCGATCTTCCAGCCTTGTGCATTCTTGCATATAGGTGCACTGGTCACTCGTACTTGGGGATGACCTTTCACACTTTCTTTCTCCGGGTCTTTCGCTGCTGCGTCGTTTGGCTGACCGACCGCAGCCTTTCGGTTCTTTCCAGTCGGCTGGAACTAACGATGTTTCCAACCGCTTGGCGGAGTTCCTGTCGCCGATCATCAGTTCGTTTTGACGTTTCGCAAGAACCATAACAAACTTGACCAGATGCGGCGGTCTTTTCGTGCGACTTTAGTATCGAATCGAAATAGATTATTGTGCGCAATGTCCAGAGACTCGGTTCGTTCGTGGTCCGTGTGGTGTTGGTGACTAGTCGCGGTGGAGCAAGTTTCTGCATTCGCTCCTTCATCCTGTTCGCGGGTTGTCTCGTTTCAGGAGCAAGTTCTCGGCGTTCGTTTGACATGAATCGTCGGCGATGGCCTGGTTTGGCGAGGAGCAACCTCCCTCATCGACGGGGTACAGCGCCTATCCTAATTTATTCACTTATTCATTCATCATTTATTCATCTATTACTAATCAACTATACCTATATACATTGTTTTCTTTCCATTCGTATAATTTGGTTTCTTTTTTTTTATTTTTAGATATCTGACCGCTGGCGTGACATCACCCTCTTCCGCAGAGAATTACATGTAATTCTCATCCGATTTTCTGCCAACGGAGACGTTGAATAACGATGCGTTCGCGATCTCCACGCCCGATTGATTTCCAGTACCATTCCAGTTCTGACGTACGCGCCGATTTCATTCATAATTTCTGTTTGGTTGACTTGGGTTTTCGCGTAATTTCGAGTTTGTACTTGATCGTCGCTTGCCTTTGCTTATGTATATTTCCTTTTTTTACTAATGTTCGAAGAAGAACATTAGTATTAAAATCACTTTGGCCAAAAATTCATATTTCTATATATATATATATATATATATATATATATATATATATATATATATATATATATATATATATATATATATATATATATATATATATATATATATATATATTATATATATATATATATATATATATATATATATATATATATATATATATATATATATACATATATATATATATATCATCAAAAAATTTCAGTGAAAAAATCTCAGGAACGCGCCATGCGATTGAACTGAAATTTTTAGGACACATTGGTGTATATGCAGAATAGTGCCAGGTCTCAGAAAAAGTTAAAAATCTTTAACCCTTTGGCGCCGGCGGCCATTTTAGTGATATTTTTAATAAACCTATTATTCCGTACACAAATAAGTTTTGCAAAAATAAAGTATGTATTCACAATGATTAAATAAATTGTAATGAAGCTCTCTACCAGCTTCAACCCCTAGACCTGTACGAGGGTTGTCGTGGGATTGCTTTTTTTAAAAATAAAGTTAACAAAATAAATTTCGAACGTGTTTTACATGTGAATCGGATAATGTTTTGGAATTGTTTAACCCCATGTGTGCGCTGGGTGCCTAAAAAGAGAACGGGAAAAATTGAAAATTTTTAAATTGCGATAACTTTTCAAGGAGCTATTCAATCATTACCAAACTTTCAGGACCTATTGGTATTATTTAGTTGTAAATTCGTGTAGCTTTTTATGAGCGTGCTGGCAACTCTGAAGCTAGAGCAGGCACTGAAAGTAAAAACCTCCAAATCATCGTATCTCTTGAAAAAATGCCGCTTCTTCAAAAAAATGCCACTCATATGTAAATTTCGTGCTTTTTTTTACATAGACCAAAAAAAAAATTTGATATGGTATAACGGGCACGCCTGGTAAAATTTGCCCAATTTACCTATATTTTTAGCATCAAAAACTTCTGTTCACGGAAACTCACGATCCGATGAGCAGAATTATTTGAAATTTGCAGACAGTATTGCTCTTAAATAGGACCAGGTCTGATAGAAGTAATTTTGAAATGCAGGCGATTCTGTGCCAGTGGTGCCATCTTAAAAAATCACTAAAAAAGATAACTGCTTTTAGCCCTATAAATTCTGATTGAATCGTTCGATTTTAACGAAATTCACACAATAGCTGGACCTTATTTTAAACCACGTTTGGTAGAAATTTCGTTGAAAATGTCGGTTGGAGCGGCCAGCTATGATAATTTTGGTGTCTTCAATTTCAAAAAATCAAAATTTGGAAGTGAAAATATTCAAACCATCGAATATCCTAAAAATGTCCGTTTCTTACAATAAAACCAATCTGTATACAAATCTTATGCTTTATCTACACGTTCAAAGTAAAATTTTGGAAATTTCATGTCGGACAAGAACGGTAACCCTTTCGCAATTAACCTATATTTTTAGCATCGAAAACTTCTGTTCACGCGAACTCACGAACCAATAATCAGATACCATTGAAATTTACAGAATGCATTGGACTTAAGTAGAACCAAGTCCGATAGAAGCGATTTTGAATTGTGGGCAACTCTGTGCCAGTGGTGCCATCTTGAAAAATTACAAAGAAAAAAAAACTGCTTTTTGCCCTATGAAATGTGAATAAGTAACCAGATTTTCATGAAATTGACACAGTAGCTGAACCTTACTCTAAACTCTGTTTGACAGAAATTTGGTTGAAAAAATCGATTGGTGCTGCCAGCTATGGTAATTTTTGTGTCTTTGGTTTTGAAAATTCGCTCAGGAAAATAAAAATTTTTGCCCTATAACTTCCAGTGCAGTCATGAAATCAATACGAATTTCATACATTTAATGGAACCTATTATCAACATTATTCAGGCCACATTTGGTTGAAAGGCCACTATAGGGTTGCCAGCTATTGTTGGTTTTGTGTTTGTTTGTAATATCTTTATTGAGCGGTTTTATCGTAGAATTTTCAATTGGTAATGATATTGTAGTGACAATAAACAGCAAATATTAAGCGTTCGATTATTTGAAAAAACTTGCTGCAGGTAACCCTAAGTTTCTTTATACTCCTATAACTTCGAATGTAATATAACAACGTGAAGCAGATGTGATATATTCTTGGCTTTGATACTGGCGAAAGTTTGCCAGCACGAGCCGGCTGTGCTACTTTAAATGCTTACAGTTAGTATTCATACCGGAAACATTTACAATGAAAGTAAATAACCAATGTTTCAATTCCGTTCTGCAAATTTTTCATATCGCAGCCCCAAACACCAACTTCAGTTACAGTGCTGCAGGCACTGAACATTTTCTTCATTGATGTTATATGAAATGCTGCTTTCAAAATTTTGTGAAATAAGCAACTGATAACGAATATAATTAACCCGTGTTTTGCTCTCATAAACGTTGAAATTAATGCCATTGGTAATATCTGAAACCGTCTACCATATGAGTTATAATGCATTCTTGAGACGAAAGTAAAACGTGGCATTTGAAACAGTTTGGCCGTAATAAGCAGCTCATGTGGTGGAATATGCACTCAAAACCTGCACGATTCTTCTACTGTCCTTTGAACATTAGTACTAGGGGTTCAGGTGCGCTAGAGTTTTTTCTATATATACTAGATTGAGGTTTTTCGCGACATTTTGTATTCCGGTCCCATTCTAGGCGATTTCTTTCAACAAAATTTCTACATTCGTACGTACATTCCCTGACTCCTTCTTAGCAAAACAACAGACATATCCTGACATCTTCTACTCATCTCATCTACTGTCATTTTAGGAAAAACTATAAAACACGACACGGGGAAAAACAAAGCGTAACAGTCCCGCAACAAGTTCAACCTATTAGGAACAGAGCAATCGAGCACACGTTAGGGTACAAACACCCAGGTATGTGTCTAAAGAAAACTTTAGGACACATGCCTGCTGAGGTGGCGCTCAGCCGTCACCGCTGCCTACCGGGTAATATTTTTCTTTTTTTTTTGTCTAACCAATAATTTTTCGTCATCTTTTAGCCTGTACGTAACAACCCTTAATTCGCGAACCCTCTTTCTCCTTTCCATAATATTACTACCTTATTACACTACCCACCACCACATTCTGAT
Organism: Nemotelus pantherinus; assembly: GCA_963978885.1. NCBI lineage: Eukaryota > Metazoa > Arthropoda > Insecta > Diptera > Stratiomyidae > Nemotelus > Nemotelus pantherinus. The sequence goes on along the minus strand of OZ022264.1, from coordinate 168,550,513 downwards.
CCTACCCTAACCATTTATTAGCTACACCACCACCGAGGAAACTTACTACTAAACCGATACTAACTACATTCCCAAAACCGACACCAACCTATGGTAACAATTTGTTTGTGGCAACCTTTCGCCAGCAATCTCTCTATCCTTCCTGCGTGGCAGAATTCCTCGGACCTAGAACCTAATTACCTAAAGGATATTACTAATACGACGTACTGATCGAAATAATTTCCCCGCTCTCTATTCCGCTCCTCCTGGAGTTGTCTTCGAAATGCCGCTTGAGATCCTTTGGATGCCACGTACCGGACTTCTTCCCCTTTTCGTCGATTAAATCATAGATTCCTGTTGACTTTCGTTTGGCTATCACGAAAGGTCCGACGAACGCCGGCGCCAGTTTGGCTGCGAAATTTTTGCTAGAATCTTACAGTACATAGTTCTTCCTCCACACGCGATCACCTTCTCGAAAGTTCTCAACTCGTCGCCGAAGATCGTACCGTTTCTTACTGTCAGATGCTGCTTGCTTCATTCTCCGAACGACCTCCTCATGAATCCTTCCCAGAGCTTCTGCCTTCCGTGTCGGCGATAAGTCCCCGCTGTCGATGGTTGGAGGTTCCCAAGATTCACGATATGTAACCATTTCTCTGCCGAAGTTCAGAAAATACGGCGAAAAACCGGTGACTTCATGTTTGTAAGTTCGCAACGCACATGCAATCTTCGCTAAACAGTGGGCCCAGGTACGGTGGTTATCTGAAGCGTAGCATCGCAACATACACTTTATATCTTGATTGCGTCGCTCTGCGGGATTGGCCTGAGGGTGATACAGCGCGGTATAGCATACCTTCACCCCGTACTCCTCCATCACTGCTTTGAATTTCCCACCTCTAAACTGCAAGCCGTTATCGCAGATTAGATCCCTGGGTACTCCGTAAACTAACAAATTATTTTCTTCCAGTAGACGGAAGATGGTTGACGCCGTTGCTGATCGAACTGGGAGAATTACCTAGTACTTATGTAGTTACGTAATCTAACACAGTGAGTATGTAGCAGTGACCCCGAGTAGATTGTGGTAACGGGCAGATCAGATCTACACAGATCATTTCCCAAGGAGATTTCGCTACCACTGCCCTCGTCGCCATAGCCCCAATCGATGCTTTTCGCTCTACCTTATTCTTCTGACACACTATGCATCTCTTGACGTATTCCCGCACGTCAGCGCCCATTCGAGGCCAATAATACTTCTGAGCAACTCGAGCCACTGTCTGGTCCGACCCCATGTGCCCTGCCTTCGGATCGTCGTGACACCTGTGGAGAATGCTTACCCTCTCCGCCTTTGGAACAAGTCGTTTCCAATCCAAATCAGCCCCCAAAATCCCCTTTTTGCCTGGTTTCCGCTTCCACAGCGTACCATCCACTACTCTCCAGCTTGGATAGCTTGTGGGATCTGCCTGAACCCTTTCCCGCATCATCACATACCAATTATCACCAATTAACGGCGCAGCCAGACTATCGACGTTCACTACAGCTCGCGATAGAGCACGACCTCGAAGTCGTATTGTTGTAGTCGTACGGCCCATCTTGTCAATCGACCGGAAGGGTCTCTTAGCTTGTTCAACCAAATCAAAGAATGGTGATCTGTGATGACTATAAATTGCGTACCTTTGATATAGGGGCGTAATTTTTCAATCAACCAAACGACTCCGAGACATTCCTTTTCTGTTGCCGAATACTTTCGTTCTTGCTTCGACAACGACCGTTTCAGGTAGCAGACTACCTTCTCCCCCGTTGGGTGTGCCTGGCTGAGTACAGCTCCTATCCCTACGTCCAAGGCGTCTGTCTGTATCTTAAACGGAAGGTCAAAGTCGGGACAGGATAAGATTGGTGCTGATATTAGTTTTGCTTTGCACGAGCCAAAGGCTTCTTCACACTCATCGGCCCAAGTGAACTTCCGGCCTTTTTTCAGGAGGTCACTTAAGGAAGCTACCATGGTGGCGTGATTGGTGATGAAACGACTGCACCATGACACCATTCCGAGTAATTGACGAACTTGTTTCACTGAAGATGGACGAGGAAACTCTCTGATTGCTTTGACCTTTTCTGGATCCACTTGTAGACCCCTCTCGTCGATAATATAACCCAGATATCGCAATTGGGCCCTGCAGAATTGACGTTTCTCCTTTGCCACCCGTAGCCCCTCCTCTCTCAACCGGGTGAAAACGTCTCGAAGTACGTCACATGTCGCTCGAATGTGTCCGTACCGAAGATTATATCATCCAAATATGTGAAGACGTATGGTTCAAGGGCGGGCCCGAGCACTGTGTAAATTAACCTTTGCCATGTGGCCCCTGAATTGTCCAGGACGAAAGGCATTCTGAGGAAATGGAACAGCCCCCGCCTGGGTACGGTGAACGCCGTGTACTGCTCGGACTTCTTTGCCATCGGCACCTGCCAATAGGCCGATTGCACATCCAGAGTGGACAGGTATTTCGCGTTCCGCAGTTTATCGAGAGTCGCCGAAATGTATGGCAGTGGATTTGCGTCTTTCTCCTATACCGCGTTCATTTTACGAAAGTCGACGCAGAACCTGAACGAGCCGTCTTTCTTCCGCACAAGTAGAATCGGCGAGGACAAGGCGCTTGCCGATGGCTCCACCATTCCCATCTTCAGCATCTCGTCCAGCTCCAAGTTAATTTGCTTCTGCACTGCGGGTGACACGGGATAATATCTTTGTTTCATTGGGGGTGACTTTGTGTTGATGACGTGACTCACCGACTTGGCTCAGCCCAGTCCATCCCCCATCAACCTGAACTGCTCATCCAGAAGGTTCACCAAAGCTTGAGCCTCATAATTCGACAAACGTGCCCGCCTCTGTAATGCTTTTGCCTCCACTACTTCCGCTGTGGCAAGAGAAGTCTACTGCCGTCCCTTCAAATCCAACACGACTCCGAACCGCTGCCAGAAATTGACTCCTAAGATCAGCTCTTGAGGAACCGACAGAATCATCAAGGTATCCAAATCATATGTTTGGCCATTCAACGTGAACTTCAATCGCACTGACCCTGCCACCGCGCAGGCAACCCCATTCACGAGTCGAACCTCCTCGATCCCCGCCCGATCTAGTTCGAGCCCCTTATTTGCCAGACGAGTCCATCCTTTCCGCCCTAAAATGGTGCGGCTCGCCCCCGAGTCTAGAAGTCCCTCCATTTCAACATCCTGTACATTCACTCTTAAGTGCGGACGACTATCTATACCGCTTTCCACAAGAGCGTTATCGACCGTTGGTTGATGTTTCCTCGTTTGCGGCCGCGATCTCGTGCTCACCTGGCCGCTTTGGGAGCACGACGGTCGTTTCCCGATACGCGCCGGTTGGCTTGCGCCCCTACCTCGTGACTCCTAGTACCGATTCTACTCTGTCTATTCTGGCAGGACGGGCATGCGGACCGCAAAACTCCTTGGCGTCCGCATCCGAAGCAGCGTAAAGGTTGAGGACAATCTCTCGACAAGTGTCCAGCCCCTCTACAATTCCAACAGCGGACTCTACTTGGCCCGACTACAGCAGCCACCTGCGCAATATTTCCTACCCCCACGTATGCCAAGTCTGGTTCTAGGCATCGTCTCGCCCGCGAGGTAGGGGGCACAAAAGCTGCCACAGACGCTCTTGTCGCATCCAAGGTACGACCCATCTTCACTAGTTCAGCAATGGACTTTACGGGGGTTAAGCACAATTGTTGCTGATAAAAAGGTGCGATGTTTCTACGCAACACCTTTAGCTTGTCCTCATTCGAGCAACTCATTTTCAACCTGCTGAAGAGGCGCTCCGTTACGGCCACATACACGCCCATTGGTTCGCTTTCCCCTTGGGTACGTTTGCGAATCTCATCCCACAGGCGATCCTCGTAGTCGGACGGTAATAGCTTCAGCTTTGAGCTCTTCCACCAGCTCGTCCCAGCATCCGACTAGTCCCCGATTGGCCCGGAACCATATAAGGGCTCGGGAATCAAACAAATCCAGCGCCGCTCTAAAAAGCTGTGATTTAGTCAGCCCCCTTGCCTGCCGCAATTCCTCCACCCGCTCGAGGAAAGCGTTCACCAAACCTGAGGAGTCCCCGCAAAATTTCAGGCCCCATTTAGCTACCTCCGCCAGCTTTGCCCCCTTCACCTTTTGACTATGGAAGTCACTTGCGCTTCTCCAAGTGGCTCCATCTCATCTTCGCTATGATCCTCACTTCGTTCTGCTAGGTTCCCCATCGCCAGGATGAGCCTATTCCGAAGCTCCTTCACAGCGTCCTTCTGCTCCTGGGTCAGGGCATGCACGTTCTTTAATCTGCGGAAACCGAACTCAATCCTGATTCGTGCCTTTAGGTATTCCAGCGAAGCCTTATCGCCCGGCACCCTGCCTACCAATTCTTCCGCTTCCAATACTTTCGCCGTGAGCTCTCGGTAGTCCGTCTCGTAATCAAATGGGTATTCCGCCTCGACGTACGACGCATCCAACGCCGCCTCTGCCTTCAGTGTAGCCCTCAAGGTCTTCCTCATATTATCCACTGTTTCCGACGGGAAGCCACGAATGGCGAGCTCGTAGGTCAGCTCATCCTTGGTCAACCTATCAACAGGATCCTTCATTTCAAGTCCAATAACTCTCTGCCGCTCTGCAACCGAAACGCCTCCAGCAAACTCTACTCAAACCGTGACCTACTCACAACAGATTATTCACCCAACACTGACACCAAGTGATGCTCTAAACCAACCCGAACTATCTTTAGTGGACTTGCACACCAAGGCAGTTCTCTCTCACCGAACATATCACCCCTAAAATATCAGCCACAGTAATTTTCCGCAGCCCTATATCTGAAAATGTTGCCTCTTAATCTAAATTTTCAACCACACTTTCACGCGCTCACTTCAAAATCAATTCACTATTCACAGATTCCATTCACTCCCACAAAAGTACCAGAATTCAAAATATTTAATAGATATATATAAGAAATATAAGCGAAAATATTCAATTTCGGCGGTATTATTTCCAAATTACTCAATATATGTAATATATATATACATCAAAATACGCTAAATTTCCAATATTTCCTAATCATGCGACGTTTAAGAATATTCCACCTGCATAAATACTCTCAGTATTTCGTGCATTCCGTAAGATCTTTCAAAATGTCCAATTTATCTATTGTACTCCGCGTTCGTCCCGTGTACAGTGTAAGAAACGGATCAACAATCTCGGTATCATCAATCACGCCGCGGTTCCCTGGTTTTCGAGATTAACATCTATCTTTTACGTACCCGACTGAAAATTGACTTGCAAGCATACCCGTTGTTTCCCGAACACCGATCAACGCGCCTATATGCCTTCCCACAATTTGGGACTTGGCTTCACAGACTTTTTTTCACGATTACCGTTGTGCCGTTATTCACCGTAATGCCCCACGTTGGGCGCCAATTTTGTTACGGTATCTCTTTTAAACGCGTCACAAAACCCCTTATCCCCGACTGGGATACAAGGGCGGCAGATTTCGTTCGGCTTTTGCTCGCGATATAGGTCGTGAGTGGGCGCCACTCGCTTCGGACTCGAAAACCTGCCTTAGTGCCGTCGCCCCGAAGCGAGAAGACTGCGATGGTTATGTTTTTAACTTTCGCACACACGCACCAAACGATAATTTTGAAAAACAAAAGAATTACGCCAGCGTTACATACACAAATTTACAAGTTACATTTATATCACTTTCGTTTACTATTACCCTGACGGCACCGCGTTACACAATATACCAAATCCTACTTCAATTCACAAAACTTATCTTTCGTTAACTTATCCTTACGTACTAATTATCAATTTTTTCGCCTAACACATACCTCGTAGCAACTTCGCTTACAACCGCCACCTGCCGCTGCCTAGCCGCGCCTCGTTTTCCAGGATCCTCCACAAAGAAATTGATGGTCGTGATCGTCGACGAAATCTCACCACAACTTATGGTTTCGATGGTAACCCCGTCTATCGTTATCTAGCTATCTCTGGTTGTAATACGCCGTCCGATTTTTGATGCACAGCCCGCGTAAAAATCTCTGCTGGCTACAAAGCTGGTTCTCCAAACTCTAATCCTCAGTTGTTTTTCTCGATTCACCAACGTAATACTCAGTCTCGTGATTGTGTTTCCTTATGCAGCATCTCAGTCTCGACCAGAAAAAGAAAAGATCGAAGTTTGTGTTAATTAATTTTTCGCAAGGCGCCTCTGTAGCTCACCTCAGTCTCGACTAGAAAGAAATAAGAATCGTTCTCACATCAACCATCATGCCTCGGATGGTGTTCCGCTTCAGCGGGATTTTCCTCTGACCCATTCTCCCAGCCTTGTGCATTCTTGCATATGGGTGCACTGGTCACTCGTACTTAGGGATGACCTTTCACACTTTCTTTCCCCGGGTCTTTCGCTGCTGCGTCGTTTGGCTAACCGACCGCAGCCTTTCGGTTCTTTCCAGTCGGCTGGAATTAACGATGTTTCCAACCGCTTGGCGGAGTTCCTGTCGCCGATCATCAGTTCGTTTTGACGTTTTGCAAGAATCATAACAAACTTGACCAGGTGCGGCGGTCTTTTCGTGCGACTTTAGTATCGAATCGAAATAGATTATTGTGCGCAATGTCCAGAGACTCGGTTCGTTCGTGGTCCGTGTGGTGTTGGTGACAAGTCGCGGTGAAGCAAGTATCTGCGTTCGCTCCTTCATCCTGTTCGCGGGTTGTCTCGTTTCGTTTGACATGAATCGTTTGTTTGACATGAATCGTCGGCGATGGCGCCTATCCTCATTTATTCACATATTTATTCATCATTTATTCATCTAATACTAATCATCTATACCTATATTTACATTGTTTTCTTTCCATTCGTATAATTTGCTTTCTTTATTTTATTTTTAGATATCCGACCGCTGGCGTGACATATATATATATATATATATATATATATATATATATATATATATATATATATATATATATATATATATATATATATCTATATATATATATATATATATATATATATATATATTTATATATATATATATATATATATATATATATATATATATATATATATATATATATATATATATATATATATATATGTATATCAGGAAAATGATTAAGGGAGATAATCTCTGGAGTGGCCGTTCCGATTGAGCTGAAATTTTCGATGAACGCAGATGTATATAATAGGTAGGTCCACATCTTTCTCAAATTCAGATATCCTAAACTTTTTGGCGGCAACGAGCGTTTTAGTAAATTTTGAGGTACTCCTATATTTCCAAGCAGTGTAAATTTTTGTTAAAAAAAAAAGTATTGGGAATGAAGATTAATTATGTTCTAAGCTCGTCTATGATAAAGAATTGAAATTTTTTAGCCGTGTGTGGGTGCTAAGTGCCTAAAAGTAAGCAAGGTTTTTATTTCAAATTTTGATTTGTCATTATTTGTGATCAAAACATCGGATCATCGTGAAAATTGCAGAGCGTATTGATGTTGACTAGGACTTAGCATGTTTTGGTTTTCAAGGTTGTACGGGTAACCCTGTAGCTACGGCAGGCTCCTGAAAAAAAATCTTTCACATCATTGACCCTCCTCAAAAATTTTTGATTTTTGAAAAAAGTTTCAAATCATTGATAAATTTTGTCCTTTGTCCATATTGTCAAATTGAAATTTTGAAAATTCCGATTTGCACAAGAACGGCAACCCATCACCAAATTACCTCTATTTGCAGCACTCGAAAGTTCTGTTCACGAGAGCTGACGACTGGATTATCCGATCATAATGAAATTCAGAGGACATGTTGGTATAAGCTAGGACCAAGTTTAGTAGAAGTGATTTTGAAATGCGGACAACCCTGTGGCAATGGTATCATCCTGGAAAATCATTGAGAAAAAAAACAGCTTTTTGGCCTATAACTTCCGATTCAGCCATCAGAATTTAACCAAACTCACACAGTACTTGAATCTTACTCTATGTACCATTTGGTAAAAATTCGGTTGAAAAATTTGAATAGGGCTGCCAGCTATGGTGATTTTTGTCTCATAAATCTTGCAAATTCGCTCAGCAAAATAAAGCTTTTTTCCCTATAGCTTCTGGTCCAGTGCATACATCATAACGAAGTTCATGCATTAAATGAACCTTAATATGAAATAAATGTCCTAGGAATTTTGTACAAAAATCATGAAAGGGCTGCTGGCTATGACCATTTTAGTAATTTTGTGGAATTTCTTTACTGAGCGATTATGTCATTAGATTTGCAAATGGGAATAATCCTGCAATGAAAATTAACAACAAATATTAACGCTTTAAAAATTTGAAAACTTTTGAGGGTGGTAGTCCTAAAATTCTTTTCACCCGTAAAGTTTCCAGCGCAGTGATTCAATCGAAACGAAATTTACTGGTTGGGTTTAACTTAACGTGAAGCAGATTTGGTATATATTTTGCTCTGCTGCTGACACAGGGTAACCAGTGTAACGGGTTGCTTATTTCAAATTTTATTTCAATAACGTTCTTCAAGTGCAATTGTAACAACAATGCTTTGTTGGAATTTTCGGACCGAGCTCAAAGGTGCACAGTGCATAGTATTTCCTAGTTCGGTCCGATAATTCATATTTGCGCTGTGCGCGACTCAATTAGTTCAAGGCGAGTTTGCAACAACAATGCCTTGATGGAATTTTCGGACCGAGCTCAAAGGTGCACAGTGCATAGTATTTCCTAGTTCGGTCCGATAATTCATATTTGCGCTGTGCGCAACTCAACTAATTCAAGGCGAGTTTGCAACAACAAGGCCTTGATGGAGTTTTCGGACCGAGCTCCAACGTTAAAAGTTTTCGCATTTCCTGGCTCAGTCCGATCATTTTTTTTCTGCCTGGATCGAGAGCCCGGCACGGGATTGTTGTTGCTTGGGTGCGTTTGAATTTTTTCAGAAAAATGTCGAGCCCGTGCAATAAAACTTGGCTTAGCGGTAAATTCTCGGTCCGAGAAATCATTTATTTGGATCAAGACGGGTAAACACCTGCAACAACAATGCTACGAGATTTGGGAAAATAATAAACGGGGCTCAAGCAGCAAAGTGGCTGACTGAGCTTGGCAGGGGGTTCTGCATCGAATCGTTGCCAGTAGTCAAGGTGCAGGGTTCGAGTGAGCGCGTTAGCTCAGCTGCGTATATCCAGTAGGACTGTGTCAAATGGGACAAAGTTTGATAAATCCGGTGTCTGAAGCGTGTGACCGTCAATGCAGTTGGAATCGTTTCGATTGCTAGAATTCGAACGGGTCTTGTAATATGTGTTGTGCAGTAAGTTCCAAAGAGGAAAAAATTTAAGGCTAAAAGGGAACCCGACGCTATGTGAAGTGCCATGGAGAACAAGGATTAGTAAAGTGTGAGCAATGCGGCCTGTCGTTCTCACAACCTAAAAAAAAAAAAAATTCTTTTCGCAGATCAAACGTGTTCACCTACGACTAAAGCCATTCACCTGCAAACATCTCAACCGATAATTCGTCCAAGAAAGTGGAGCTGGCGGTTCACATGAGTAAAATAATTATTTTAGCACTTTATAAAAATCAATTTTTATTTGAATGCACAATAGCTTTATTAACAATTTATTTTACTTGTCCGTTTCACGGTTGTCTTAAGACTAACTTCTTATAGTTACCTGAAGAAGCATTACGACATCGGACACCTCGCATTTTGTGCATTTCCACGATTCTGAATAATAATGTACATTGCTGAGAATGCACAAAATGTATTTTCGCAATTTCGAATAGATCTACATCTCTAGACTAAACATTTTCCAGTCTAGGTGAGAACTTGACTCCACTTCGGTCACGTTGCTGGCCGAAGTGTGGGAATTTGTTTTTGTGGAATGTGAGGTCTCAGATAACGTAACTCCTCTCCCATTAGATTCGAGATTCTCCTGAATCTTGATCTTAACATTAACATTTTTGAATCGGATATATATTATTACAGCAAGCAAAATTAACACGAATCCGATTATTGTTGACATTGATCCAAGAATGGTGGTTCTAATTTTATGATAATTTAGTTCGTTTATTTGTTTTGTATTTTCTTCTTGACTGATTACAATTTCATCAAAAGTTAAGGTGGAGCCCGAGAGAGGTGGGTATTTACTTTCTTCGATAATGAATTTACTGATAAATTTAGTTACTTGATTGTTATATAGTTTATTGCTTAATTGAATTGAACAATTTTTGAAATATATGAGATAGTTTCCGTTAAGATACATACTTCTTTCGTCACATGAATTATTAAATTTTACATTTTTTGCATTTGTTGCCACTATAAGATCTTCTTCTACTTCAATAAATTCCGTTTCATTGTCTCTAATATACTTGCAATTATTTTTGAATATACAATTTTGGCTTAATACAAGTTCTCCAAATGATTTTCTTTCTTGATATGAATAGGTATGATTATTTTCTATAATAACATATTCTGATCTATGATCTATTTTTTTATTGCTCGAGTTTGGAACAGGTAAAATAAGTTTTTTGTCAAAAGTTCGTGTTTCACTTGGAATTTTAATGACAATCATTATAGAATCATTTACAAATCTTGCGACGCCAGATCTAATGTTCGATAGTTTGTGGAAATCAATATCATAAGTTTGAATTTCGGCGTTTGAAAGTATGGAAGGGTGAATTATGCCAGATTTGGCTGATACTATGCAATCCTGTATCGTTTCGGCTTGTTTTCTAATTATGTTTAGTTTGATTAGGTTTTCCAAAAGTAGACTTTCCGATAAGGTTTTCTGGTTTGATTTATTAATTTCGTTTATGTTGTCGAGTATTTTTTGTCTGTCACTATCTATTGTTCTCTTGATTAGTTGGAAAGTTTTATTGAAGTTATTATTAATTTTAATTTGTTGGTTTACGTTTTCAATCACATTGCGATTGTTTATGTCAATTTGACTTAAGTGGTTTTGTATTTGCAGTCTATCGTTGTTGTCCATTGTCCCGAAAACCCATTTCATTGCTGTGCCTCCAAGGTCGATGAGGCCACGTCTTTGTCTTTTGGGTGTTAACGTATTGATGATATTTTTGATTTCGTCGATTTGATGAAGCGCTATAATTTTATTGGAACTTTCGTCAGTTGAGTTTACTATAGTTTCTAATTTGCAAACGATGTCCAGAATTTCTTTAGGGTGAATAATATGGAGAATTAGAACAAATTTTAGTACTATGTCGACTTCATTCGTTTTTATTAAAGCGTATCCCGTTTCGGATTCGATTTTATTAACAATAGTTGTTTGTTGACAGGATGGAATGATCGCCAGAAATAATGCCATGATGATGAAATATGCCTGAAAATTTTAAGGAGAGGATGCAGAATGTGACATAGAGTGTTTTGGGTTTATTAATTTCAAAAGAGTTGGCCCTGTAGTATTTCCAGAATCATTTTCTTCCTAATGTATGGGATACATTTTTGAGAGAATGTTAATTCATGGTTCCTAGATATGTATTCTGCAACCGTACAACAAAACACACCGCAATCGTAACTGTTAGTTTGTTGGGGGGAGTTCATTACATTTTCTTTTATGAATGTGCTAGTATCAATGGCAATATTTCGTTTGTCCAGTGATTCTTTGTTTAGATACTCTTGCAATGCGTCTAAAACTTTATTGTTTTTTCCTCCAAGGGAATCGTAATATTTGATTGATTTATTTTTAATGTCAATAATTGCCATGGTCCAATGATTACCATTAACGTGGACAGGGATTAATATAATATCGTAGGAGAATATGTCAGCCTTTTTAGTCCATTTCCTAACTGAATCGTATCCTAATGATAGAAGTGTGTTTATAAAAAAAGTGTTCATGGCATAAACCTTATTGCCGGTTTCAGAGTTTTCATTTTTACTTCGTTCTACAATGAGATTGAAATAAAAGTTTAAAATGTTGTCATTAAGCCATTTTTCGTCCTCCAAAGTAATGATGTCTTGCCTAGTTATATTCAGATTAAATTTTGAAATCAGAATGTCGTCTGGAGACCCTTCACTCTTCACCTTATCAAGAATAGATTTTTGGTGTTCGCTGAAATCCGGAAACTCTAACTTCATTTTCTTCGAAAAAGGGGGGCTATCTTCACTACGAGCGTTAATCAATTTTTCATCTTGCTCATCGGTATCGGAAATTTGTTCATATTTTAAAGGTCTTTTGACATTGCATTCATGTATATTTTTCAGTTTATATTTCCTGTACTTAGGTTCTTCTTTGTGCCTAACAGATTTATAATTCTTAATGAAACCTTCTTTCCTTCTCTCTATATAGTCTTCCCTGTTTGTGTTAATTTTATCTATTTGCTTTTCCTTAGATTTTTGTATTCGTTCTCTGATGATTTTATGATCAATTTTGTGTTCTTGCACTTCTATGGGTGTCGCTTTGAGCGTAGAGTGATAAGTATTATTGTAAAATTTGGTTGCATTTAACATTTGAATTCTGGTGGGAAGTTTTTCCTCCAAATTCAATGCTCGAAATTTTTCAATAATAGTGCTATGATATCTCTCAACATCAGCGTTTCCGGTGTGGCTGTTTGGTTTGGTGAAATGATATTCGATTCCTTCCTTCGTGAGATAATTCCTGATGTTGACAGTATTAAATTCGTTATCCATAATGAATTTATGAATTTTCCCTTTCACTGATAAATACTGAGCTATCTTTTCGATGATAGTTTGGTTGTTCTTGTCTTCCAAATAAAAATTTACAACATGTTTCGAAAATTTATCCAAAAAATTTATAAAAGAGTGTTTGCAAAGGAAAAATATATCTACATGAATAATTTCATTCGTAGTTGTAGGTGTTTCTGTAAGACTAAACTTCTTTTTAATTGGGTTTCGATCATATTTTGATCCAGTGCAAATATCGCAATAATTAATTATTTTATGGACGGCTTCTTTGAGTTTAGGGTTGTATATTTTACATTTGATTCCTTCATAAGTTGCAATAATACCAGAATGACCAGTTTCATATTTATGGAATAAGGATATCTGTTTATTTAGCTCTTCTTCGGATTCTATATCTGTTGCGAAGTTGGTGCACTTAACAAATTTCAAGGACTTGTGGTTTCGGAAAAGGTCTATAATTAATTGTTGAAGTTTGTTGTAATCATGGTCATTGAGTTCGGAATAAATACCAACTTTTCCTTTTTCAATATATCTTCTCAATATATCATTAGCTAATCCGGATTCAACGTCATTTAAATCGACAAATATTCTCCTGTATTTAAACGGGTATTCGATTTCGGTTCTTTTCATTTTTTCCAATATGATTTGGGTTTTGAATCTATTTACGACTGTATCTAAAATCGGAATGTGGTCGTCAAAATTTTCCTTTTGGGAATGAATCGTTTGTGTTTCTAATGATCCGTGGATAGCGTGAACGTCACTATTAGAAAAAGTTTCAGAATCATCTTCAAACATATGAGACAAATTGAGATCGGGATCTTCAGATTCCAAAAAATTTATCTCATTTGTGTCCGAATTGATTCTACTTAGGAAGTCGGCAATTTTATTTTCCTTTCCCTTAATGTATTCAATCTTCATGTTATATTCTCCCAAGGATACTATCCATCTCTGCAAACGTGGATTGATATCTTTTCCCGCATATTTTGTATGAAGCCATTTTATCGGTTGGTGATCAGTAAGCAAGTCAAATTCGTTCCCATAAAGATAGGGTCTAAAATATTTTGTTCCCCAAACGATTGCGAGCAACTCTTTCTCGATTGTAGAATAGTTCTTTTCGTGACTATTCAGAGTCCAAGATGCGTAGCATATAGGGTGCCCTTCCTGAGTAAGGACTGCCCCCAAAGCGAAATTACTTGCATCGGTTATGAGTTTAAACTTTTTGTTGAAATCGGGATATCTAAGGATTGGATGGTTAGTAAGAATTTCTTTGAGTTTTTCAAAGGCTCCAATATAGTTGGGATCATTTGGGTTTATCTTCATGCCCTTCCTAAGGTATTTTGTTATTGGGTGTGCGATTTTCGCATAATCCTTAATAAATTTCCGATAGTACCCAGTGGATCCCAAAAATTGTTTAATTTGTTTAGTATTAATAGGTAATTTTAGCTCTTTGATAACGCAAATTTTCTTAGGGTTAGGTTTGACACCTTCAGGGGTCAGGATATGGCCCAAATATTCTGTTTCTTTCTTCAGAAAGCTACATTTATTTACTTGGATTTTCAGGCTTGATTCCCTAAGTCTGTTGAACACCTTTTTTACGCTTGCAATATGCTCTTCCAATGATGTACTGAAAATCAATATGTCGTCGAGGTAAACGACGCATATCTTATTGATAAGCCCTTCCAAAACATTATTCATTAACCTCTGGAAGGTAGCAGGGGCATTTTTCAGCCCGAATGGCATACGGATGTACTCGTAATGACCAAAAGGGGTAGAAAAAGCAGTCTTCTTCCGATCTTGTGGACTCACAAGGATTTGGTGAAAACCCTTCGCCAAATCCAATGTGGTGAAGTACTGCGCCCTGCCAAGTTTGTCTAAAATACCTTCTATATTAGGTATTGGAAACCTCTCGCTTATAGTGACTTCGTTAAGACGTCGATAATCAATGACTATCCGCCATTTTTGATTTCCCGAATTGTCCAGCTTCTTTGGGACAATCCACAATGGGCTATTGTATGGGGAACTACTGGAAGTGATAATATTTTGCTCCAGCATTTCCTTAATTTGTTTTTCGATCTCGTTTTCGTGGGATCGGGGGTATCTATAGATTTTAGAATATACCGGATTTTGAGTAGTTGTAATAATTTCATGTTGAACGTTGTGAGTAAAGGTTAACTGTTCACCCTCCTTATAGAATAATTCTTCGTATTTGAGTAGAATATTTAAAATACTTTGCTTTTCAAGTTTATTTAAGTGTTGTAAGTCAAGTTCGTCAATAGTTCCTGATTCTATATTGCAGACTTCGTTAATGACGTGGGAGTAATCGTTGTACTTGAAACTAATTTGAATGTTATTCACTTCTAAAAATCCGTGTTGTAGATCAATTTTCGCTTTAAGAGGTACTAGAAAGTTTTGTCCGATAATAGCATCGTATTTGCGTTCACCTAGATCTATAACTTTCCATGATAAGGTTCCAAAAATTTCAAATTCCTGAGGAAATTCAGTTTCAATTTTACTATGAACTTTATTGATGCCATTTAAAGTAGTAAAATAAAGGGGTTTAGAGAGAGTTTTGACAGGATAGTCAACTAAAAGATTGGGTCTAATAAGACTGGTTTCTGATCCAGTATCAATTAAACATCTAATTTTGTTGTTTTTTATAGTAAGTGTAACTATGGGGAGTTTGCTTCTCGAGGCCTTTGGGAAAAATTTACATCGGTCTCCTGAATGTTATCCACTTCCATTGGTTGCGGATAATTTCGAGATGAGTGAGTTTCTTGTCTGAAATGTTTAGAGTTGCTACTATCAGAGTTTCTGTTATTGTAATTTTTCTGTCTATAACGTCCGGAGTTAGAATCGTTCTTAGAATTCGAGCTAAAATAGTTGTGTCTTCTTGATTCATTATTTCGATAATTGTGCCAATCATGGCTAAAGCTACCGTTTTTGTTATTATCGGATGGTTTACTTTTACTATAACCTTCACCTTTTGAATTTACATAATTATTGTCCCGATATTTGGAACTGTTTCGATTATTTTTAAAATTTTGGTTTTGGTGATTATTATTATCGCCTTTAATGTGTTTATAATTATGTGATTTCCTATAACTATAATGGATCACATCGGGCTCATCTAAAAGGCCTAAATCTTCGAATTCATTAAAAACATTAACTAGTGACATGTTTTTTCTTATATTTGCCCTATAGCTTCCCATAACAATATCTTTAACAATATCAACTAGGTTTTTGTCGTTTATATTGGGGCTATAATTTTCGGGTTTACTATCATCGAACTCATATTGTTCGTTTAGTTGGCAATTAATATGTCTTATTTTAGTAAATAGTTCCCTAAGATTAGTTACCTTGATGTTACGGCACTCGCCCATCAACTTTGTATAGCTCTTCCGAGGTCGAAAATGGGTTTTCAATTCCGCCTTCACCTCATCCCAAGTGAGGTTGTTGCCTATACGCTGGATATAACGTCTTGCTTCGCCTTGAATTTTCTCCTTGAGCACTGTTAGCAGGCCATGTCTGAGGAGATGTTGATTGCTTCCGCATAGATCCGCAACGTTTTCCACGGCGCTGCAAAACTCGCTTAGGCAGTAGTCTCCTGTACCTGTAAAGGTTTTTATATTGTTGAACTTGCACAGGATCTGATCCGCCGTAAGCTCAAAGAGTCTAGCTGGTTGGGCCAATCACCGCCGAATTTCTGCTACATCTTCTTGATAACGATGTTGTAGCTGCTCCAATTGCAGCCTCAAAATATCTGCTTCATTTGGTTCGGGCAAATTTACGTTTTGTACCCCGTTAAGTGCCATTTCTCTATTTTGGTCAAATATTTTTAGACGATCAGCTTTCATGAAACTTTTACAACTTTTAAATCAGTTTGAAAATGTCACTTCAGTGACTATCAAAACTAATTCAACACTGTTTATCGTTCGTATTCACTTTTTTGTTTTATTATTATTTAGCAAGATCATTTACCAGCCTCAGCAAAATGATTTAAGCAGTTGAAGTAGGCTTCTGCTCTTGCGTTTTAAGTTATACTTATAAAGGTCACTTTTTCACAGGATCCCTATCTTCAGATTGGGATCCTACCGACTGCGCCAGTAAAATAATTATTTTAGCACTTTATAAAAATCAATTTTTATTTGAATGCACAATAGCTTTATTAACAATTTATTTTACTTGCCCGTTTCACGGTTGTCTTAAGACTAACTTCTTATAGTTACCTGAAGAAGCATTACGACATCGGACACCTCGCATTTTGTGCATTTCCACGATTCTGAATAATAATGTACATTGCTGAGAATGCACAAAATGTATTTTCGCAATTTCGAATAGATCTACATCTCTAGACTAAACATTTTCCAGTCTAGGTGAGAACTTGACTCCACTTCGGTCACGTTGCTGGCCGAAGTGTGGGAATTTGTTTTTGTGGAATGTGAGGTCTCAGATAACGTAACTCATGCGACGACCTACTGGTGAGCGACAGTGTCATGTTTCATGATTCCAACTTTACTGAAGGAGCACCTTGAGAGGAAGACGATGGTAAGGAAGCATACGGCGAAGCCTTCGACGGAACAACCTTGCGTGTACCCAACTTGCGGCAGCCGCTCCAGTCGAAAAAGGACTTTAGTAGCGCACAAGAAGATCCACATGAAAGTGAAGCAACCTGTATGCAACTTTTGTGAAAAGGCGTTCGTACAACACACTGGTTTGTATATGCCCAAGAGGACTCATACGAATGCTGTGGAATCGCTGTAAGTCATCCTATTAAAGTTTTCTTTCTGTTTTTTCGTGCGATTTTTTTTTTTGGTTTAACTTTACTGTAACGCACCCTACAAGAATACGATGTGTATCGAGATACAAGCCGTCAAACATAAATTATCAGACGTTAAAAGCAAACACGATTTGTGAAAGACACTTTCAAGTAGAAACATTTGGAATGAGCTAGTTTACTCGGTAATAGAACAATTGAACATTATGAGCAAAGTTTTTTTGACTGCAAGGCAGATTGAATTTGAAGAAATGCTGTCAAATATGAAGTAGTTTTCCCTTATTATTAAGTTTTTATCATTTAAATCATTTATCATATTGAGAGAAAGAAAAAAAATAACTAAATTTTTTGAGGCAGTTTTTTTATTCCTTTAGTATTTATGTATATAAATCTGAAAGAAGCATTTGGAATGAGGTAGTATACTCGGTAATAGAATTATTGAACTTTATGAGCAAAGTTTTTTTTTGACTGCAGATTGAATTTGAAGAAATGCTGTCAAATATGAAGTACTACATTTTTCTTAGTATTACGTTATTGTCATTTAAATCATTTACCATATTGAAAGAGAAAAAAAAAATTTTTTGAGTCAGCTTTATATTCCTTTAGTGTTTATGTGAAAACTGAAATACCCTCCTACGAAATAGGAGAACTCATAGGAGAATATAAGTTTGAAATTAGGCAATGAAAAGCACAATTGTTTGTGGCTTCTGAATGTTATTCTCAATTTAGTTACAACAAGGTTACAACAACAACAAAAAAGTATATAATAATGTTTTTTTTTTGAAAAAAATAGAATTATCATCATCAAGAGAAATTGACATCCCTTTATGTTTAAGCAAGAATAATGTTTTTTTGTATTTAATTAAGCAAACGAAGAACATAAAAATATATAAACGCAGCATGTGTGCTTTAGAGTAGAATCTCAATTTTTTTTCTTGATGTGAGAGTGGTGGTGCGGACTCTTTGTATATCTCGTAAAGGGGTGATTAGTTGGTGTGCAGACGGGACAAGGTGAGTCATGGCAGTTAATTAACTATTTTTTTTGTGTGGTTGTGTTTCAGGTGGTGAATTCTCGACGATAGCGCACGTTTTTTTCTTATCCGGTTTTCGCGACTCGTTCGGTAAAATCTATCGGTTTCATTCCTTTTCTGTCGTGGATTTTCTTTCGAAGCTATTCGTGGTTGCTCCATCCATTTTCATGACCCACTCATTCGTGTTCGCAGCGTTGCGCGAGTTTTGCCGAAGAAATACTTGGTGATTAAAAAAAATGATTTAGTTCCTTCCGCGGAACTTTGTTTAATTAAAACACCAATATTTCTTTTGAAGCACTTTTTATTTAAAGTATCAACTGAATTAACTCAGAAGATATGTATGTTCACTTAGTTGCTAACACGTCTTGAACTTAACTTCTAGACTGAACTTGATGGAACTGTTAGAACTGAACTTGACCATCTTGAGTGGTCTATTTATATGGTTTCTGGATTTGTTTATTTTCCCATGATCGCTGGGTTTATGATCTACTCAAATTTCGATCACTCAGCAAAAGAAAGGAAGTTTACATATTAGTATTAATTGTGTTTATGCAATCGGCACGTTTTCAATTTCAATTATTGCTGACTCTAATTTGATTGTTTACGAGTTCTTTGTGAATGTTGCATTTATGTTGCTGACATCATGAGATTTGGTATGTATAACTCGCGTACTTCTTGGTTCTTTACTACCTTTCGACTTCGGCCACCAATCCGCGATCCCTCGCGCGTGTACCTAACGGGGTCGCGTGTAGTTGCTTCGTAGGAAGCTGAACGACCTTTATTGGTGGCCTTAATTTTTTTTGTTGTTCGGCCCTGGTGATCGTTGGTTCCCAGTGGTCAGAATGGTACCCCTGGTCAGGGTCAGCCTGCACGGCTCTTACTGGACTTTAAGGTCCAGTATACGATCGCGGTTGTTTTTCGGTGTTATCTCCGTCCTACAGGCACATGAACATAATGTGATGATTATTGGGACACGTGACAGGGAAAAGAACCCCTCCACTTCTCCCGAGCAGAGCTAGAGGCAGCCAGCATGTGCCGACCTCCTTGTCACGTGAGAGTCGTAGCTACTCCGAGTAGCTCAGTCCTGCACGGATAAATGACTCGTTTTCCTTTGATGGTCATTCGAGACCATCACAACACTTTATCCCAAAAATAATTTCATTACACCAGCATTAGTCATTTGCGTAAATATTGCATCAACAGATGCTTGAAATTACATACTCATATGCAAAGCATTTGCGATAAAAATAAGAAACCAATTTTTAGATTTTCCGAGTTTTGAACAATTTTCGGATGGTAGCCTCAAACAACGTTTAACCGCTGAAACTTTCGATGAAATCCTCCGATGAGAACGAAATTCAAAGGATAAGTTGATTTAAGGATGAGCTGGTTATGGTAAACTTATTGCTGCTTCGTTGGGAAAGTGTTGCCAGCACTGAACATTTTCATCATTTGTGTTATAGTTGAGCTTTGTTGCTTGAGATAAGGAATGGTTGATATGATTCTACAAAAAAGTGTATTACGTCTTTCCAAATTTTTTGGTCACTCAAAGACAGTTTCTTCGAAAATTAGTTTTCTAGCGGTTCTGATGCGCTAGAGTTTTTTCTTTTTTATCATGTTTGCAAAAGTCATCAATTTGTTATTTTTTTAATTGATTTTTCAAATCTTTCTACGTTGATGCTGCATTCATTACTGAATGTTTCACGTCGTCCATTCCCTAGCTCCTCTTTGTGAAGTATGAAATTGGCAATATCAGCTGATGCAGCTTAACCCCTAGATATATTAAATAAAAATCCTTTGCCCAAATTTTTTGAAAATGGATTGTTCTGTCTGATGTGTTTAACTAAATTTTGCCTTTGAAAAGGATATGTTTTAATCCTTTTCTAATTAAGGTCAACAATAAAATCTTGATATTTTTTTAAACCTGCTTCTTCCATTACATAACTGACGATTGCTGTACGAATACTATGGCTCTTACACAAACGTTGGCGGGCAGAAATTGAATTAGTTGAATGAACTATTCCTGTTTATTTATTTGCAGCATCAGCATTTATTGTTTCCTCCAATGTTAGGTCAACAGGCTGTCTTGTAAATTGTTTGTCAGTTCTTTTGCCCCATATGACCCTTTCGGAAGTTGCAGTTTTAATCCAGGGTGGCTAGTGCTTACTTTCTTTAAATTTTCATGGTATATTAACATTGACTATGAGGTTGTGACGTGAAACTAACAAACTATTTTTGTCTATATTAGTTCAACTCTTATTTGAAGTTATATTAGTTTAACTGCAGAACTAATGACAATAGTTGAAATATTAGTTAGTTTTTTAACAACTGAAAAATATATTTGTCAAATTATAGTTTTCACCACTGATTATATTAACACTGATTATATATGGCAAGACTGATTACCATTATCGTCAATACCATAAATTTCAGTTTAAATTGATTTCAATCTCCGTTTAATGAGGAGGACAAAGAAATTGTGAATGTTAGCAGAAAGAGTGACGAAACTTAAGAACAAGAGGGAGTAGAAGAAACGTCTGATGGTAGTTCTGAAAGCGACTAACTGGAAACGGACACATTAGAAGATTAGGGCAAAAAAAAACTCTTTAGAAAATTTGATTATTTGCAATAAAATTTGATAATTTAAATTTGTTTCAAAGAAATATTCAATATATTTTGTCAAATAGTATATATCATTCATAATTATTTTACATTAACCTCTATCTTAAATAAAAAATTAAGTATATCGACAAAATTATACTTTTTATTAATGGAAATTTAGATTTAAATCATAAATTTTAGTCTAAATTGATTTCACGTCACATGAAATTCTTCTAAATGATTTTTCAAACAGTACATTAAGTAAAAACGTACGTCAGCTACAGAAATGAAGTTTGGAAAATCGTCAGTTAGACTAATAACTGAATTGCAAAATATACCAGGTCTGCACTTATAACCGCTCAGCTGACGGTCTTACCACCGTTAAATAAACAGCTGACAATTGTTTTCATGATTGTTATGATCTAAAGAGTCAGCTGTATTAGTTTCATCGAGCGTGAAATCACTTTACATGAATCATTTTTTTACAGGTCTATGCCCTCGGCTGACGAACAATCCACCACTATTTATTCAGCTGCCTTTTTTACTAATGTTCGAAGATGAACATTAGTATTAAAATCACTTTGGCCAAAAATTCATATTTCTATATATATATATATATATATATATATATATATATATATATATATATATATATATATATATATATATATATATATATATATCATCAAAAAATTTCAGTGAAAAAATCTCAGGAACGCGCCATCCGATTGAGCTGAAATTTTCAGGACACATTGGTGTATATGCAGAATAGTGCCAGGTCTCACAAAAAGTTAATAATCTTTAACCCTTTGGCGCCGGCGGCCATTTTAGTGATTTTTTTAATATACCTATTATTCCGTACACAAATAATTTTTACAAAAATAAAGTTGACGACATAAATTTCGAACAAGTTTTACATGTGAATCGGATAATGTTTTGGAATTTTTTAACCCTATGTGTGCGCTGGGTGCCTAAAAAGAGAACGGGAAAATTTGAAAATTTTTAAATTGCGATAACTTTTGACAGAGCTATTCCATGATTACGAAATTTTCAGGACATGTTTGTTTTATTTAGTTGTAGATTAATGTACGTTTTAATGATTGTGCTGGCAACCCTGTAGCTAGGGCAGGCACTGAAAGTGAAAACCTCCAAATCATCGTTTCTCTTGAAAAAATGTCGTTTCTTAAAAAAAACGCCACTCATATGTAAATCTTGTGCTTTGTTTACATAAACAAAAAAAAAATTTGATATGGTATAACGGGCACGCCTGGTAACCCTTGCCCAAGTTACCTATGTTTTTAGCATCAAAAATTTCTGTTCACGGAAACTCACGATCCGATGAACAGAATTTATTGAAATTTTCAGAATGTATTGGTCTTAAATAGGACCAGGTCTGATAGAAGTGATTTTGAAATCCTGGCGATTCTGTGCCAGTGGTGCCATCTTGAAAAACTACTAAAAAAGATAACTGCTTTTAGCCCTATAAATTCTGATTGAATCGTTCGATTTTAAAGAAATTCACACAGTAGCTGCACCTTACTTTAAACCACGTTTGGTAGAAATTTCGTTGAAAAATTCGGTTGGAGCTGCCAGCTATGATAATTTTGGTGTCTTAAATTTGAAAAAATAAAAATTTGGAAGTGAAAACATTCAAACCATCGAATATCCTAAAAAATGTCCGTTTCTACAATAAAACCAATCTGTATACAAATCTTATGCTTAATCTACACAGTCAAAGTAAAACTTTGGAAATTTCATGTCGGACAAGAACGGTAACCCTTTCTCAGTTAACCTGAAATTCAAAAACTTCTGTTCACGGGAACTAACGAATCAATAATCAGATAGAATTGAAATTTACAGAATGCATTGGACTTAAGTAGGGCCAGGTCTGATAGAAGCGATTTTGAATTGTAGGCAACTCTGTTCCAGTGCTGCCATCTTGAAAAATTACAAAGAAAAAAAACTGCTTTTTGCCCTATGAAATGTGAATAAGTAACCAGATTTTCATGAAATTGACACAGTAGCTGAACCTTACTTTAAACTCTGTTTGATAGAAATTTGGTTGAAAAATTCGATTGGTGCTGCCAGCTATGGTAATTTTTGTGTTTTTTTGTGAAAATTCGCTCAGGAAAATAAAACTTTTTGCCCTATAACTTCCAGTGCAGTCATGAAATCAATACGAATTTTATACAATTACTGGAACCTATTATAGACATTATTCAAGCCAAATTTGGGTGAAAAGCCATGATAGGGTTGTCAGCTATTGTTGGTTTTGTGTTTGCTTGCAATATCTTTATTAAGCGGTTTTATCGTAGAATTTTCAATTGGTAATGATATTGTAGTGACAATAAACAGCAAATATTAAGCTTTCGATTATTTGAAAAAACTCACTGCAGGTAACCCTAAATTTCTTTATACTCCTATAACTTTAAATGTAATATAACAACGTGAAGCAGATGTGATATATTCTTGGCTTTGATACTGGCGAAAGGTTGCCAGCACGAGTCGGTTGTGCTACTTTTTTATCAATAAATGCTTACAGTTAGTATTCATACCGGAAACATTTCCAATGAAAATAAATAACCGATGTTTCAATTCCCAAAGTTCTGCAAATTTTTCGGATCGCAGCCCCAAACTCCAACTTCAGTTACAGTGCTGCAGGCACTGAGCATTTTCTTCATTGATATTATATGAGATGCTGCTTTCAAAATTTTGTGAAATAAGCAACTGATAACGAATATAATTAACCCGTGTTTTGCTCTCATAAACGTTGAAATTCATGCCAGTGGTAATATCTGAGACCCTCTACCATATGAGTTATAATGCATTCTTGAGACAAAAGTAAAACATGGCATTTGAAACAATTTGGCCGTAATAAGCAGCTCATGTGGTGGAATATGCACTCAAAACCTGCACGATTCTTCTACTGTTCTTCGAACATTAGTGTTTCTAGCGGTTTAGGTGCGCTAGAGTTTTTTATCAATAAATGCTTACAGTTAGTATTCATACCGGAAACATTTCCAATGAAAATAAATAACCGATGTTTCAATTCCCAAAGTTCTGCAAATTTTTCGGATCGCAGCCCCAAACTCCAACTTCAGTTACAGTGCTGCAGGCACTGAGCATTTTCTTTATTGATATTATATGAGATGCTGCTTTCAAAATTTTGTGAAATAAGCAACTGATAACGAATATAATTAACCCGTGTTTTGCTCTCATAAACGTTGAAATTCATGCCAGTGGTAATATCTGAAACCCTCTACCATATGAGTTATAATGCATTCTTGAGACAAAAGTAAAACATGGTATTTGAAACAATTTGGCCGCAATAAGCAGCTCATGTGGTGGAATATGCACTCAAAACCTGCACGATTCTTCTACTGTTCTTCGAACATTAGTGTTTCTAGCGGTTTAGGTGCGCTAGAGTTTTTTATCAATAAATGCTTACAGTTAGTATTCATACCGGAAACATTTCCAATGAAAATAAATAACCGATGTTTCAATTCCCAAAGTTCTGCAAATTTTTCGGATCGCAGCCCCAAACTCCAACTTCAGTTACAGTGCTGCAGGCACTGAGCATTTTCTTCATTGATATTATATGAGATGCTGCTTTCAAAATTTTGTGAAATAAGCAACTGATAACGAATATAATTAACCCGTGTTTTGCTCTCATAAACGTTGAAATTCATGCCAGTGGTAATATCTGAAACCCTCTACCATATGAGTTATAATGCATTCTTGAGACAAAAGTAAAACATGGTATTTGAAACAATTTGGCCGCAATAAGCAGCTCATGTGGTGGAATATGCACTCAAAACCTGCACGATTCTTCTACTGTTCTTCGAACATTAGTGTTTCTAGCGGTTCAGGTGCGCTAGAGTTTTTTTATATGTATTCTTATCCTGTAAGCATTACTTGGACGAATTTTCAAGCGGCGTGAAATCACTTTTGTGCTAACATTTGTTTACAGGTTTGACATGTTCTCACAACCAGGCTCACCACGATTTTGACAGCTGACGATTATTTTCATTCTTAGCTATATATGAGCTATCGGCTACATGCAAAATCAAGGGGCGTGAAATGGCCATCCAAAATGCAACGCTGCCTCCCGGACTATATAACTTCCAGTGCAGTCATGCAATCAATACGAATTTCTAACAATCAATGGAACCTGTTATAGGAATTATTCAAGTCGAATCTGTTGAAAAGCCACGATAGGGCTGCCAGCTATTGTGGGTTTTGTGTTTATTTGCAATATCTTTTAAAGCGATTTTATGGTAAAATTTTTAAATGATAATGATAAGTGACAATAAACATTGTTCGATATTTCGCCGATTTTGACCATGGACCAAGCGATAGTTCATCCTATTTTGCTAACCATGCATGCGCGTTGGTGAATTCCATCCACAAGCAACAATCTGGTCGCGACTACATTGCATTTGCTGACTATGCACGCGCGCATAGTCACATCATCAAGAATTACACTCAGAAGCCACAAGGTAGTCGCGATTACTTCACATTTGTTGACTATGCACACGAGCATAGCATCGAGCATATGATCTATCAAGCAACGATAAGATCGCGACGGCATCAAATGTGTTGACTTGCATTCATTCCATCTTTCACGCGCATCAATGTATACATCGCATGGGATGGAATTCGCTGACGCCCTTTCATGGTACGTCGGCAGCATGGATCTCAGATTATAAGTATAAGCAAACTCAGATTGTAAGTATAAGCATTTTTATCCTATTTAAGAAGCGTTCGTCAATAAAGAAGATTAATTCTCGAAGTAAAAGTGAACCAAGTTTTTTCAGTCACTGGTGAGACTGCAAGAGGCGTTTTCATAAGTTGACCAAAGGAATATCAACGGGTTAGATTGTGGATCTAAGGCGTCGCAGCAACACAACGCGAAGAGGTTTAAGTATTGCACTTAAACCTTGCAATTGAAGTACAGATCTTGTATCTGGACTTCAAGCGGCTTCAGAAAATCCTGAGTCGCTATTCAAAAACAAAGATCATATATAAAGTTTGTGATTATTTGACAAATTTTGTGGCTGTTAACATTAAAATTCTTTATACTCCTATAACTTCCAATGCAGTCATCGGATCAAGACAAAATTTGCAGGGTAAGCTAATTTCAACGTGAAGCAGATGAGATATATTTTTGGCTTTGATAATGGCAAAAGGTTTCTAGCACGAGTCGGTAGGGTTTTTTTTTGTATCAATAAATGCTTATAGTTAGTAGAAATATCGGAAACATTAACAATGAAAATAAATAACCAATGTTTCAATTCCCAAACTTCTGCAAATTTTTCGGATCGCACCCGAAAAACCAACTTCAGTTAGAGTGCTGCAGGCACTGAGCATTTTTTTCATTGATATTATATGAGATGCTGCTTGCAAAGTTTTGTGATATAAGCAACTGTTAACGAATATAATTAAAAAGTTTTTGGCTTTTCTAAATTTTGAAATTCATGCAAAAGTTAACCCTGAAAATCATTCCACCCTATGATGTTAAATGCATTAATGAAATCACAATGGTACTTGGCCACAATTCGTATAAATTAAGTTGAAAAATTAAGTTAGAGCTGCCAGCTGTGGAAATTTTTATATCTTGAATCTTGAAAAATTGCTCAGTGCAAGAAACGCATTTTATTCCATAACTTCCTGTGCAAGCAATCGTTTTATATAAAATTCATACCGTGAACAAACCTTATAATAAGTCAGTTTTTGTAAGATTTTTGTGGGCCAAATAGGTTAGAATTTCCAGTTACTGCAATTTTTGTCATAATTTTACTGGACGATAGTAACGTTGAGTTTTCGATTGATAACAATCTTGTAGTAAAAGTAAACAATAAATTTTCAAATGGTTTAAATTTTTTGAGATTGGCAGCCCTCAGAATCTTTTAACCCCTGAAAATTCAAATGCGGTTATTTGATCGAAACGAAATTTACGGGATGGTATGGGCTTAACATGGAACCAACTTAGTATACTTTTGTTTTAAAAAGTTAAGGAAGGGTTGGCAGCTTTAGCAATTTCGGTATTTATTTTAACTAATGTTCGAAGAACATTAGTATTAAACTCGTTTCGCCAAAAATTCATATTTCCATATATATATATATATATATATATATATATATATATATATATATATATATATATATATATATATATATATATATATATATATATATATATATATATATATATATTTATATATATATATATATATATATATATATATATATATATATATATATATATATATATATATGTCTATATATATATATATATATATATATATATATATATATATATACATATATATATATATATATATATATATATATATATATATATATATATATATATATATATATATATATATATATATATATATATCAGCAAAATGATTTTCCGAACTCCAGATATTAGATCTGGAGTGGCCGATTCGATTTAGCTGAAATTTTCGGAGAACGTAGATACACATAATAGGTAGGTCCACAACTTTCTCATTTTCAGATATCCTAAACCTTTTGGCGGCGGCGAGCGTTTTAGTGAAATTTGAGGTACTCCTATATTTCCAAGCAGTGTAAATTTTTGTTAAAAAAAGGATTGAAAATGAAAACTAATTATGTTCTTAGCTTGTCTATGATAAAGAATTGAAATTTTTGAGCCGTGTGTGGGTGCAGGGTGTCTAAAACTAGGCAGGCAATTTTTTTCAAATTTTGATTTGTCATCACTTCTGATCAAAACATCGGATCATCGTGAAAATTGCAGAGCGTATTGATGTTGACTTGGACTAAGGTTGAACAGGGAACCCTGTAGCTACGGCAGGGTCCTGAAAAAAAATCCTTCAAATCATTGACCCTCCTAAAAAAATTTTGATTTTTGACAAAAGTTTCAAATTATTGATAAATTTTGACCTTTGTCCATCATGTCAAATTAAAATTTTGAAAATTCCAATTTGCACAAGAACGGCAACCCATCACCAAATTACCTCTATTTTCAGCACTCGAAAGTTCTGTTACGAGAACTGATGACCGGATTATCCGACCATAATGAAATTCACAGGACATGTTGGTATTAGCTAGGACCAGGCCTGATAGAAGTGATTTTGAAATGCGGGCAACCCTGTGGCAGTGGTATCATCTTGAAAAATCATTGAGAAAAAAAACAGCTATTTGGCCTATAACTTCCGCCATCAGATTTTAACCAAACTCACACAGTACTTGAATCTTACTCTATGTAACATTTGGTAAAAATTTGGTTGAAAAATTAGAATAGAGCTGCCAGCTATGGTGATTTTTGTCTCATAAATCTTGCAAATTTGCTCAGCAAAATAAAGCTTTTTTCCCTATAGCTTCCGGTCTAGTGCAGAAATCAAAACGAAGTTCATGCAGTAAATGGACCTTAATGTGAAGTAAATGTCGTAGAAATTTCATACAAAAATCATGAAAGGGCTGCCAGCTATGACCATTTTTGTAATTTTGTGGAATTTCTTTACTGGGCGATTATGTCATTAGATTTGCAAATGGGAATAATCCTACAATAAAAATTAACAACAAATATTAAAGCTTTAAAAATTTGAAAACTTTTGAGGGTGGCAGTCCTAAAATTCTTTTCACCCGTAAAGTTTCCAGCGCAATGATTCAATCGAAACGAAATTTACTGGTTGGGTTTAACTTAACGTGAAGCAGATTTGGTATATATTTTGCTCTGCTACTGACACAGGGTAACCCGCATTAGCCATTTGCGTAAATATTGCACCAACAGATGCTTGAAATTACATACTCATATGCAAAGCACTAGCGATAAAAATAAGAAACCACTTTTTAAATTTTCCAAGTTTTGAACATTTTTCGGATGGTAGCCTCAAACAACGTTTAACCGCTGAAACTTTCGATGAAATCCTCCGATGAGAACGAAATTCAAAGGATAAGTTGATTTAAGTATGAGCTGGTTATGGTAAATCGTTGGGAAAGTGTTGCCAGCAGTGAACATTTTCATCATTTGTGTTATAGTTGAGTTTTGTTGCTTGAGATAAGGAATGGTTGATATGATTCTACAAAAAAGTGTATTACGTCTTTTAGTTTTACATGTGAATCGGATAATGTTTTGGACATGTGAATCGGATAATGTTTTGGAATTTTTTAACCCCATGTGTGCGCTGGGTGCCTAAAAAGAGAACGGGAAAATTTGAAACTTTTTAAATTGTGTTACCTTTTGACAGAGCTATTTCATGATTAGGAAATTTTCAGGACATGTTTTTTTTATTTAGTTGTAGATTTATCTACGTTTTAATGAGCGTGCTGGCAACCCTGTATCTAGGGCAGGCACTGAAAGTGCAAACCTCCAAATCATCGTCTCTCTTGAAAAAATGTCGTTTGTACATGGATTGTTGCAAGACCAAACAAAAGTATTGATTGATTAATGGTGTCAATGTCCGTGCTTATATAATCATAGGGAAAAAGACTTTACAAATAAAGTGAAACGCAGTGAAAAATATCATGAAATTGTTGCGAAATTAAAAGACTTTAAAGTTGACGTAAGTGTAAAATGTGATAAAGATAAAATTAGGACTCTTCATAGACAAATTTCAAAGGAGAGAGTTAAAATGGTGCGCTCCAGGAGAAGTGGTGCAGGGACTGATGAATCGTATACGCCCTCATTATGGTGCTACGACAATCTGCAATTTTTAATGAATTGCAACGATGGCGTTTCGAGTTCGTCCAATATTAAATTCGTTGAGGAAAGTAAAAGTAATATTCAGTGCAATTTAATAAAAAATTACACTGCACTTAGTTTGTCCAAGAATTTAAAACTATCTTCCTCGCTACGACACTTAAAATAGTCTCCAACTCAGTTCTTCTGCGACTTTTAATTTGTCTTGCTCACTAGAACGCAACAAATAAACTGCAAGCATTCTTTTCATCAAAAATGCCTGACCCGTGAACTATGTCTATAGTTGTGTTTGTGAGTTGCAACTCGATAAATCAGTTTCGAACGTGATGCAAATTTCTCTCCAAGTGCATCACTTTTTGTAGAGAATACCAATAAATTCTTAAAAATTCCAACAAGTGTTCAAATTTCCTTAGTTGCGGAACTACCCGCCCGGTAACCTTCTAAATATTTATGCCACTTTAACTAAAAATACCTAAAAAGAATGCTAATGAAACTTGCAGGACAAGTTTTGTAGCTGAGCATCTTCAATTTCATTTTGAAATTTGGCTGGTTTTTGGTGAGAAATGATACCAAAACATATGTTTTTGACCTGTTTCCGCTGGTTTACATAAAAAAATCGGAGGTAAACTCTCACAAGTATAATTAAAAGGCAATTAAATTGCAATTAGCCAAAAAGATTTAAGCAGAAGGCCTTAGCAAGATTTGTTGGTCACTTTCGAACTAAGACCAAAACAGTGGGCGTATAAGTCTGAAAATAACGATACCTGTCCAGATATGAAATTAATCGAACTCAGAAGACAAATTGAAATTTTAGAAACATTTTTTTTTCACATAATTTTGGACCAAACTTCCAGCTCAGGAAATTTATATTGAACATCAAAATATTCTATTGGAATTACAAAAAAATTAAAATATTCTCTTAAAATTGTTTTGATTGTGAAGTGATCAAGAGTGCGTGTTATGTGATCAAGTGCGTGTTTTGTGACTGAAAAATTTTGACTTTTGTTTTGACGGAGCTAAGAACAACATATAAATGAAATAGTAAGTGCGTTGCAGTATAAATTTTTGACAAGAGATTGTTAGAAGAAAATTGAAATAAGATGAAAACATTTGCTGGAAATTGAGGTACTTTTCTGTTTCCCCCCCCCCCCATTTTTTTCGCAGTTGGTTGTTGCAATGCTTCTAAAATTGATTAGAAAGTAGTAATTAACCAAAATTATGATGGAAAAACACGTTTAAAAAAAAAAAAAAATTTAATTTTTTTTTAATTAATTTTTTAATTTAAAAATTAATTAAATTAATTTAAATGTGGAATTAATGTCACATTACAGTGAGAATAAATTGTGGTACTTTTCTGTTTTTTCCCTCCATTTTTTTTTTAATTTTTTTAATGAAAACTGCTCGAAATGGGTTAAAAAGTGTTACTCCACAAAAATTGAGATGGCAAAATGCATTTAAAAAAAAAAAATTTTTTTTGCGATTTTAAATTTTTTTTCCCATTTTTATGTGGCAGAATGAGTTTTTCAAAAGTTAATGTGTTGTTGGGGAGGCCTGCTGCAAAATAATTGGAAAATAAATTGTAAAATAATTGTAAAATAAATTGTAAAATAATTGCTTAATTGTAAATTGCGTTGAAGCTTCGGAAAGGTAAGACGTCAAAAATAGAGCAAAATTTATTCTCACTGTTATGTGACATTAATTTAAAATTTAAATTAATTTAATTAATTTTTAAATTAAAAAATTAATTAAAAAAAAAAATTAAAAAAATTTTTTTTTTTTTTAAACGTGTTTCTCCATCATAATTTTGGTTAATTACTACTTTGTACTCAATTTTAGAAGCATTGCAACAACCAACTGCGAAAAAAATGGGGGGGGGAAAAACAGAAAAGTACCGAAATTGATGTTTAATATATATGCATAATCTTTGATTTATATATTAACATCTTTGTGATGGAGTGATTTTCTTGACCAATATTATCTAGTTATTTGCCTATACTTTTTGCAGAAGTGGCTAAAATATATATCTTCAAAAAGATAGCTCCAGCAAAATAACCGTTCTAAAGAAACAAGACTTTTAGGATGCCTAGGGCAACAAAAAAAGTCTTAAGATGCGTCGTAGCATGCAAAAATGTTTGCTCAAAGACAAACAGCAAATATCCCAGCCTAAGATATTGGATAGAAACCCCAGAATATTCAAAAGCGTTGGCAAAATCAAACGGCCAAAGCGTTTTCAAATAAGTTTCAGAGCGTTCTGTAAAATAAATAAAACTTATTATTGGGAAAAGATAGAATTATTAAGCTCACAGAAATCAGTCCAGAAACACTTAAAAAAAAGGGCTAAAATACAACGTAAGAAAAAAAACGGCGCTACGCGCCTCGCCGGGGGGCTTGGCCCCCCCTGGACCCCCCTCTCTCACTCGCGCTTCGCGCTCACTCGGGATGTCCGAATCGCTTCGCGATTCGCATTTTCACCAGGCTAAAACATGAAAAATATGGAACATACTTTTACGAGCTTAACAACAATACAAACGCGATATCTGGATAAGCGTTTTTGCACCATCGGGTGTTTGCGTGACCGGACTGCCAGAATTAAGCTAGAAATACACTGGCGTCACGTCACGTGAGGTCACGTGCCGTCACATCAGCTGACCACACGTGTGATAGATCTGCAGTACCATTTTGTATGCTTAGAAATACACTGGCGACACGCCACACGGCTCACGTGACGTCACGTGACCTCACGTTTTTGATAATCTGGAAATTCAGATTTTTGAGCTCACGTGACAGCACGTTTAACATGTAACGTATATTTTTGAACGTCGTATATGGCGAAATAAGTACTGATTAATCAAAATATCGGTTATAAGTACATAAATATGCAAATTGAGTGACGTAAATATGTATTTTATAATTGAAATCGTCGTTTTAGCCAATATTTTTAGCACATGGTATTTGATTTGGTTGAAATGTATAAGGTAAATGATTTGTTGGAAATGTATAAGTATGAATAGTTGTGAAATGGCAAAATATATTGATGCTGCTAAATTGTGTGAAAAAGATGTAGCAGGATTTTTATGTGGAATTTGCATTGGTATGTTTTATAATTATTTACATGCATTTTTTCGTTCAAAATACCAAGCAAATATGGACTTTGTAGGTATGCCGCCTGAGGCATACATTACAGAGCCACTGAAAGTTTATGATAATGCTATAGGCATAATCAATGCAACTGAACTGTGTTGCGCAGTGAAATTCGGTCAAACCTGAAATTTTTTAAATATCCAATTGCATATGATCGTGTGCGTCCGGGAAATAAGAGATATCATATGCAAATTTAAAACATATTTTGTTTTTGTTTGTCTCATTTTTCCTTTGCAATATACTCAGCCGCTATTAATGGATAAAATACTCACTGATATAACTTTTCTAGACTGTTAAGGATGCATATAATGAAACACCAGTGACAGATAATGTGAAATATTACAGATATACAGATAACGTTAAGTATTGTGTTGCATTGATTTCCTTCCACCCAGAAAGCATGGCAACAATGTTGTATTGCATTGATTGTAACTGCAGCATGAATTTTTGTTAAGTCAGCATGGAAGGGACAAATTTCATTTAAAAAACAACAACAGTTTATTGAACTACTATTAACTTGGGCAGCATTTGAAAATGGAAGACATCATTAACTTTCAACATATCAGCTGACTGGAGTTTTGCTGATTTCACTGGAACGGCTGACTGATGTCATACTGACTGTCCATCCTTTGTCATCAAATGATCAGGTGAGTAGAAATCATTTAATGATCATATTAAATAATTTCGTTTAAGGTTGCTTCAACATACTCCCCCCGATGGTCTGCCAGAATCAGAACTAACGCCTGTAAATAGAGCTTGAATGACCTTTCTTATTGATTTTAAACAACCAATCCTAGGTTTCTTGTCGAAGTCCTCTCGTGAACAATCCAATGTATGTGTATGGTTTTAAATCCGTTTATTTATTAAGGAATCAGATATGTTGACTTTACTTGTGGCATTCTGTCCTTACAAGTAAACAACATATCCTGCGACTTGGGGTTATTTATGTGGCGCCCTGATTTGCCATTCTAGAACGTCCAATTAAATCAGTGCCGGGGTAAAAGATAATAATAGGAGAAGGATAAAGCTAGCAACAACACAGTAATTCAGATAACTTTAACTTGGGCTACAAATGTCAGAGTAGTAGTATAGGCTTTCAATTCATTGCCTTCAAATTTTTCACAATTGAAACTCAAAGAGAACTAATTCGTTGGTTTTGTTTAAACAACTAAATATTATTCAATTTCTTAGGGCTTCTCTACTGGTAGCAATGCGATTTTTGTAATGGGCCGATCTAACTCCGTGGTGGAGGTGTATTATAATTTGGCCCCTGGCCCATTTGCATGAGGGCAAGTGATCATCTTTGATGAGAACTTAATCGTTCAATTCTAAATGACGTCAGTTCCATTTCGGCCTTTCTTGCAATCTTGCTATGTATTCCATAGACCACCTTTTCCAATAATCCTGGGTTAATCACTGTATTAGTTGCCAGCGATCCAATCGATTGAGCTTTATATCCCTGATGTTATTTTCTGGAACTGCTTATAATGTATCTCCGGTAAGAAAATGTCCCAGTGTTAATGTATTTAAGTCACTTGGGTCGCTCGTTAACGGGCAGAGAGGATTTAAACAAGCTTCTATGTTTGTGAGCACTGTGTTGAACTCTTCGTATGTCAAGGCTACACTTTCAACGATTCTTCTCAAATGATGCTTCGTAGACTTTGCCCCAGCCTCCTATAATCCCCCAAAGTTTGGAAACGATGGAGGATTAAAATGCCATGTGATGCCGTCATTAGACAGTTCTTGTGCCAATGTTTTGTTTTGTTTCAATATCTGCTTCAATTTTCTATTGGTGCCCACAAAATTTAAAGTATAAGTGACTACACAGCTCACGTCGCCTCACAAAACGTCGAAAAGCAGCTAGGAAACATTGTGTGGACAGATCGCCAACTAATTCCAGGTGAATTGTTTTCACAGCGAGGCAAACAAAAATGGCTATGTAGCCCTTGGCTAATTTTGAGCCTCTGCCCCTTGGTTTCTTGATGTCAACTGTGCCACAATAATCAATGCCACAATGAGTAAATGGTCTGGATGGGATTATTCTGTGCTCCGGAAAATAACCCATTAGTTGTGCTCTTGTTTGTGCCCTTTGCTTATAAAGGCGGCTTTAGATATGCGGTGTTTGTCAAACACCTCCTATTCGCCAAATACCGAACACCTAGTCAAGTCATTTGGCTTGGTGCTTGCGGAATGACAAGCACAGTGAATTAGATATTCGGGCATTGCCGAATGTTCGCCAAAACTAGAACATGTACGAACTGCTCGTCGTTGTTCCTTCCCGCAATTTTTGTGTGAGAAAAACGAAATATTTGCTGCATCTTTGAGCATTAATAATTCATTATATTTATGTCTTTAAAAATGAATTTCAATATGGTTGTTGATTCAGCAGATTCAGTTGGCATTATATGTATATATAAATACCGAATGTGTAAAGCGGGGATCCGAACATACCCAAACACAGTGCTCGTCTACTTTGATGTTTGTTGAAAGTTCGACAAACTACGGGAATAGCGAGCACCCGAATGTTTGTGCTTGGCCTAGGGCAAGCACTAGGCGAGCAACCCAACCACACATGCGAAGTTTGCCAAACTAGGTGCTCGGTATTTGACAAAACACCGCATATCTAAAGCCGCCTTAACATACGATGCACTTCTGTATGAAGTATCAAATCGCGTTTCAAGCATCAATAATCCAATATTTCTCACTGGTTATACTAAGCATGAGTTGCACCCCTGCATGTAACGTAAGCAAGTGGTAATGCATGAGTATGAGAGGTAACAGCTTACTGCTTTTTGATATAATCATCGGATGTTTCGTATCGTATGGAAGATCAGCATTAACAAGTCGACGACTAACTCGCAATATCCCACTCGCGTCCACAAAGGGATTCAAATTTAACAAACTACATTTATAATCGATAAATTGTCTCTGTTTCAAACGTTCAATTTCTGCCTGATAGTCACTCTGGTGAGTATATCTAATCCAAAATTTTAAAGCTGAATCGAACTCTGTTGTACCTAAATGTGGTGTTATGCAATGAGTTCCTTTAATCTATGAATCTAGAACAGTATGCAGTGTTTCTAATAAGTCGCATCAACGAAGAATATTTGCTTAGCCATGAGTCCAAAAATTTCCTTTCCTTTTCCTTTTTTCTATAGTGCATACTGGTAGTGATGGACTAACAGGCCAATTTTCCCTCCGTTCCTTCAACCATACGGGACCATCCCACCATAATTTACATTCAATGAGTTGTCTAGGAAAAACACACATAGGAAGCCACATCCGCTGAATTTGGCTCTGACGGCACATAGTTCCAAGGAATGTCTTTCACGGCTTCAGGTATTTGCGTGGTTCAATTAGCTACAAAGGTTGTCCAAGTTGATGGATGTTTTACCAGCCATGCCAAAACAATAGTTGAATCAGTTCATAAATATATACAAGAAACATTCACTTCTAATGATTTTATGATTCGATGTACTATTTTAGCCAGCAAGAGTGTTCCACATAGTTCCAAACGTGGAATCAAAATGGCTTTGACAGGTATTACCTACGTTTTAGCAAATAATAATGAAGATGTATTGTTATTTTGACCACGAGAAACAAAGTAAACGACTGCCGCATACGCTTTTTTAGAAGCATCACTTAAATTGTGGAGCTCAATAAAGTCGTAAGTGTCATTTTGCAACCATTTAGGTTTTCTCAATTTCTGAATTGTCTATTAATCTGATTTGAATTCGTGCCACTTGTTTGCGGTGACAAAAGGAACTCTTTCATCCCAAGTTATTCCATCTAACCATAGTGATTGCATTAATATTTTGGCTACGACAACAATTGGGGAGATTCATCCGAGGGCATCGAACAATCTTGCTATGACGGATAATATCTTACGTTTTGTATATGCAACGTCATCCATTTTAATGATTATCTTGTACGCAAATTCATCTGATATTGGATACCATATAATGCCAAGTGTAATACCCTGATCAAGACCCGTGTCTAAAATTGAAAGAGTTTCACGGGCTTCAATCGGAATATTACACAAGAGTCGCTCGTGATTGGCTGCCCATTTCCTTACTTTAAAACCTACCGAGTTTACCAACATTCTTAATTCATCTCTTTTAGCAATTGCGAGTTCCAGACTTTTCCCATCTGACAGAATATCGTCTACCTAACATCCGTTTAGAATTGTCTTGTGTGCCATGTCAAACGAAGGCTGCAAATCCTCTGCATGTTTTTGGAGAGTGCGAATGGCTAAAAATGGTGCACAAGTCACTCCAAAGGTGACTGAATACAAGCAAAAGTCCCAGATCGGTTCTTGAGGACTATAACGCCAAACAATACGTTGTAGATCAGCATCTTCTGGATTTTTGCGAATTTGACGGAACATTTTTTCAACATCTGCTACAAACACAAATTGCAAACATCTCCAATGTAGCAAAATGGTATCGAAACTATTTTGAAAAGGGGGGCCAGCATAGACTGCTTCATTTAAAGAAATTCCAGGGCTTGTTTTTCGTGAGGCATCGAAAACAACACGAGCCCTTGTACTGCTGCTTTCTTTATATACTACATGATCAGGGAAGTAATTACCTTTGCATTTAGACGTGCCATTTGCATCTAGCTGTATATCTATTCTGTCACTTGCTTCACGCATGTGATTCAATTCTAAATATTCTTGAACAAATTTGGAATATTCCACATATAAATCCGGATTTTTACCAAACTTTCGTTCCAGCGACATTGGGCTGGCGAGGGTTTGATTCACCTAACATGTGTCTATTGAAACCTTTTTTAAATGGCAAACGAGTTACGTATCTTCCGTCTGTGTCACGGTGAGTGTTTTGCAAATAGAACTCTTCCCAAAGCTGATCGTCTTTCGTCTGCTGCTGCGATACATTGATTTCTTTCAGTTCCCAGAACTGAGCTGTCCACATAAATTTTCATGATTCGTCACTTCTAGTTTGAAACTTTGACGAGTACGTTGTGGTTGAGTATGAACTTCTCCTGAAACAATCCATCCTAAGTTGGTTCTTTGAACTATTGGTTCCATCGTTAGTCTATAAATATCGCCTGATATAAGCTGAACGTAAACATCTGCTCCTAGGAGAAGATCAATTTTTCCCGGTTTATCGAAGTTGCGATCAGCTAGTTCAAAATTTTTCAGCTGATTTTGTACTTCCGAAGAAATTTTCAAAGTGGGCATTAGACTTGTCATTTGATCCAAAATGTACGCTTCTTTTTCCAGAGATTGGTTATTACAAAGATTTAATTTCAAGCGTACGATCCCTTTCGTTAAAGTACTATTGCTCCTACCGATACCTCTAATGGTAGTGTTTGTATGCATTCTTTTAATGTTGAGCTGTTGGATAGCATTTTCACTGACAAATGATGCTTGAGAACTTTGATTGAATAGTGCTCTTAAGACTCTACAACCACTTCAAGTTTACACACTCACTAATGCTGTGGCTAAAAGAACTTGCTTTGATGCAACTGCATTTAGTGTTTGTATCTCAGTGTCATTTTGCAAAAGATTGGGTATTGGTGCATAGATAGATGCAAATTCTGCTGCGTCAGCGCTCAACGGTCTATATTTCGCAGCACTTGTTATTGCTGTCTCTCTATGCAAGAGAGTATGATGGGATCTTTTGCACTTTGCACATCCACTTATACTTGAGCTATTTGCTATTATGTGTCCCCTCGTCAAACAATCAATACACAGCCTATTGCGCTGAACGGTTTCAAACTTTTAATGGTAATTCATGTCAACAAAAGTGGGACATTGCCGAATCTGATGGCCTGCTCTTCAAACTATTTAATTCTGAGTAATTTGAGCTGCGTAGTTCTGCAAGTTGTGAGGTTGGAGCTTACTTATATTTCTTGGAAATCTTATTCAGTCTTTTCCTGCTGCTTCCAATACTCGAAATCTACGTTGCAAGAATTCGGATGAATCAGTTAATGAAAGAAGTATTGTCCTTTGTACATGCTCCTGTTCCCATTGTTGTCTTATAGATGGAGGTAATCTTTGCGTGATTATATGCACCAACATGGCATGCCATACATTTTCTATACCCATGTTTTCAATGGCCTGAACACATTCCATCGTTTTATCAAGCAAACTTTTAAGAGAAGATACTGACTTATAAGCATTTGATATGGAAAACAAACGTTTAAATTACGTGCTCAATAAAACATTCACGTTATGATACCTGTCGTTTAGTACACGCCAGGCAATGTCGTAGTTTGCTTCAGTGACTGCATATTGACGAAACAGTCCTTCAGCTTCGCCGGACAGACTACACTTCAAATAGTGCAGCTTCTGCATGTTTGTGCGATTGTGGATGAGGGATTGAAACAAATCACAAAACGGTATCTATGAATCATAGTTACCATGGAATTTTGGCAAAGAAATACGAGAAAGCTTAATGTTTTCAAAATGTGGGTCGGATTTTTGCGCTCCACTTTCCAAAAATGTCTTTCCTTCTTGTCAATTTTTTCCATCCTGACTGATTTCTGAGTCTTTTTGTTTGGATGCTCCTTTATCTGCTGTCTGCTGCTCTGCTACCTACTGCTTAGCGATCGCTTCTCTTAGCTGCTCTTCCACTTCAGATGCGAACTTCAGCTGTACCTCATCAAATTGAATATATACTTCATTCGAAAAATATTCTAAATCACAGTCTCATCACCCTTTAACAACGAAAGTATTTTGGAATGGTTTTCTTTGAAAAGATCATAGCTAAATTTCAACCTTTCTTTTATCTTTTCACAATAAGAAACCGTTTTGCGAGTTGACGAATCTTTCTTATAATTGGAGCAAAGCCTGTTCAATTGAAATAGGGCTAACTTTTGTTGCACAAGTAAATTCTCCATTTTAAAGTGAACTAGATAAATGATACGTGGTGCACTTCAGATATTGGAAATATTCCGACCACAAGCTCACAGGCTACTGCTTTGCAACACTGCTCAATGCAATATTTAATATAAAATCAATGCAGTGTTAGCTGACAAAGTGCTTAATATATCTCCAAAACCAAATAAGACACAAGCTCGCAGTTTATTGCTTCATAAAACGACAAAAAACTGCCAAATATCACTTTCTACAGAATCCCAATGAATTTTAAATAATGCCCGATAGAAGTTCTAATTTATTGACACAGTGGCCAATTCACTCTCAAATTCACAAAATATACTTGTTTTTTGTAATTGCAATCCAAATATATACAGAAAAAGGGACAATAGGTATAAAGGTATCTATATATAAGGTATAAAGGAAAAAAGGAATTGGACGTACCCCGGCTTACAGGTATCACACTTAATAATCGAAGTTTCCCGTTTATACCCGAGATAGCGGCCGCGCTAATCTATTCAGTTAATCACAATTGGATTCACTTCCAAGACTTTTATAAGATTTAAGTCCATTTTAATAATTGTTTCTTTATATTTCCATAAAACGAGCTGAATTTTCAAATCACGATATCCGGTTCCAAGGACCAAATGTTCTGACATGATCTTTTTATTTGTAATAAAACGCGAAAATTCAAAGGATTATTCTTATATTTGAAAATATATAATTCCACAAATCTAATTCAAATCAAGTGAACTAATGAAACTTATATTGATTAATTGATACACCAATGCGAAAAAAAGCGAACTAAATAACTTGGCAATAAGCGAAATATTTGAACGAAAAAGATGTAATTTAAACGAATGCAAAATTCAACTGTACTAAGTAACAAAAAAACTGCAAAATTCAATTTTATATTCAAGAAAATTCCGGTACATTTTAACAGTTTATTGAACTACTATTAACTTGGTCAAAATTACAAAATGGAAGACATCATTAACTTTCAACATACCAGCTGACTGGAATTTTGCTGATCTCACTGGAGCGGTTGACTGATGTCATACTGATAGTCAATCCTCTGTCATCAAATGGTGAGGTGAGTAGATATCATTGTGCGATAATATTATATAATTTTGTTTAAGTTTGCTTCAACATTTATATATATATATATATATATATATATATATATATATATATATATATATATATATAAATATATATATATATATATATATATATATATATATATATATATATATATATATAAATATATATATATATATATATATATATATATATATATATATATATATATATATATATATATATATATGTATATATATATATATATATATATATATATATATATATATATATATATATATATATATATATTTATATATATATATATATATATATATATATATATATATATAAATATATATATATATATATATATATATTTATATATATATATATATATATATATATATATATATATAAATATATATATATATATATATATATATATATATAAATATATATATATATATATATATATATATTTATATATATATATATATATATATATTTATATATATATATATATATATATAAATATATATATATATATATATATATATATATATTTATATATATATATATATATATATAAATATATATATATATATATATATATTTATATATATATATATATATATATATATATATATATATAATATATATATATATATATATATATATATATATATATATATATATATATATATA
>OZ022264.1:168374854-168508799 GCA_963978885.1 Nemotelus pantherinus | reverse complement strand
TTTGAAACGTTCGTTTGGAAAAATTATTGTGCATGCAGAAGTTATTACATTACAGTATGTTGATTTAAAAATATAGTAACTATGCAGTTTGAATGTGAGATGAGACGAAATGAAAATAGTACGTTACAATCAATTAATTTAGTTATTGATAAAATAATTAGTGAAATGTAATTATGCTTAAACATACTGCCGCCTGTTGAAGTATTATACTTCAAAACTGTACTGAAGATCATGCGTTGACTGCCGTGGAGCTGGAACTGGCTTATTGACGATTCGGATCCTTGTTGACTTCAGATGTCGATAGATTAGCCATACACCGATGATAACAATGATGATCAAGGCACTGTAACTCACTGCTATTGTATGAGTGGTATGAGGTTGAAGGTCGTGTAACTCTGTTTGCTTATTTGTTAGTTCGTCCATCTTCCTTGTCAGTGCTCCCATGTGCAATGTATGTTGGATGATTTTGGGATTTGTTATTGATCGAAATGAGCCAATTATATCTTCGAACTCTGAAATGGATATGTTAATGATAGGAAAAAACGATGCATTCAATGAAGTTTATCTGTAGTCAAATGATTGAAGTGTGAGCTCATCATCTTTTAGTGTGCAGCCGGGTTTCATTGCTAAGATCCCTTTTTGCTAAAGGCATTGTTGGGACAATTGGTTGTCGCAGACAAAAGTGAATTCATATGGTTTGTTCAAGGAAAAAAGCCAATGATTTGGTGTTTTTAATTGATGCCATATCTTGCTTCGATGGTCCAATTTGAACTCACAGCTGGGTAATAGCGTATTGTTAGCAATGATTTCCATAACACAGTCAGTGTTTGACTTAGTTTTAAGTGCTATGGGTCGATGTTGGTCGCAGATGTAATAATTGTCCTCTGGAGTTTTGCATTGCATGAGTTCGGTCATATCCATAGGATAAAATTGATCCTTGAAAATGTTTGATATGATGAGTTCCGGAGACGGTGGTAGGTACAAAAAGGTATTGTTGATCATCGTGGGTAAAGTTAATAGTAAAAAAACATGGAATGTGGTTGAGAGCAGCAGAGGTATTGTAACGGCAAATATGAAATATCTTCCTTCATGCATGTGTTGAACTTTAGCGATCTGGTATAGACGTGAGACACTGATTGGAGTTCCAAAAGCTGGGAGTTCTAAATCTTGTGGGAGATTGTCTTTGATCAATGCGATCTGAGATTTGAGTTGTTGAGGCGATATGACATTGGGATTAACTGTTTCATGATGAGCGTCGATTATTACTTCAATCAGTGAATGTTGCATATCTTGGCATTCAGTTATCAAAGCCATAACGAGTAATGAAAGGGTATTGAAAGCTTCAATTGTCTTTTGTTGTTTGAATTCAGAGTTGAAGAATTTAATGTTCTCATAAACAGTATCGAATGCCTTATTAATTTGTTCCGTTTAATTTCCTCTTTCCCATTCGCTTTTTGTGATGACATTGATTGTGGTTTCCAAAATAGAGGTGTGCTGTCTCACCAGGTCATTAAGGCTATTTTCATTATTTTGAATCTTAGCAATGGTCTCGCTCATCGATGTTGCGTATTCGTTATCTAAAACTCCGAAAATTTTGTTAGCTATCGATCCAATTATATCAAAAGGGGATATTTTCCGCCTAGTTTTCGTCGTATCCTGTATAAGCAGATTGTCTCGTCTGAGTAGTTGTAGTCGATGACGGTATTGTGTGACAATAGCGTCATGATACGTGTTTTTGGTAATTGTCTCTTTCAGCCGTTCTAGCTGTTTTATACCTGCTTTTAAGGTTTGAAAAACTTCCCAGTAGCCTTTCAGATCGAAAAAGACTATGAGTTTCCAAGTGTTTGGTGATAATCGTACACTCCCTACATTTTCAAAATATACACCTGCATTGTTTTCAATATTGATAATCTCTATTGGTGCTTTTGCTGCAGATGACATGTGCAAGGTAGTAAGTGGCAATACCAGCAAAGTCAAAAGGCATATTTTGAGTGAGCTGAGTTTTGCGGGTGAACGTCTTCATTTTCTGCGACTTTTATAGCTTGTGTCAATGTTCTCGTTTGTTTCCATCGGTTCATTAGCCTCCTCAAACGACTCGTACGAATCTTTGAACTCTACGCCGTCGTAATCGATTGGTAATGGCGCTAACTGATGAACTGATCGTCTTATGATTCCAGAGCTCGTCTGTACATCAGCAACACGTACACGGCCGTCTGCTCCATGAATGGTCTCTAAAATTCGACCTAGTTTCCATTTGAAAGGTGGTAGATTATCTTCTTTTATGGTAACTAGCGTTCCCGTTTTGATATTCATCTGCGTGGAAGCCCATTATGTACGTTTCTGTAACTCGCCTAAGTATTCTATGTACCACCGTTTCCAAAACTCGCTCTTCAGCTGATTTTTCAGCTGCCATCTGGACGCTAAAGACATTCTCGTCGTATCATTTGTGGCGCTGCTTGCGCCAACGAGTGGATCACCAATCAAGAAATGTGCTGGTGTTAATGGTGCTAAATCGTTCGGGTCGGAAGACAATGGAGTCAGGGGTCTCGAATTAAGAATCGCCTCCACTTCAGTTACTACAGTGCAAAGCTCTTCATATGTTAATGATGCTGATATCAATGTTCGTTGTAGCAAATGCTTAGTGGATTTTACCGCTGCTTCCCAAAGTCCCCCGAAGTGCGGTGATCAAAGGGGGATGAAATGGAACTGAATATTGACACTCGAACAGCTGTTAGCTGTTAACAATTTTTTCCCGGCATTTTTGATCGGTCAATATATTTTCTAATTCCTTCAGTTGGTTATTTGCACCCACGAAATTCCTTGCGTTATCACAGTAGATATTTTTGCACCTACCTCTCCTGGATTCGAACCGTTTTAGTGCACTTAGGAATCCATCAGTGGTTAGATCTGAAACGACCTCCAAATGTATCGCTTTCGTTGCGAAACAGCAAAACACAGCTATGTACGATTTTTGGGGTCTTTTGCCTCGAATCTTGAAGTGGGTATATATAGGCCCGCAGAAGTCTACGCCGCTATTTAAAAATGGTCGAGTTAATCGAACACGATCCTTAGGTAAATTGCCCATTTGCTGAATCTGGAGACGTGGTCGAAATTTGGTACATAAGACACAATTTGTCACTATGGTCCTAGTTATGTTTCGGCCATTTAAAACCCAATATTTTTGTCTTGCGATGTTGTGCGGTGCTTGGGGACCTGCATGCAAGTTCTCTCGGTGGAGCTGAATCAGTAATAGCCGTGTAACAAAATGGTCACCTGGCCGAACAATAGGATGTTTCGCATCGAAATTGATTTCTGCTGCTTGTAATCGTCCTCCGACTTTAATAATATTATCGGATGTTATGAAAGGTGTTAGGGTTCGAAGTTTACTTGATTTAGCAATTTCTTTGTTTGCTCTCAATGCGCCAATTTCATCCCGGAAGCTCTTTTGCTGCACTTCTCTGACGATAATTTTGAGGGCA
Source organism: Nemotelus pantherinus (assembly GCA_963978885.1). Lineage (NCBI taxonomy): Eukaryota > Metazoa > Arthropoda > Insecta > Diptera > Stratiomyidae > Nemotelus > Nemotelus pantherinus. Next base: position 168,505,320 of record OZ022264.1, on the reverse strand, counting down.
TCATTTAGCTCTTGGGTTGACAAATAGCTAGACTCTACTTTGCTGTTTTGGTTTTTAATAATATTTTTCATTCTGATTATGTAGGCCATGACGCGCAGTAGTTTGCGGAATGAATTACCATGATTGATCGAATATAATGGATGTGTATTCGTTTCAACCATAGTGGTGGCAACAAATTTGTTAATCTTAGTTTCTTCATCAGTTATAATGCTTGAATTCGTTTCACTTGGCCATGCGCTTTTGGGCATTTTCAAGAAAGCTGGACCATTAAACCATATATCTGATTGCCTTAACTGTTTCGGAAAGAGTCCACGTGAAACAAGGTCAGCCGGATTGTCCTTTGTGCAGACATATTTCCATTCTTTTGTTGACGTCATTTCTTGTATGGCTGCAACTCTATTTGCCACAAATGTTTTTCGAATTGATGGATCGCCTCGTATCCAATTAATGACAATGAGTGAATCAGACCAATAGAAAGTTGCATCCATCTTCAAATTGGTGGAGTCTGTAACTTGTTTCACCAAATGGGCAGCCAATTTTGCTGCACATAGTTCCAATCTCGAAATTGTCGTGGGTTTGATTGGAGCTACTCTAGACTTTGCACATAATAATCTGACTGAAACTTTCCTTCGTTTATCTTTTGACCGTATGTATATGGCTGCACCATACGCCTTTTCACTTGCGTCAGCAAAGGCGTGAATTTGTATGTCGATAGTGTCATTTTCGCTAAACATATACCTTGGTATCTGGATTCCATTCAAGGATTGAAGCTCATGACGATATGTTTCCCACACCGTGTGGAGTTCTTCTGGTATTTTTTCATCCCAATCCACGTGGGATTTCCATAACTGTTGCATAAACAGCTTCCCCGTAACAATCACCGGGCCTACTAAACCCAGGGGATCGAAAATTTGCCAAATTTCGGCAAGTATACTCCTTTTGGTTGTCGTTTTTTGGTCTTTTAAATCTGTGACGAGCGTGAACATATCTGTCACTGGCTGCCAAATCATTCCTAGAGTTTTTACAGAGTCGCTATCTAATTTTGCGAAATCTAGTTTGATATCAAGGTGCTGGTTTGCAATACCTTCTATTAATTTTGGATGATTTGCGCACCATTTATGAAGATCAAACCCTGCTAAGGCCAGTAATAGTTGTAGTTCATTGCGTATTGCTACCGCTTCGTCCAAGCTATCACTGCCAGTTAGGACATCGTCGACGTAAAAGTCTTGAATTGCTGCAATCCCTAATGGGTACCGGCTACTTCTTTCTTCAGCCAAGCGTCTCAAGCATTTAATTGCTAAATAAGGTGCTGATTTGGTACCGTATGTGACCGTGGAAAGTTTGTAATATTTCACGTCTTCGCTACTATTCTTTCGCCACATTATTAACTGGAGGCTTTGATCTTCTTCTGCCACAAGTATTTGGCGATACATTTTTGTAATATCAGCCGTGAATACAAATCGTTTCAAGCGGAACCTGGTTATGATTGCGCTAATATCTTCTTGTACTTTCGGTCCTTTGAGCAATAGATCATTAAGTGAAAGCTTGTTCGTGGTTTTTGCCGAAGCATCAAAAACTAGTCACGTTTTAGTCACTTTTTCTTTCTTCAGCTGTAAATATTCTAAAGGCTGATTTGAAGTGACAGTTGTATTGCTAATTAAATGTTTCAATGCAACTTTCAACGCTTGTTGCTTTTTCATAAGCTGAGCTAGATCGGGACTTTCAAGTTTCGATGCAATCTTTTGTATTGCTTGGTTATTCGAACTTGTGTGAGCCTCTTCGAATGATTGCGTCTTAACATATTCCAATAAAGACATCACCTCTATTCCAAACTTTTCAACTGCTGTCTTTACAGTTCTATGGTAATCCTTTGAGAAATATGGATGATCGAGAGACACACCAGTGATTTCTCGTATCTCATCGTCATTTTTCTCAAATTTTTCCCACAAACTTTCGACAATTGTAAGTTTTTCTTCCAAGTAGGAAATTGTCTTCTTATCAGGTGATTGTTCCTGATAAGATTTAATTATTTTTTCGATCTCTTTTCCGAGACGAGACTGTTCTATTGCAATTGACTCGATTATTTCAAAATTGCAAATATTATTTTGTTAGTTTCGCACGTTTTGTGCTTTCAAATTGAAATTTGTCAATCAATTGCTAGATACTAGCAACTAATCTCTAAATCAAATCTATAAACTTGTGTTCATAAAACTCGGGGTCACCAAAAATGTTTAGGCTTATGCAATTAAAGAGAGCAGGTTTCTCTACTTCTAAAATTGTTGCCTGGTTTTGTGATACTCTATTATGGCAGGAAACTCTACCAAATAGATTTTACTCACTGAGCTGAAAAACGTCTTGAAGTTAATGCTAAAGCGTTTGATTAACAACTCCATTTTATTTTACTATAACCAACGTATTTATAACAAATTACCTACACTAATTCTTAGTCTAGAAAAAAGCTGACGCTGCATAACATGCACAATAATTTTCCCAGGCGCGAGAATAAATTTGATATGTCGTTGATTCGTTTCCCACATATGGGAAAAGATTCTGCAAAATGTGCTGACATAATGTCTGGATTTGAAACGTTCGTTTGGAAAAATTATTGTGCATGCAGAAGTTATTACATTACAGTATGTTGATTTAAAAATATAGTAACTATGCAGTTTGAATGTGAGATGAGACGAAATGAAAATAGTACGTTACAATCAATTAATTTAGTTATTGATAAAATAATTAGTGAAATGTAATTATGCTTAAACAATGTCGTTTATAATGATATTTCTAACTGTTTTTGCCATTATTTCAATAATTTTATTCTGTATTTCGTTTGATAAATAAGATACTTGTCCTTCTTTTAAGTGTTCTAATTGAAACTTAAGAGTTGAATTATGTTTGGAGAGCCAACCAGGCTGAGGATATTGTTTGACCAGGCTGAGGACATTGTGTGAGGAGTCGCTAGGAGTTTCATGGGACCCACGAACAGAAAGACAGTTTTTTGATACGTATCATCTGCGTATATTAATCATCTGCGTATTTTTATGGATGCTACAATATAGCATCCATAAAAATACGCAGATGAGCGTATTGGTGAGCGGGGGCGGCATTTTTCAGTTTTGCCCCGCCTCGAAAAAATTCAAGATCCGGGGCTGGCAATTTGCCATTGCTTTCGTGGACAGACAAATTCATCATCAGATACTGGAGTTTGCGTGGCGTTTGCGCAACCAATGAAGCAGTGGTTAGGAGTTAATGGTTCATCTTCATCTGTAGTGAACGGAACGTCTGTCAGCGGACAGCCGTTTAAAAAATTTTCGGCTTCAATCAACACAGACCGCAATGTTTCCTTCTTAGGCGCTTCTTCGTGTAAAGCAGACGTAAAAATGCGCTTTACAATTCAGGTCAAATGTTTGCAGCATCACCAGAGCTTGGGTTTAGCGGGCAGTTAAAAATCCACTCTATGTTGCGTTTCAAGGCTTCTGCTTCTAGCTGATTGGTATTCAACAGGCGTTGGTTTGCTTTTTTCTCCTTTTGAGCACTAATAAAGTTAGTGAAATTTCATAAACAAAGTAGAAAGGCGTCTGTTGATAAGTTTTCTTCGAGTTCCAAATGGACAGCTCTTATTGTCATACATGTAAAGATAACTGCCCAGCGTTTTTTACGTTGACGGCCAATTGTGATGTTGAACAGTCCAAAATGATCTACGCCAGTGTAGGTAAAAGGGCGAACCATTGGCGTAAAGCGGTCTATTGGCCGCTGACCCATCTTTGGTGGTGATTGCTTGGCTCGATTAAGCTGGCACTTTGCGCACTTAAAGTTAATAGGCTTCGATATGGCTTTTAAACCTAATATCCAGAACTTTTACCGAACTTCGTTCAAAACCACGTACGCATTTTGATGATGAAAGATCTTATGGAAATAAATCACAATCAATTGAGAGACCTTGTGGTTTTTTGGTAAGAGTATTGGTCATCTAACGTTGAATGGTAGATAAAATGCCTCATCGATACAAGCACTGGCTCTGATGATTCCCTCCTCATCTAGATAAGGTGTAAATTTTTATAGGCGACTTCTTTTATTTACTTGACTTTTCGATGTTAGAGAGCTTATCTCAGCAGAAAATACTTTTGTTTGCACCGTTTTGATGATAAGTTTTACTGCCATATCTATCTTTGTGACCAATAGATGAGCTGAATATGTCACAGACATAATGTGGTGTGGTTATTTATTCAAAAATTTTTGAATTCTTCTAATCATCCAAGCAACTGACCTTATTAACCTGTAAAAGGAACTAAAATGGTCAAAAAGCGGCAGCGCTGGCCAATGGTCCTCAGGTTGACTCAAAAACGGTGGTCCCATTAACCACGGACTTCCGGAAATAAACCTTGGCGTTGTTGAAGTTTCTCCGCTATGCGGTGGGCTACGAACGGTTTGTATTTTCGTTTTGACGAGCACATTCAGCCCAGAACAGTGCATGAATCAGACTAAAATACAATGCGGCTTATAAACACGTCATGTTGACTTGTAATGGCGACATGTAAACAGGTGGCTAGAACAGCAGCTTTAAGTTCGAGCCTAGGTATTGACATTAACTTCTGCGGTGGTACGTGTCTTTTCAACAGCCAACGCAACATCCAATCCATCTTGATGTATTATTCGCTAGTATGCAACTACGGCGAACGCCACTTCAATAGCGTCCATAAACATGTGAAGCTCAATGGTTTTAGCTTTGGTAAAATATGGCGAATAACATCTACCTATGTTACGAATTTTTGCTTTTTCAAACTCTTTCCACCAAGCATACCATTTTTGGTCATGTCATAGAGCAATTGATCGTCCCAATCCAGTTTTGCCTGCCAGATTTCTTGGGAGATGATTTTTTTAAAAAAAAAAAAAAACGGCTAACATGCCAAATAGGTCAAATACAGACATTGCCATCCCAGAGAACTCATGTTTGGTTGGAGGGCGCTGACACAGAACCACTTCTTTTGGCACTCGAACAAATGGAGTGTGAAATTTTATAGTATCACTCACTGTATTCCAGTACATGCCTAACACCTTTTCAGTGGTTGTTTGTCGGTCCATTGAAACTTCTGCAACATCAGATATGTCACAGTCATTTAGTGTAAGCTGCACAGCCACAGAATTGGATTTAAATCACGCAACTCAAATCCAGCTTCGGCGTTAATGGTACCTCAATAAAGCTGCAGACAAAATCAACAACGTAAAAATTGTTGTGAATAGCGTAAACGGCATCCGAAAACTGGTGCTTGAAGTCGTCGGCATTAGGATTTTCAATAGAATATTGTTCGGTTCCGTTAAGTTATTCTGAATTAAGTGATATGTTGGTACTAAAAGCTGCAGCATCAAAAAGTATACGCATTCTATTAGGTTTATGCGGGTTGTGGACAGCAAAGTGGGGTAAGTACCAAACTGGACCTTTATATTCGTTTATTTCTTCGGCTAACAACTTTCTAGCGTATCTTTTATCCACGTATTTTTGCAGCTCTTCGGCGTATCTTACTGCGAAGGCTGAGCTACGCTGAAATTTTCGCTCTTTTCTTGCGAGTCGAGTGATGGCCATATTCCAATTGTCGGGCAACATAGGTGGGAAATTTCTCCACAGCAGGCCAACTTTGAAACCACCTTCCAGACGACAAGTTGTAGCTTCAAAAATTTGACGAGCGCTCATATTATCATCAGACTCCAGAAATGTGGGCGGAAATTCCATTCCGAATTCAACTACCATTTGGTTTAAATCATCCTGGCGAGATTTATCTCTTACGAGTAATATTGGCCGTGGTATAGTAGATGTGCATTGTCTAGTTCCAACAATAGTGACGGCTTAATGTTATCGTAACTCCTTAACGGTAGCTTCTCCAAGGATTTATATTTGGATGCAGTAACTGTTCAGGCAGATTCAAGTTTGTGATAGCACGAAAATTTTTAACGACATACCGGGTTCCGTTGTCACCTGCCATTTTGAAGCCGACACTTGATGCTGTTTCCGTTACGAATTTATCACCATACCATTGCATGGTTAATGATTGCGATCGACCTTCATGTCCCAGCAACTGTGTAACTTTAGGGTCCACGAGTGACACAGAGGCTCTTTCATCTAACAATGCAAATATATCAGTCTTTTCATGCACACCAAACAGCGACACCAGTAAAATGTTCAGCAGGATCATCCAAGCAGCTCGAATTTGGCTGAACCGACTCCGCACTTGAATTTTGCTGCGTAGACGATGAATCTTTCAATTCAACATCATGCAAACACTTGTGGTAGAAACGCCGGCAGCCATCAATTTCACAGTTTTGTCGAAAGCGGCAAGTTTTTGCCGGTTGGTATACAGGCATGAAAAGCACGATCAAAAGTCTTTCACGTTTTCCCAACGCTGGTTGACATTGAGTTTCTCGAAAAAGTTATAACATTGTGGAAGCATATGTCTTCTCCACAGAAATAACACTTGCCTGACCTTTCATCGCTTCTAAAGTGTATAACCATTCGTGGCAGTGGTGGCGGTGGTAACGGCTTTGGGATAGACACGTTAGCCTGTGGAATGAGGCATACTACCCTAGCTATATTCCCAAGCAGTTCGAAGAAATGCACCACTTTAGCGTACGGTGAAATATCAACCGCATGACGTGTCCAATCGAATTGCTAACTATTTGGCAATTTGGCAATTAACTATTCCAAAAGCGTCATATTTATCAAATGATGCTCCACGCCAAAAGACTTAAAAAATGCCACAATATTCCGTACTTACGTGGAAAATGCAACGATCTGTTCAATTTTGTTTTCGGTAATAGCTGTATATTGTTGTAACTTGGCAAGTTGTGAACGTACTAGTGAATCCGCTCGTCCGAATTGGAATTCCATTTCTTTTATGGCGGCAAGCACATCGTCCGGATAAATAAGCATAGATGTTACGGCTTCCTTGGCTGGACCTTTTAAACTTTTTTCTAGGCGCATCAAATTGTGACGATTATTATAATTGAAAGTTGCTGTTGTATCACGAAAGTTAGCATAGAACAATGGCCAGGCCACTGGTTTCCCGAAAAATATTGGCAAGTCATACAATTTAAATATAGTGCTCTCAGTTGGACGGGCCAGACTCAAATGTCCACCAGTGTCATCTTTCACAGACTCCAATTTGCTGCCAGAAAATTCATTAGCAGTGTTACTTAGGCGGTCGTTTACTTCCCTCAATGAAATTTGGTGGCGTATCTCGACTATGTCTTTTTGTCTCGCTTCTGCAGCTACTTGTAGTTGAGCAATATATTTTTCGTAAGTATTCAATGTCACTTTTAATTGCTCCATATCCCTGCAATTAGCATCTGCAGATTCCTGCAGACGTTCGGTAGCTCCTTGGAAAAGTTGAATGCCCGAGACGACGGCATCCAAACCCTTTATCTCCTAGCCTTGACTCGATTATTGTTTCCATGTTTCTGTACCGTCTTCGAGGTCAAACAACTCGTTGTTATCTGGTGCAACGCGCTTTTGGCTTCGTGCTTTAGGCATGTATTCGATTCTCAAAAGACTAGTGTCTCAACTGAAAACTGTTCTACTTCCAACAATAAACAGGCACGTGTATATGTAGGCAAATTAAACATAAGCGATGGTGAAGAAATGTGAAAACTATGTTATGATTGCGGCGGCGGACAAGGCTTCATATATTTAAACAGTTTGTTTAAAAACACATTTATTTAATATTAAATTCTATTCTAATAAGCTGGTTGGTTGTTTCACATTTGTCTATTTTTTCACCACGCGTTTCTTTTCTTTCTCCATCAACCAAGCGCCATGGTACATAAATAATAATTTTCTTATTGTTACGCAAAAACAACTAAGGAAAGTTGTTGATTTTACCAAGATTTTTCTCTCAGTGTATCTATATATACACATACAAATTAATACATATGTATACATATATGTCAATATATATATATATATATATATATATATATATATATATATATATATATATATATATATATATATATATATATATATATATATATATATACATATATATATATATATATATATATATATATATATGTATATATATATATATATATATATATATATATATATATATATATATATGTATATATATATATACATATATATATATATATATATATATATATATATATATATATATATATATATATATATATATATATATATATATATATATATACATATATATATATATATATATATATATATATATATATATAATTATATATATATATATATATATATATATATATATATATATATATATATGTATATATATTTATTATATATATATATATATATATATATATATATATATATATATATATATATATATATATATATATATATATATATATGTATATATATATATATACATATATATATATATATATATATATATATATATATATATATATATATATATATATATACGCATCATATATATATATATATATATATATATATATATATTTTTATATATATATATCTATATATATATATATATATGTATATATATATGTATATATATATATATAAATATATGTATATATATATATATATATATATATATATATATATGTATATATATATATATATATATATATATATATATATATATATATATATATATATTTATATATGTATATACATATACATAAATATATAAAAATATATATATATATATATATATATATATATATATATAAATATATATATATACACATATATATATATATGTATATATATATATATATATATATATATATATATATATATATATATATATAAATTTATGTATGTATAATGTTCTTCTTGTAAAATCCAATCTGTTCAAACTAATCCCAGTGTAGTCCGCAACACCTTGCTTAGTGCCCAGACAACTAATGCGGCATGAGCAGGTTTTGAATCGGCCATGATTTTTTGCCTTGAGTTACAAGTAACGTTCATGTCTGCTGTATTACCAACAACTGTATCATTAAAATCGTTAAAAAATCTAGCGCATCAGAACCGCTAGAAAACTAATTTTCGAAGATATTGTCTTTGAGTGACAAAAAAATTTGGAAAGACGTAATACACTTTTATGTAGAATCATATCAACCATTCCTTATCCAAAGCAACAAAACTCAACTATAGCACAAATAATGCAAATGTTCAGTGCTGGCAGCACTTTCCCAACAAAGCAACAATCATTTACCAAAACAATCTCTAACTAAAATCAACTTAAATCAACGTAAGCTCATACTTAAATCAACGTATCCTCTAAATTTTGTTCTCATCGTAGGATTTTTTCGAAAGTTTCAGCGGTTAAATGTTGTTTGAGGCTGCCATCCGAACAATGTTCAAAACTCGGAAAATTTAAAAATTGGATTCTTATTTTTTATTACAAATGCTTTGCACATGACTACGTAACTTGAAGCATCTGTTGGTGCAATATTTACGAAAAAGGCTAATGCTGTTACCCTGTGTCAGCAGCAAAGCAAAATATATACCAAATCTGTTTCACGTTAAGTTAAACCCAACCTGTAAATTTCGTTCCGATTGAATCACTGCGCTGGAAGTTGTACGGGTTAAAAGAATGTTACGGTTACCACTCTCAAAACTTTTCAAATTTTTAAAGTTTTAATATTTGTTGTTAATTTTCATTGCAGGATCATTCCCATTTGCAAATCTAATGACATATTCGTTCAGTAAAGAAATTCCACAAAATTACAAAAATGGTCATAGCTGGCAGCCCTTATATGATTTTCGTAAGGGATTTGTACGACATTTGGTTCACATTTACTGCATGATTTTCGTTTTGATTTCTACACTGGACCGGAAGTTATAGGGAAAAAAGCTTTTTTTTTGCTGAGCGAATTCAGCTACAGAGTTACCCGCACTATCTCAAAAATCTATGTGTGTTAAATCTAAGTCAACAGCATTACGTGCTGCAAATTTCATGATGATCCAATGTTTGTGTCAGGAGTAATGACAAATCAAAATTTGAAAAAAAATCCTTTAGGCATGCTGCACCGACACACGGCTCAAAATTTTCAATTCTTTATCATAGACAAGCATAACACATAATAAGTTCTCATTCCCAAACATTTATTTTAACAAAAATTTACACTGCTTGGAAATAAAGGAGTACCTCAAAATTCACTAAAACGCTCGCCGCCTCCAAAAGGTTTAGGGTATCTTAATTTTAGCAAATCATGAACTTACCTACTATATACATCCACGTCCTCCGAAAATTTCAGTTGAATCGGATCGGCCCCTCTAGAATTATCTCCCTTAATAATAGAAATAAGAATTTTCGGCGGAACGAGTGTAATACAAATTTTCTTCGAAAATTAGTAAAAACACTAAGAGCACAGAACATACATATAAGCATCAATAAGTTTTCAGATCTTCAAGAAGTGTCTACGCTTACGAACAACCCTCTTATCTATTTAAATAGATTTAGATGAAAACAGATGTACGGACATGGAAACTAATTTTTGTTTACACACATATGTATCTATCTAAATCAGGGTGAAGAGAAACTACCTGTAAATCTTTACTGTGAATTTTTTTACTTTACGGTTTTGAAATACCTTTTGACTGATTTCAGTAAATGCGATGAAAAAGCAGTATACTCACTTGTTTCACCCAAAGGTTGGTTGTCATTACTTGATTTTTGAGATTTACTTCAATCAATTGTGACAGTTTTAGTCCAAGCCATACAGTTAATGTTTCACTATTATTTTTCACGGGTCGAATAAGTCGATTGTAGTTACTTAGCAAGTCATCGTACAAACGCTTTGCATATGGATTAGCTTCAGAGTTTTTCACAACTGGAAAAATATAAATAGTATGAAATCATTCGTTTTCAAACCTAGTTTTTGAACTATCTTACCTAAAGCGTTGGCAAAAAACGAAATTGACAATACAAATACCAAAAACCCGACTTTCATTTCACTATATGGTGATTTTGCTTTTCGAACAGAACTCATAGACACAGTCATTGAGAATCTGTCATTTTCCATGCATGCGCAAATGGTACCAGGAAGTAACCGTCTTCATGAGAGACAAAATTTGGAAAGCCAAGTAATGTGTTCGAGGAAACGAAACGCTACAAAAACGCCTGTGCGGAAACAAGCAATAAAAAGTTCCATATATTGGCACCAGGAGTGGTACATATTATCGTCAGTGATATTAAACAGGTGCAATGCATTTAAATTTGTTTAAAGTCAATTCAAATAACCTATGTCAAAAATGGTACTATCATCATTTTATATTTAAAGAATGGTATTTTATATTCAAACTAACTGCTTTCAAAATATCAAAAACATTTTTCTTTGAAAATGTAGTTACTAGCAAATGAATACAACAATAAATATTTCGAGCATGTGCTACTTACGGTAGAAAAGAAATTCAATATTTTCAACGTGTAACATTCTAGAAACAATCAACTATTCGCATAATCCACTGCATTTCGATTTTGAATACGAATCACTCGCTTCTTTCGATGGTAGTTAAAAGTTCAAACACTATCTGTTAACGCTGCTTAAAAGTAACAGCACCAAAAAATTTCTTTCTTTTTGCTACTAAGTTGCACAAATTTCAATTAAAATTTTATATTCGTTTAAGCTGAATGTCACAACTAAGTTCAATATTCGGAAACAATTACAAACGGAATAATCGATAGAAAAGTACAACCGATAGAAAAGTTCGTGCACAACAAATTGTCACAACATCAACATGACAATTAAATTGCCACAAATCTCAATGAAGACTTGGGTATACATATATACTGTTGTTGTTTTATAAAGGGGCGTCTATTTAACAAACTGCGTAAAAATACACAAATACGAATTATGTAAACCTTACTATTTTTAATGAATCCCCTAAATATCTTTACAAATTACAGCCTATGTGTTATTCTGATGCATGAGCTATATGATTGTAAAGTTTATTTAAAATCCTATCAGTATTTTTTGCGTGAAAGAGTAACAAACATCCATACACACATTCGCGTTTCTAATATCAGTGGAATTTAACTTTAAAAAAAAATACTAGCGCATCAGAACCGCTAGAAAACTAATTTTCGAAGAAATTGTCTTTGAGTGACAAAAAAATGTGGAAAGACGTAATACACTTTTTTGTAGAATCATATACACCATTCCTTATCAGAAGCAACAAAACTCAACTATAACACAAATTATGAAAATGTTCAGTGCTGGCAACACTTTTCCAACGAAACAGCAATAAGTTAACCATAACAAGCTCATACTAAAATCAACATACCCTTTGAATTTCGTTCATGGAAAGTTTCAGCGGTTAATCGTTGTTTGAGGCTGCCATCCGAGAAATGTTCAAAACTCGGAAAATTTCAAAATTGGTTTCTTATTTTTATCGCAAATGCTTAGCATATGAGTACGTTATCTGAAGCATCTGTTGGTGCAATATTTACGAAAATGGCTAATGCTGGTTACCCTATGTCAGCAGCAGAGCAAAATATATACCAAATCTGCTTTACCTTAAGTTAAACCCAACCAGTAAATTTCGTTTCGATTGAATCACTGCGCTGGAAGGTATACGGTTGAAAAAAATTTTAGGGCTACCACCCTCAAAAATTTTTCAAATTTTCAAAGCGTTAATATGTGTTGTTAATTTTTATTGCAGGATCATTCGCATTTGCAAATCTAGTGACCTAATCGCTCAGTAAAGAAATTTCCAAAATTACAAAAATGGTCATAGCTGGCAGCCTTTTCATGATTTTTGTACGAAATTCCTACGAAATTTATTTCACATTTAGGTCCATTTACTGCATGAACTTCGTTTTGATTTCTACACTGGACCGGAAGTTATAGGGAAAAAAGCTTTATTTTGCTGAGCAAATTTGCAAGATTTGTGAGACGAAAATCACCATAGCTGGCAATTTCATTCTAATTAAAACCAAGTTTTCACCCAAACGTTAGATAGGGTAAGGTCCAAGTACTGTGTGAATTTGGTTAAAATTTGATGTCTAAATTGGAAGTTATAGGCCAAAAAGCTGATTTTTTTCTCAGTGATTTTTCAAGATAATACCACTACCACAGGGTTGCCCGCATTTCAAAATCACTTCAATCAGACCTGGTCCTAGCTAATGCCAACATGTCCTGTAAATTTTATTATGATCGGATAATCCGGTGTTCAGTTCTCGCGAATAGAACTTTCGAGTTCTGAAAATAAAAGTAATTTGGTGATGGGTTGCCGTTCTTGTGCAAATCGGAATTTAAAAATTTTTAACTTGACATGATGGAGAAAGGTCAAAATTTATCAATGCTTTGAATTTTTTTCATAAATCAAAAATTTTTGAGGAGGGTCAATGATTTGAAGGATTTTTTTCAGAAGCCTGCCGTAGCTGCAGGGTAACCTGCACTATCTTGAAAATTTATGTGTGTTAAATAATAGCCAACGTCAATATGCTCTGCAAATTTCACGATGATCCAATGTTTTTGTCAGAATAAATGACAAATCAAAATTTGAAAAAAAAATCCTTGCCTGCTTTTAGGCACGCTGCACCCACACACGGCTCAAAATTTTCAATTCTTTATCATCGATAAGCTTAAAACATAATAAGTTCTCACTCCCAAACATTTATTTTAGCAAAAATTTACACTGCTTGGAAATATAGGAGTACCTCGAAATTCACTAAAACGCTTGCCGCCGCCAAAATTTTAAGGATATCTGAATTTTAAAATCTACCGAAAATTTCAGCTCAATCGGATTGGTAACTTCAGAGATTATCTCCCTTAATGATTTTGCTGGTATATATATATATATATATATATATATATATATATATATATATAAATATTCAAATGGCGATATTCAAAAATTCAAACGAAATTGTGAAATGACAAACTGTTCGCACAATTCAAAGGTAACTGGCACAGAAAAATAATATAACTGGAGTTGACACGTCAATCACACTGTATGGAAAGTGATAAACATTTTTCTATTATGATGTAAAATTAACCTATGTAAAGGGTGTTTTTTTAAGAGGTTGCCGATTTTTTTTTTGAATAAAACACATACAAAATTATGAAATGACCAAATTTTTTTTTTGTTTGATAAATAATTTCTTGGCAATTAACATTTAAATACAGTTTCTGGCATATGATCGCCACGACTATTTTTCACAAATGTCATTCTGGAGGTCCAATTTTCGATCACTTTTTTAAGCATTTGAGGGCGTATATCAGCAGTGACACGTTGAATATTGAAATATTGAAAACTCATTGATCATGGTTCTGTATCCATTTCCATTCACAGTAACGCGTCGTCCTTCCTCATTTTTAAAGAAATATGGACCGATGATTCCACCAGCCCATAGACTGCACCAAACAGTACATTTATCAGGATGCATCGGTAATTCTTGAACGGCGTGTGGATTATCTTTACTCCAAATGTGACAATTTTGCTTGTTAACGTATCCATTTAACCAAAAATGCGCCTCATCACTAAAGAGAATTTTCGGTAAAAAATGGATCTTCGTTCAATTGATTTATCTACTAATCACTGGGTTCACGGCGCAAACGATGGTCATGTGGCATCAATTCTTGCACCAATTGAATTTTGTATGGCACCAAACCCAAATCTTTACGTAAAATTTTCCATAAAGTCGATGGACAAAGTGCAATTTGCTGAGCACGACAACGAATCGATTAATTGTCGTTTTCTTGGACACTGGCTGCAACGACAGCAATATTTGCTTCTGTAAGCACTCTTCACATTCTTGTCGGTGGTTTGGCATCCAAAAGAGTGAATGTAGACCGAAATTTGGTAATTACGTTCCTTATGGTGGTCTCTGACGGACGATTATATGCACCATTAAATTCACGAAGTACTCTACAAACATTTTTAATTAAATACTAATTTTGAAAATTAATGTCCACGATTTGAAAACGTTTTCTGGAGTTACCCTATTGAAGTTAACCTATGATAATTTGCCAAACAATACTGAGTAGAAATGTCACTTTCAACTGTCAAAACAATTATCATACAGTAAAACGACATCTATCGGAAAAACCAATCTCCTAAAAAACACCCTTATATGGTTACAACAATGTCAAGCTGATAGCCAAACGCGTCGCAAGTGCTGTGCCGACGGTATCCAAAATTTTGTCTTTTGTGAAGCTGTAAATCAGTAAGGCAAAAATAACTGAAATGTTTTTACGGTGTAACAAATATGGTCACCGGGCATGAATTCAAAAGAATAAGAAAACGATACTATAACTCATCCCGAGGCAAGTCGAACCGAACCATTCTCATTATTACTAACCCACCACTCAATCTGGTAGGTTTCGAATATAACATCATTCGTAGGGCATAAGGAGTTGTAGTATCCATCTGGTGTCTTTTATATGGTGGTTACTACAAGGAAGTTGTTAGGCTCAAATTGTAGGGTAGATAACAAGACACCAGAGTCGGCAGGTTAGTAAACTAGTCAACAAGTGCATTCGTGTACGAGGATTTTGGCGGTAGTCGGCTGTCGGAAAGTTGATAAGTTGACATGAAACATTGTATCATCGTGCTGGTAAACATAAAGCGGCATAAAGTGGCAATGGGTAACGTAGAGCAGTGGGATGAGGCACGGGGCTATTATGGCAAAATCGTTGGTTCGAGTCCGATTAGCGCCGCCATAAGCCGCATTTTCCTGTATTTTTACTAATGTTCGAAGAAGAACATTAGTATTAAAATCACTTTGGCCAAAAATTCATATTTCTATATATATATATATATATATCATCAAAAAATTTCAGTGAAAAAATCTCAGGAACGCGCCATCCGATTGAGCTGAAATTTTCAGGACACATTGGTGTATATGCAGAATAGTGCCAGGTCTCACAAAAAGTTAATAATCTTTAACCCTTTGGCACCGGCGGCCATTTTAGTGATATTTTTAATATACCTATTTTTTCGTACGCAAATAATTTTTGCAAAAATAAAGTTGACGAAATAAATTTTGAACGTGTTTTACATGTGAATCGGATAATGTTTTGGAATTTATTAACCCCATGTGTGCGCTGAGTGCATAAAAAGAGAACGGGAAAACTTGAAAATTTTTAAATTGCGATAACTTTTGACAAAGCTATTCAATCATTACCAAATTTTCAGGACATATTGGTATTAGTTAGTTGTAGATTTGTGTAGCTTTAAATGAGCGTGCTGGCAACCCTGTAGCTAGGGCAGGCACTGAAAGTGAAAACCTCCAAATCATCGTCTCTCTTGAAAAAATGTCGTTTCTTAAAAACAAAGCCACTCATATGTAAATTTTGTGCTTTGTTTACATAAACAAACAAAAAAAATTGATATGGTATAACGGGCACGCATGGTAACCCTTGCCCAAGTTACCTATATTTTTAGCATCAAAAACTTCTGTTCACGGAAACTCACGATCCGATGAACAGAATTTATTGAAATTTGCAGAATGTATTGGTCTTATATAGGACCAAGTCTGATAGAAGTGATTTTGAAATGCAGGTGATTCTGTGCCAGTGGTGCCATCTTGAAAAATCACTAAAAAAGATAACTGCTTTTAGCCCTATTAATTCTGATTGAATCGTTCGATTTTGACGAAATTCACACAATAGCTGGACCTTATTTCAAACCAAGTTTGGTAGAAATTTGGTTGAAAAATTCGGTTGGAGCTGCCAGCTATGATAATTTTGGTGTCTTAAATTTGAAAAAATAAAAATTTGGAAGTGAAAACGTTCAAACCATCGAATATCCTAAAAAATGTCCGTTTCTACAATAAAACCAATCTATATACAAATCTTATGCTTAATCTACACAGTCAAAGTAAAACTTTGGAAATTTCATGTCGTACAAGAACGGTAACCCTTTCTCAGTTAACCTATATTTTTAGCTTCAAAAACTTCTGTTCACGGGAACTCACGAATCAATAATCAGATAGAATTGAAATTTTAAGAATGCATTGGACTTAAGTAGGGCCAGGTCTGATAGAAGCGATTTTGAATTGTAGGCAACTCTGTTCCAGTCGTGCCATCTTGAAAATTTACAAAGAAAAAAAAATGCTTTTTGCCCTATGAAATGTGAATAAGTTACCAATTTTCATGAAATTGACACAGTAGCTGAACTTTACTCTAAACTCTGTTTAATAGAAATTTGGTTGAAAAATTCGATTGGTGCTGCCAGCTATGGTAATTTTTGTGTCTTTGGTTTTGAAAATTCGCCCAGGAAAATAAAACTTTTTGCCCTATAACTTCCAGTGCAGTCATGAAATCAATACGAATTTCATACAATTACTGGAACCTATTATAAACATTATTCAAGCCAAATTTGGTTGAAAAGCCATGATAGGGTTGCCAGCTATTGTTGGTTTTGTGTTTGTTTGCAATATCTTTATTAAGCGGTTTTATCGTAGAATTTTCAATTGGTTATGATATTGTAGTGACAATAAACAGCAAATATTAAGCTTTCGATTATTTGAAAAAACTCGCTGCAGGTAGCCCTAAATTTCTTTATACTCCTATAACTTCAAATGTTATATAACAACGTGAAGCAAATGTGATATATTCTTGGCTTTGATATTGGCGAAAGGCTGCCAGCACGAGTCGGTTGTGCTAATTTTGTATCAATAAATGCTTAAAGTTAGTATTCATACCGGAAACATTTACAATGAAAATAAATAACCGATGTTTCAATTCCCCAAGTTCTGCAAATTTTTCGGATCGCAGCCCCAAACTCCAACTTCAGTTACAGTGCTGCAGGCACTGAGCATTTTCTTCATTGATATTGTATGAGATGCTGCTTTCAAAATTTTGTGAAATAAGCAACTGATAACGAATATAATTAACCCCTGTTTTGCTCTCATAAACGTTGAAATTCATGCCAGTGGTAATATCTGAAACCTTCTACTATAATGCATTCTTGAGACCAAAGTAAAACGTGGCATTTGAAACAATTTGGCCGTAATAAGCAGCGCATGTGGTGGAATATGCACTCAAAACCTGCACGATTCTTCTACTGTTCTTCGAACATTAGTGTTTCTAGCGGTTCAGGTGCGCTAGAGTTTTTTTTCTTTTACTGAAAAGGAGGCAAAAGAATAATCGACGTCAACTTGTGCTCCGTAACGAATAAATTCGTATCCGTGATACACCGACTCAGAAAATGGTTATTTCTTTTACAACAAAAGAAACACTCCGAACATACAGTAGACAACGAGTCGCGCGACGCGCAGCATTTGGGCACTAGCTTTCTCGTCGACACACATACACATCCACGTAACAAATCGTCGACGGGAGGGTATAGAATACTGCAAGACGGGCAGACGGGTAAATGGAACGATATGCAGCATTTGACAACCGTATTCTGGCAGATATACTAGCACATTTTTAATACCACCGACCAATAACAGGGCGTCGGGTGGACATATTCAATATAACAAGACGGTAAACTTTTTGAACGCATCGACATGGAGTAGTGGGATGAGACATAAGACTATAGCACTCAAAGCAAATGGTTAAAGCCTTAAGCATAGTACTGAGTTCGATTTCACGTGAAATTTTCATACAAAATTTCACGTGAAATCTGTTTCGGAGAAAATTTAGCTTGAAAATAAGCAAGAGTTGTACTAAGTTCTTAGCATGAAAAGTTGCTTTGAAGTTGCTTTCGCGTTGAGAACGTAGATGGCACTGAAACGTGTCTCAAATCATTTCACGCGAATTTAGTTTGTGCAGTTCATTCTTTCGAGCGAAAAAGTGACATTTGGTGTTTCAATTTGAAAATGGAGCAGTGCAAATGTCTTTCCAATAAGAAAATCGATCGAAAAGTGAAATTCTTAACATTTTATCCGTCAGAAATGAGCATTATCTCTGCTTTTCTCCATTGCCAAAATTTTCGCTCGAAAGAATGACCAGATAATGGAGACATGTCAAAATTTCACGTGAACTCGAACTCAGTACCAGCTTTTAGTGGCATCATCTTGATTTATATTTTTGTGTGTATTTTTGTGCAATCAACAAAGGAAGATGAGCCCGGTCCAAGTTGGCATTATTAAACTATTAAATCTGGCATTATTAAGCCACCAACAACTTAGATGAATCAGGAAAGTGGGTTATTCGTTAAACTGGGGAATCAAGCAGGGCTAAAATATGCTTCGGAGGTCATTTGAATCTACAGGGTCAGATAAGATTCAATTCGGATGGCTCCGATCCTGTTAACATAGAAACATCGAAATCGGACAATTCGACAATCGAAAAGGAAAATTAGAAAACAAGTTGACAGTGTGAATTCCGGACGTCACAGGAATTGTTGATTGTTACAGAAAAAGCAGTGCGATTGAAATTTTCCGTCGAACGCAATCGAAGTCAAGCCTTGAAGCGAGTCAAACGAAACCGGAGTTGTATTAGCCCGGAATTTTATTAGCGACTACAGGTAATTTGCACGTCGGACTAAGGAAAATATACGAATGCTGGAAGTCGATTTTTGGACGGAGAAAATCAACGCAATGCAACAAGAACCTCGGAAGACTTCCTCGAGACAGCAGTCTGGACGTGACCAGCAGCTCATCGATTAAAAAATGTAAGCATCACTTAAGAGGATAGAAGTGTCGTTGGTAGGGGTGTCGACTACCACGCTGAAGATAACGGTTCAAGGCCAGTGGCACCGTTTGTTTTTACTAATGTTCGAAGAAGAACGTTAGTATTAAAATCACTTTGGCCAAAAATTCATATTTCTATATATATATATATATATATATATATATATATATATATATATATATATATATATATATATATATCTCTATATATATATATATATATATATATATATATATATATGTATATATATATATATATATATATACAAAAATAAAGTTGACGACATAAATTTCGAACAAGTTTTACATGTGATAATGTTTTGGAATTTTTTAACCCTATGTGTGCGCTGGGTGCCTAAAAAGAGAACGGGAAAATTTGAAAATTTTTAAATTGCGATAACTTTTGACAGAGCTATTCTATGATTACGAAATTTTGAGGACATCTTTGTTTTATTTAGTTGTAGATTAGTGTACGCTTTAATGAGCGTGCTGGCAACCCTGTAGCTAGGGCAGGCACTGAAAGTGAAAACCTCCAAATCATCGTTTCTCTTGAAAAAATGTCGTTTCTTAAAAAAAACGCCACTCATATGTAAATCTTGTGCTTTGTTTACATAAACAAAAAACAAAATTTGATATGGTATAACGGGCACGCCTGGTAACCCTTGCCCAAGTTACCTATGTTTTTAGCATCAAAAACTTCTGTTCACGGAAACTCACGATCCAATGAGCAGAATTTATTGAAATTTTCAGAATGTATTGGTCTTAAATAAGACCAGGTCTGATAGAAGTGATTTTGAAATGCGGGCGATTCTGTGCCAGTGGTGCCATCTTGAAAAACCACTAAAAAAGATAACTGCTTTTAGCCCTATAAATTCTGATTGAATCGTTCGATTTTAAAAAAATTCACACAGTAGCTGCACCTTACTTTAAACCACGTTTGCTAGAAATTTGGTTGAAAAATTCGGTTGGAGCTGCCAGCTATGATAATTTTGGTGTCTTAAATTTGAAAAAATTAAAATTTGGAAGTGAAAACATTCAAACCATCGAATATCCTAAAAAATGTCCGTTTCTACAATAAAACCAATCTGTATACAAATCTTATGCTTAATCTACACAGTCAAAATAAAACTTTGGAAATTTCATGTCGGACAAGAACGGTACCCCTTTCTCAGTTAACCTTTATTTTTAGCTTCAAAAACTTCTGTTCACGGGAACTAACGAATCAATAATCAGATAGAATTGAAATTTACAGAATGCATTGGACTTAAGTAGGGCCAGGTCTGATAGAAGCGATTTTGAATTGTAGGCAACTCTGTTCCAGTGCTGCCATCTTGAAAAATTACAAAGAAAAAAAACTGCTTTTTGCCCTATGAAATGTGAATAAGTTACCAGATTTTCATGAAATTGACACAGTACCTGAACCTTACTTTAAACTCTGTTTGATAGAAATTTGGTTGAAAAATTCGATTGGTGCTGCCAGCTATGGTAATTTTTGTGTCTTTTTGTGAAAATTCGCTCAGGAAAATAAAACTTTTTGCCCTATAACTTCCAGTGCAGTCATGAAATCAATACGAATTTCATACAATTACTGGAACCTATTATAAACATTATTCAAGCCAAATTATTAAGCGGTTTTATCGTAGAATTTTCAATTGGTAATGATATTGTAGTGACAATAAACAGCAAATATTAAGCTTTCGATTATTTGAAAAAACTCGCTGCAGGAAACCCTAAATTTCTTTATACTCCTATAACTTAAAATATAATATAACAACGTGAAGCAGATGTGATATATTCTTGGCTTTGATACTGGCGAAAGGTTGCCAGCACGAGTCGGTTGTGCTACTTTTTTATCAATAAATGCTTACAGTTAGTATTCATACCGGAAACATTTCCAATGAAAATAAATAACCGATGTTTCAATTCCCAAAGTTCTGCAAATTTTTCGGATCGCAGCCCCAAACTCCAACTTCAGTTACAGTGCTGCAGGCACTGAGCATTTTCTTCATTGATATTATATGAGATGCTGCTTTCAAAATTTTGTGAAATAAGCAACTGATAACGAATATAATTAACCCGTGTTTTGCTCTCATAAACGTTGAAATTCATGCCAGTGGTAATATCTGAAACCTTCTACCATATGAGTTATAATGCATTCTTGAGACAAAAGTAAAACATGGCATTTGAAACAATTTGGCCGTAATAAGCAGCGCATGTGGTGGAATATGCACTCAAAACCTGCACGATTCTTCTACTGTTCTTCGAACATTAGTGTTTCTAGCGGTTCAGGTGCGCTAGAGTTTTTTTTTCTATCTTCGGCCAGCATCTGATTGCCGTGAGAGAAGAACGCAGCATTTGGTCGTCACGGCAGAAGTTTGAGCAATAGCCAGCAGCCACCGAAGTGTAGCCAGGTTAGAGCCGGTTTAGACGAGCGATTTTTTGCTGGATCCAGCACGAGCTTTTAGGAAAGAGAAGTGAAGGACGGAACGGAACAGGGAGCACGAGTGATTTAGTTGGCCATCGAGCACGGCAGCGATTTTCTGAAATTTTCTTAGAAATAATTTGAGGCTCAGGCATTGCTACGAATATAAAAACTCTAGCGCACCTGAACCGCTAGAAACACTAATGTTCGAAGAACAGTAGAAGAATCGTGCAGGTTTTGAGTGCATATTCCACCACATGTGCTGCTTATTACGACCAAACTGTTTCAAATGCCACGTTTTACTTTGGCCTCAAGAATGCATTATAACTCATATGGTGGAAGGTTTCAGATATTACCACTGGCATGAATTTCAACGTTTATGAGAGCAAATCACGGGTTAATTATATTTGTTATCAGTTGCTTATTTCACATAATTTTGAAAGCAGCATCTCATATAACATCAATGAAGAAAATGCTCAGTGCCTGCAGCACTGTAACTGAAGTTGGTGTTTGGGGCTGCGATCCGAAAAATTTGCAGAACTTTGCGAATTGCAACATTGATTATTTATTTTAATTGTAAATGTTTCCGGTATGAATACTAACTGTAAGCGTTTATTGATACAAAAGTAGCACAACCGACTCGTGCTGGCAACCTTCTGCCAGTATCAAAGCCAAGAATATATCACATCTGCTTCACGTTGTTATATTACATTCGAAGTTAAAGGAGTATAAACTTCACGTTGTTATATTACATTCGAAGTTAAAGGAGCATAAAGAAATTTAGAGTTACCTGCAGCGAGTTTTTTCAAATAATCGAAAGCTTAATATTTGCTGTTTATTGTCACTACAATATCATTACCATTTGAAAATTCTACGATAAAACCGCTTAATAATGATATTGCAATTAAACACAAAACCAACAATAGCTGGCAAAACTATCGTGGCTTTGAAACCAAATTTGGCCTGAATAATGTTTATGACACGTTTCATTAATTATATGAAATTCGCATTGATTTCATGACTGCACTGGAAGTTATATTGCAAAAAGTTTTATTTTCCTGAGCGAATTTTCAAAACCAAAGACACAAAAATTACCATAGCTGGTAGCACCAATCAAATTGTTCAACCAAATTTCCACCAAACAGAGATTAGAGTTAGGTTTAGCTACTGTGCCAATTTCATGAAAATCTGGTAATTTATTCACATTTCATAGGGCAAAAAGCAGTTTTTTTTCTTTGTAATTTTTCAAGATGGCACCACTGGCACAGACTTGCCCACAATTCAAAATCGCTTCTTTCAAATCTGGTCTTACTTAAGTCCAATGCATTCTGTAAATTTTAGCTGTATCTGATTATTGGTTCGTGAGTTTCCGTGAACAGAAGTTTTTGATGCTAAAAATATAGGTTAACTGGGAGAGGGTTACCGTTCTTGTCCGACATGAAATTTCCAAAGTTTTATTTTGAACGTGTAGATAAAACATAAGATTTATATACAGATTGGTTTTATTGTAAGAAACGGACATTTTTTTGAATATTCGATGGTTTGAATGTTTTCACTTCCAAATTTTTTTTTTCAAAATGAAGACACCAAAATTATCATAGCTGGCTACTCCAACCGAATTTTTCGACCAAATTTCTAACAAACGTGGCTTAAAGTAAGGTCCAGCAATTGTGTGAGTCGCGTCAAAATCGAACGATTCAATCAGAATTTATAGGGCTAAAAACAGTTATCTTTTTTAGTGGTTTTTAAAGATGGCACCACTGGCACAGAATCGCCCGCATTTCAAAATCGCTTCTATCAGACCTGGTCCTATTTAAGACCAATACATTCTGCAAATTTCAAATAATTCTGCTCATTGGATCGTGAGTTTCCGTGAACAGAAATTTTTGATGCTTAAAATATAGGTAAATTGGGCAAGGGTTACCAGGCGTGCCCGTTATACCATATCTTTTTTTTTTTTTTTGGTTATGTAAACAAAGCACAAGATTTACATATGAGTGGCTTTTTTTTTAAGAAACGGCATTTTTTCAAGAGAGACGATGATTTGGAGGTTTTCACTTTCAGTGCCTGCCCTAGCTACAGGGTTGGCAGCACGCTCATTAAAAGCTACACAAATCTACAAATAAATAATATCAATATGTCCTGAAAATTTCGTAATGATTGAATAGCTCTGTCAAAAGTTATCGCAATTTAAAAATTTTCAAATTTTCCCGTCCTCTTTTTAGGAACCCAGCGCACACATAGGGTTAAAAAATTCCAAAGCATTATCCGATTCATATGTAAAACACGTTAGAAATTTATTTCGTTAACTTTATTTTTGCGAAAATCATTTGTGCACGAAATAATAGGTATATTAAAAATATCACTTAAATGGCCGCCGGCGCCAAAAGGTTAACAATAACTGACATTGAAAGAGATTTGGACCTATTCTGCATATACACCAATGTATTCTGAAAGTTTCAGCTCAATCGGATGGCGCGTTCTCGAGATTATCTCACTGAAATTTTTTGATGATATATATATATATATATATATATATATATATATATATATATATATATATATATATATATATATATATATATATATATATATATATATGGAAATATGAATTTTTGGCCGAATCGATTTTAATACTAATGTTCTTCGAACATTAGTAAAAACAGTGTGTTAGCACAGCAAGAAATCGTTCGTCAAAACTTGCAAACAGCATTGGCCAGCAAGCTCTGTGCTGGCAAAGCACAACATCGCTCGTCTAAACGGGCTCTTACATCCGTAAACTTTAATTAGTACATTGTCCGTATCAATATGGTATGAACTAGTATAAGCTATTGAGAAGCTGTAAAAGAATACGGTGTAAACAACTAGTTAGTCCGTAGCTGAGTCTGTGAAAAAGTGAGTGGTGACGAGGATTTAGAAGGAAACCCGGTTTTCTTTGCTCAAAATACTACCGGGTTCACGTAGTAGAGTTTGATAGTTTAAAATTAAAAAAATTTAAGGTTTAATACACATTGAGTTAGCGAAGGTAAGTTTGATTTGTGATTAAATCAAAGTGTATTTCAACAATAAAAGTGTGAAAACTGAACTACAGTTGGCCTTCTTAGTGCCCGAAAGGTAAAATTCTGAGAAGCGGGTGCAGTTTGTTCTCTCCAACCGAATCATCGGCTGTCAATTTGGGTAATTGTGGGTGGAATACCGTAGTTGGTTTTCTGCTTTAATGCAAGTGTGGTAACGTATCGGGTGTGATCTTAATCATTGTCTGATTTTCTTTGGTCGCATGTGTAGTAGCTCGCTCAGCGGCTTAAGGCTCAATCAATTTTAGAGCAAGTAGCACTCATCCATGACCCGTCTCCGACGAGTAAACAACCGTTATCCAACAGAAGCCTAGCTAGATCTTGGTCAAGCTAAACCGGATGGGTGACAAATTGGAGCCCAATGTGGGGTCACATTAATTAGAGAAAATTTAACTGGCGGTTTCGCAAACCCAAAAATCGTGTGAAGTTTTGAAGGTCGATAGTGCAAGTGAAAGAATACTGAGCTCAAGACTAAGACACAGGAGTGAATTCACAGAGGATAACACAAGCTTAAGGGACAATTGAATTCCATTGAGAGAGTTTCAGGTGACAAGGTCAAAGAGCCGACTTACATTCGAAAACATCAGACCCAATTTGAATATATAAATAAATATACTTATTTGTGTAACATTTAAACAAAAAAAATATAACAAAAAACTCTAACGCACCTGAACTGGTAGAAATACTAGTGTCCGATGAACAGTAGAAAAATCATGCAGATTTTGAGTACATATTCTACCACAAGTGCTCCCACCTCTTTCGAGCGCAAAATCACTTTCATCTTAACAACGCATTTATTTTATTTTATTTTATTTATCAACCAAGCAAGGTACAAGCAACATAAACAGTAAAAAACACGAAATTGGAAATTACGAGTACATAGAAATAAAACGAAAACTTAAATAAAATAATTAACAAGATAAATCAATAACAAATAAATAAATAACAAATAAATAAAATATTGAACATATAGCTTAGGATAAAGGGTTGCGGATGGCTTGGAAAAGGGAGGATTTGAAGGATAATTTTGAGACTGTTAGAGAATACAGATTACTTATGCTATTGAATATCCTCATTAGCTGCGCTAGTAGTGGAGTGTGGATATTCCCTAAGTAAACGAGAGGACCTGGTGTTTCTTACAGGGTTATTCAAAACTATTTTGCTATTCAGGAATTCAACTTTGATGACGCCTCTAATGACGTCAAATGTGAAGCAGGCCGAAAGCATCTTTCTTCTAGACGCAAGTGTTAATAAGGTTAGATGACCCAGTCGAAACTCATAAGGAGGAAGGGTATTAAAATCGTAAGGGCTGTATAGTTCTCTCAATGCGAAAAGTAAGAATTGCTTTTGTATGGACTCGAGTCTGTTACTGTGGGTTTCAAAAACCGGATTCCAGCAAATGGAAGCAAATTAGAGAATGGGGCGTACAACTGAGATGTATAAGGATCTTGTGACCCACAGGTTACGAAATTCATTGGCACGTCTTTTGATGAAGCATAGCTGTTTGTTTGCACGGGAAAGTATTTTATCATAATGCAAGGTGAAGCGGAGTCGCTCATCCAAGACAACACCAAGGTCGACAACGTTATCAACTCGAGCTAACAAATTATTCCCGAGGAAGTATGTGTTATGTGAGACGGTGCATTTTCGGGAAAAACTTATAACTTGGCACTTAGCCATGTTGAGATAGAGCTTGTTTTCATTGCACCAATGATCAAGTGAATCAAGTTTGAATTGGAGAAAGAGCGCATCGGATTTAGATTTAATGGTATGATAGACTTTGAGATCGTTGGCATAAAGTAGATGAGGTGTATTTGATATGACGTCAGATAGGTCAGAAATTAATATATTAAAGAGAAGTGGGCCAAGATGGCTAATTTGTGGTACACCAGAGGTAGCAAAAACATTTTTCGATAAAAGTCCTTGAAATTTTACCAGCTGAGTCCGGTTTCCAAGGTAAGAAGTCAGACAGCTAAGGAAAAATCCACCAAGTCCGAATTTCAGTAGCTTTAGAATTAAGGTAGGGTGGTCAACTGTGTCAAAAGCTTTACTGAAGTCTGTATAGACTGCGTCAATTTGGTATCCTTTCTCCATTTTACACAGGACGTATGAGATTAGGACTGTCAAATTTGTGGTAGTTTAGCGACCTTTTCTAAAACCATGTTGTTGCTCGTTCAGACGGGAGTCAGCAAGTGGAGAAAGTTTATCGTAGACAATCTTTTCAAAAAGTTTCGGAATAGAAGATAAGATGGCAATACCTCTATTATTTCCGCTACAGCTATTTTTGAAGATTTTGAAGCCATTTTTGAAGATGAGTGTGACATATGAAAGATTGGAAAACTCCAGTCGAAAGTGATCTGTTGAAAAAAATATGAAAGGGAGTTATAAGCTGCTCTACACATTTGCGCAAGAAAGTTGGAGGAAGAAGATCTGGCCCTGGACCTTTGTTGCAGTCGAGTTCCAAAATAGCTTTACGTATTTGGTCACGTGTAATTTCCAAGTGGCTAATAAAAGCTGTAGAAGTAGAATGAGACGAAGGGAGATGTGAGTTTGATGAGTCAGGAATAAAAACGACAAAACTTTGAAAGCAACATAACATAACATTAAAAAACTCTAGCGCACCTGAACCGCTAGAAACACTAATGTTCGAAGAACAGTAAAAGAATCGTGCAGGTTTTGAGTGCATATTCCACCACATGTGCTGCTTATTACGACCAAATTGTTTCAAATGCCACGTTTTACTTTGGTCTCAAGAATGCATTATAACTCATATGGTGGAAGGTTTCAGATATTACCACTGGCATGAATTTCAACGTTTATGAGAGCAAAACACGGGTTAATTATATTCGTTATCAGTTGCTTATTTCACATAATTTTGAAAGCAGCATCTCATATAACATCAATGAAGAAAATGCTCAGTGCCTGCAGCACTGTAACTGAAGTTGGTGTTTGGGGCTGCGATCCGAAAAATTTGCAGAACTTTGCGAATTGCAACATTGATTATTTATTTTAATTGTAAATGTTTCCGGTATGAATACTAACTGTAAGCGTTTATTGATACAAAAGTAGCACAACCGACTCGTACTGGCAACCTTCTGCCAGTATCAAAGCCAAGAATATATCACATCTGCTTCACGTTGTTATATAACATTCGAAGTTAAAGGAGTATAAAGAAATTTAGAGTTACCTGCAGCGAGTTTTTTCAAATAATCGAAAACTTAATATTTGCTGTTTATTGTCACTACAATATCATTACCATTTGAAAATTCTACGATAAAACCGCTTAATAAAGATATTGCAATTAAACACAAAACCAACAATAGCTGGCAGCCCTATCGTGGCTTTTCAACCAAATTTGGCCTGAATAATGTTTATGACAGGTTTCATTAATTGCATGAAATTCGTATTGATTTCATGACTGCACTGGAAGTTATAGTGCAAAAAATTTTATTTTCCTGAGCGAATTTTCAAAACCAAAGACACAAAAATTACCATAGCTGGTAGCACCAATCAAATTTTTCAACCAAATTTCCATCAAACAGAGATTAGAGTTAGGTTTAGCTACTGTGCCAATTTCATGAAAATCTGGTAACTTATACACATTTCATAGGGCAAAAAGCAGTTTTTTTTCTTTGTAATTTTTCAAGATGGCACCACTGGCACAGAATTGCCCACAATTCAAAATCGCTTCTATCAGACCTGGTCCTACTTAAGTCCAATGCATTCTGTAAATTTCAATGGTATCTGATCATTGGTTCGTGAGTTTCCGTGAACAGAAGTTTTTGATGCTAAAAATATAGGTTAACTGGGAGAGGGTTACCGTTCTTGTCCGACATGAAATTTCCAAAGTTTTATTTTGAACGTGTAGATAAAACATAAGATTTGTATACAGATTGGTTTTATTGTAGGAAACGGACAGTTTTTTGAATATTCGACGGTTTGAATGTTTTCACTTCCAAATTTTTTTTTTTCAAAATGAAGACACCAAAATTAACATAGCTGGCAACTCCAACCGAATTTTTCAACCAAATTTCTATCAAACGTGGCTTAAAATAAGTTCCAGCAATTGTGTGAGTTTCGTCAAAATCGAACGATTGAATCAGAATTTATAGGGCTAAAAACAGTTATCTTTTTTAGTGGTTTTTCAAGATGGCACCACTGGCACAGAATCGCCCGCATTTCAAAATCACTTCTATCAGACCTGGTCTTATTTAAGACCAATACATTCTGTAAATTTCAATTAATTCTGCTCATCGGATCGTGAGTTTCCGTGAACAGAAATTTTTGATGCTTAAAATATAGGTAAATTGGGCAAGGGTTACCAGGCGTGCCCGTTATACCATATCTTTTTTTTTTTTTTGGTTATGTAAACAAAGCACAAGATTTACATATGAGTGGCTTTTTTTTGAAGAAACGGCATTTTTTCAAGAGAGACGATGATTTGGAGGTTTTCACTTTCAGTGCCTGCCCTAGCTACAGAGTTGCCAGCACGCTCATAAAAAGCTACACAAATCTACAACTAGATAATACCAATATGTCCTGCAAATTTCGTAATGATTGAATAGCTCTGTCAAAAGTTATCGCAATTTAAAAATTTTCAAATTTTCCCGTCCTCTTTTTAGGCACCCAGCGCACACATAGGGTTAAAAAATTCCAAAGCATTATCTGATTCATATGTAAAACACGTTTGAAATTTATTTCGTTAACTTTATTTTTGCGAAAATTATTTGTGCACGAAATAATAGGTATATTAAAAATATCACTTAAATGGCCGCCGGCGCCAAAAGGTTAACAATAACTGACATTTAAAGAGACGTGGACCTATTCTGCATATACACCAATGTATCCTGAAAGTTTCAGCTCAATCGGATGGCGCGTTCCCGAGATTATCTCACTGAAATTTTTTGATGATATATATATATATATATATATATATATATATATATATATAAAGAAATATGAATTTTTGGCCGAATCGATTTTAATACTAATGTTCTTCGAACATTAGTAAAAAGAAAATGCTTAGTGCTTGCAACACTTTACCATCACTGCTTCTCAGTCTCCCACAGTTGCTTCATGCTAAAATTAAATAAATCTATTGATTCTGATTTTGTCAAAAATTACAGGAATGGAAAGATGTTTAGGGTCAATAAACGAAAGATGTTTGAAACCAAAATAAATTCTAGAACTTAGAAAATGTAAATATTGGTAACGTTTTTTCATTGAAAATGTTTGCGATATGAATAATTAATGTAAGCATTTATTTATCCGAAAATATCACAAAACACCACGCGTTGGCAACCTTCTGCTAGCATCAAAGCCAAAAGTTATTCACACCCGCCTCACAATGAACTCAACCTACTCTGAAAATTTCGTTTGGATCCGATGACTGCATTGGAAACTATAGGGGTACAAAAAAATGTATGGCTACTAGTGGCAAAAGTTTTCAAATTTTCGAAACTAAGTAATTGTTGTTGATTGTCACTAAAAGATCATAGCCGTTCGAAAACTTAACGATAAAATCGCTTAACAAAGATATTTCAATTAAATACAAAACCAAGAATAGCTGGCATCCCCAAAATAGTTTTTTTTTACCCAATTTCGTCTGAGTTATGCCTATAATAAGTTCTACATACAATGACTGCACTGCAAGCTATAGCGCAAAAGGCTTTATTTTCCTGAGTGAATTTTCAAAACCCAAGACACCGCAATTACCGTAGCTGGCAGCACCAGCTGAATTTTTTAACTGTACTTCTACCAAACAAGACTTAGAGTATAGTTCAGTTACTGTGTAAATTTCATGAAAATTTGGCAACTGAATCAGAATTCTTAAGGCAAAAAGAATTTTTTTTTTTTTCATTTTTCAGTATTGCACCACTGGTACAGAGAAGCCCACACTTCCAACTGGCTTCTTTCAGACTTGGTCCTACTCAATACCAATACATTCTGTGAAATTCAATTTTATCTGACATTTGGGTTGTAAGTTCACGTGAACGGAAATTTGGGATCCTTAAAAAATGGGTAAATTAGAGGAGGGCTACCGTTCTTATCCGATGTGCAATTTCAAAAGTTTTTCTATGGTTGGAGAGACAATGCATAAGATTTTTATATCAGTTGGTTTTAACTGTAAAACGCGACAATTTTTCAGGAGAGTCGACGATTTGAAGGTTTTCATTTTCAATGCCTGCCGAAGCTACAAAATTGGCAGCACGTTCATGAAAAACTGCATGGATCTAGAACTTACTAACAGCAACATATCCTGTGAGTAAAATTATAATATAATAATCTGGTCAAAAATTATCGCAAATCAAAAATTTTCAAATTTTCCCAATGACATTTTAGGTGCCTAGCGCACACATAGGGTTAAAATTAAAAAAAATTTGCATAATCACTTTAAGAATACGTTCAAAATTAATCCATTAATTATAATTTTTGCGAACATTTTTTGTTGACAGAAAACTAGGTATATTTACAATATCACAAAAATGGCCGCCGGCGCCAAAGAGTTAAATGGTAACTAAAGATTGTAACTTGGCACTATTTCGCATGAACACCAATGTCTCCTGAAAATTTCAGTTCAATCGGATGGCGCGTTCCTGAGATTTTTTCACTGAAATTTTTGATGATACATATATCTAGTATATATATATATATATATATATATATATATATATATATATATATATATATATATATATATATACATATATATATATATATATATATATATATATATATATATATATATATATATAAATATATATATATATATATATATTTATATATATATATATATATATATATATATATATATTTATAGATATATATATATATATATATATATATATATATTTCTATATATATATATATATATATATATATATATATATATATATATATATATATATATAAATATATATATATATATATATATATATATATATATATATATATATATATATAAATATATATATATATATATATATATATATATATATATATATATATTTATATATATATATATATAGATATATATATATATATATATATATATATATATATATATATATATATATATATATATATATTTATGTATATAAATATATATATATATATATATATATATATATATATATATATATATATATATTTATATATATATAGTATATATATATATATATATATATATATATATATATATATATATATATATATATATATATATATATTTATACATATTATATATATATATATATATATATATATATATATATATATATATATATATATATATATATATATATATATATACAGTGGTGCCTCGCATAACGAACGCCTCGCACAGCGAACGCTGCACACAACGAACTTCCTTTTCGTTCATTTCACGATTCATACAACGAACTTCGCTTCACACAACGAAGTCGCCCACTTCACACGATCACTGCCGATTTATTGCATGCATCCGCGCATTCAGTCGTTAGTCACTGAGCAGTACGCTTAACTTACGCACGTGTCGCAGCAATCGTTCATCATTACAACGAAGTCGCCCACTTCACACGATCACTGCCGATTTATTGCATGCATCCGCGCAGGCAGTCGTTAGTCACTGAGCAGTACGCTTAACTTACGCACGTATCGCAGCAATCGTTCTTCATTACGAATTAAATCGCACACGTATCACGGCAGTCGTCCTTTTAAGATAAACTCAACATTTTTTTTATATGATGGGTTCTAAAAAAAGCAGGAAGGTGATTTCTCTTGAAATGAAACAGGAAATAATTAGAAGGAATGAATGTGGGGTAAAACAGTGTGACCTCGTCAAAGAGTTTGGCCTCAACAAGACCACCATTTTCACCATTTTGACAAACAAGGATGCAATAAAATCAGCCAAAGTAGCCAAAGGAGTATCAAAACTATTTAATGAAAAACATAGATCTTGAATCCACGAGGAAATGGAGAGGCTATTAGCGATTTGGATCAAGGACAGGCAGGTGAAAGGTGACGTAACAACCCAAGATATTATCTGTCACAAGGCCAAGATAATTTATGAAGATCTAAAGAAAAACATCCCTGGAAGTAGCAGCAATCAAGATAATAAAGAAGATTTCAAAGCCAGCAGGGGGTGGTTTTTTAGATTTAAGAAAAGGTATGGAATCCACAGCGTTAATATGCATGGTGAGGCTGGCAGTGCTGATAAAAAAGAAGCAGAAAAGTTCTCTATTAGAGAAATTTGATATCCTTTTGGCAATACGACTTATACAGAAGGCCTGGGAAGAAGTGTCACAAAGGACCCTCATTTCTGCTTGGAAGATGCTTGTGCCTTCGTGGATTCAGGAAGAAGCAGTAGTTGATGACACAGAAGTGGTGAAGGACATCATCACAGTGGCCCAAAGGTTGGAATTAGAGGTAGAGGAAGAGGATGTAGAGGAGCTTATTGAGGAACACAAAGAAGAGCTGACAACTGAAGAGCTCCAAACACTTCTGGCCCAACAACAGGACAATGCTCAAAGGGAAGCGTCATCTGATAACGAGGAGCAACAATCAAACAATCAACCAATTCCAACTGCTGACATCAATAACATCCTGGTCAAATGGAAAGCAGTTCAGGAGTTTACCAATGCCCACTATCCGGATTCCGCTGAAGCAAACAGGATCAACGACCTGTACTCCGATACTCTTGTCCGTTATTTCCGGCAGATGTTGAAGAAAAGAGAGAAACAAACGACTTTGGACAGATTTTTCACTGCACCATCGGCCAAAAAGCGGAAAATGGATGAAGATGTGCAAGATTCGATTATTTCTTAAAATTAAAAAATGTGTGTTTTTTTCATTATGTTTTTAGATGTATCTAAATAAAAATAATAACAAAAAATTTATCTTTTTTTTATGTCATCTTACCAGATTTTATGCCACAGAACGAATTATTTTTTTAACATGTATTGTTATGGGAAAACGCGTTTCACATAACGAACTTTTCGCATAACGAACTTGCTCCTGGAACGAATTAAGTTCGTTGTGTGAGGCACCACTGTATATATATTTATACATATATATATACATATATATATATATATATATATATATATATATATATACATATATATATATATATATAAATAGATATATATATACATATATATATATATATATATATATATATATATATATATACATATATATATATATATATATATATATATATATATATATATATATATATATATAAATATATATATATATATATATATATATATATATATATATATATATATATATATATATATATATATATATATATATATATATAGATAGATAGATAGATAGATGTATCTTTATACATATATATATATAAATATATATATATATATATATATGTATATATATATATATATATATATATATATATATATATATATATATATATATATATATATATATATATATATAGATAGACAGATAGATAGATGTATCTTAATACATATATATATATATATATATATATATATATATATATATATATATATATATATATATATATATATATATATATATATATATATATATATATATATATATCTATATATATAAATATATATATATATATATATATATATATATATATATATATATATGTATATATATAAATATATATATATTTATATATATATATATATATATATATATATATATATATATATATATATATATATATCTATATATATAAATATATATATATATATATATATATATATATATATATGTATATATATAAATATATATATATTTATATATATATATATATATATATATATATATATATATATATATATATATATATATATATATATATATATATATATATATATATATATATATATATATATAGATATAGATATTTATATCTGCAGCTCCAAGATGTCAGCAAACGCAATGATTTTGATAGATACGCTAAATAAGGATGAATAAGCTTATGGGCTGGATGTAAGGGGCCAGCAGACTGGAAAAATTGAAGCCATGCGGGAGACTCTTAGAGCCACACTTAGGGCAGAGGTATCGATGGACACTTCTTTGGTTTTCATGTGGAACTACCCTTTCTCCCTCGAGGAGGATATCGAAGCTGAAAAACACAAATTGACTGAAATACAGGTACTGATACCGGGTTTATCGGGGAAGCCACAGAGCTCTGAATTCCTCAAAATCAAAGCAAGGATAGAGTTCAACATGCAGCGTCTGGGGACTTCGCTGCGTGGCGGGGGGCTCATGAGTAATAAGGCAAACAGATCACGAGTGCATTTAATCCTGGCTATGAGCGAAGGGGAGGATGGTGATTAAGAAAAAGAGTCGGAACAAGACAATGGAAGTGTTAGCGACTGAAAAGGGCGGACCAGGGTGGTAGGCCTGCGAAGAGGGTAGTTCGGACCAGTGAGCATATTCAAAAGGGAGACGATCTAGGAAATCCTTTTTTGTTAACCCCCAGGGCGTGTGTTGCGGATTCAAAGGGGCAAGATAATTCGCCACAGTGGCGACTCCGGGTCCCCGAGTGCCTTCCTCGAACGAAATGAAGAGTTGCGCGAGGCAAAGGAAGTGATGACAAAACAATTGTTCTAGTCAGCACTTGAGTTGTTTGAGAGAAAGGCGCTGACATGGCACCTTGCAAATCGAACAAGCTTGAATTCTTGGCAGATACTCTAAAATTCTTGGTCCACGACGATCGGCTACTTACGGAGATTGGGGGACGAACTCACGGGCTTGATGAATCTGTAGGCGTTTACGTGCAGTGATGGAAGGATTGCTTTGACGCTGCGCCATCCCTTACACAGAGGAAGAGCAGTTGAAAACTATCCCGAAGAACAAAGCCAAATTCTACCAGACCCAACTTGCACTAAATTCCCTCAAGACCATTTCGGATCTGGTAAGAGTAGGACGCTCATCGTAGGTGACACGGGTTGCGATGGAAACTATATGCTTCCTCTGCGCAGAAATTGCAACGACTCCTGGAACCGGACTTGGCTTCCGTTGGAGTAATTCATGGGTCCAGCCTTGCGTCCTTGCAGAGAGATGACATCCAGTGTTGAAAATGCAAAGGTATCTGGCACACGTCCAGAACTTGCCCAGAAGTGCAGAAGTGCTTTGGCTGTGGCTGGTTGGGGATAAGGAAGGCAGCCTGGCCTTATTGCTGAGGAGGAACCAAGGACGAAATTTCAGGGATCACTTCAAGTAGACCCGGGAAGAGCAAATTCCCAGGGTAGCGCTGGAAGAGAAGGACGAATACTCCCTCCGCGTCAACTGTCAGGAAACGAGCGTTGTTCTCAGTAGGCGGCATTGTCAACACTGAACCAAGCAAGCGAGTGCAGAGATGAGCTATTTGTTTAGCAAGAGGCAAGAAGATAATAGTCCATACATGGAGGTCGATATTTTAGGACACAAGTTCCTTGGGCTTGTGGGCTCTGGAGCTTCTCACACAGTGATGGGTGGAAAAGAATAACGGGCTTTGGAACAGCTGGGAAAAAAGCTGTTGAGATCCGATCAACGGACCAGCCAAATGATGAACAAACGATTAAGCTGAAGGAGAAGTTGGACTGGGTACGAGTGCTGGTGGTTCAAGAGATTTTACACCCCCTGCTACTCGAGGTTGACTTTTTGCGACAATTTTGACTGGCTCTGGCTCTGAGTGAGAAAAACTGGGATTTCTTTGGAGCATTAAAAGCAGGAGGGACAGAACAATTGAAAACAAGGAGCCAATCGACAGGGGACGAAGAATTTTCTCTCAGCCAGCTTGTACAGGAAGAGTTAACATGAATCAGGGACGGCATTGGATCCACAGATTGAGTGGAACATGTCATTCGCACTTCAGCACCACCGATAAAATAGCTATATTACCCTGTTTTGCCTGCGCTTCAATAGCAAATCGACTCAAAGTTGAATGAAATGCTAGCGCAGGGTATAGTCGAAACGCCTTCTAGTCCTTCTAGTCCGAAACGTCTTCGTTTTTGCATTGACTATCGCAAATCAAATGCTGTCACCGAGCATGACGCTTACCCACTGCCATATGTGTTGGCTTCGCTGGGCCAATAACAGGATGTGAAGTACCTGCTATCGCAAGACGTTAAATCCGCATACTGCTTGGTGCCATGGCAGAACAGTCGCGGAAATACACAGCTTTCACAGTACCGCACCGTGTTTTGTTTTAGTTTAGGCGGATGCCCTTCTGGCTACAAAATGCACCAGCAACGTAGCAGCGTCTGACTGACCAGGTGCTAGGGCGTGACCAGGACCCCTATGTCTTGTAAAGCCTCCCGACACAGGGAGCCACGACAGGTCCGTGTAGACTTGGTGGAGCCCTAACCACGTTCTAGTCACAGACACTCGTTCATCCTAACCGTTTTGGCCTATGTTACCAAATTTACATTGCTGTTCCTTCTACGCAGGCGACGGCTTGGCTTACCAGGATATTGGAGGATCAGGTGATTTTTGTTATTCTTGGCACCAAAGTGGGTGGTATGTGATAATGGCGTCCATTTTAGGGGAAAACAGCTGCAACAAATGGCCGCAACTTATTGGACACAAATCAAATATATTGCATTATACCACCCACAGGCCAACCCAGCCGAACGAAGGAACCAAGAAATCAAGCGGCTGTTGCGATCTTACGCTGCCGAGAACCATCGCGAATGGGTTCAAAACCTGGCAAATATTGCATGCGCACTCCATGCCAACAAGCACGAAGTGACGCAAATCACCCCGTACTTCTGTTATTTCAACCAAGAAGTGGTAATAATCCAAGAAAAAAGTGAGCGTCCGTAGGGTAGACCAGTAATTCTAGGGCCTGAGGTGAGGGCCAAGGAGCTCGGTTGGGTACGCACGGATATATTGGAGCGTATGCGTCAGGCGTTTCGATCCAGCGGTCAGAGGTAAAAATTGCGGAAACGAGACGTGGACTCTGAAGAGGGAGACTGCGTATGGAGGAAAAACTAATCGCTCTCTGACGTGGAAAAATTCTATTCGAAAAATTAGCACCAAAATATATAGGGCCGTACTGGGTGGCTTAGCAAGTCTCACGCTGGACTTATGCCTAACACGATGAAAACGGAAAAGACGCTGAAATATGACATTTCAAAGCTTGAAAGTCTTACGTCGACCAACTAGAAGCGTTATGAGCGGCGAGGCGAGACGTGGAAAGATGGACCACCTAGAGTAGCCGGTACTGGTTCTTTGCCAAATATATAGCATATTTGTATTTGGTATAAACAATACTCATCCCAGTTTTGGGATGAGTATTGTTTATACCGCGACCAATGCCTTTATTGACCGCCGGAGAAGTATGATGCTTCACCACAATTCCTTCGTTCCGAGTGGTGCACCCGCAACGATCGCCCAACTATCGACTTCGAGTGTTGCACCCGAGCCTAAGCGCTAACCTTCCTTCGAATGTTACACCCGAAAGATGATTTTGCCGTGAATCAAATAGTGCTAGCGATTCGCCAGACTATTTACGTTCCGAGTCGTACACCCGAAAAACCTGCAAGTTATCAGAGCCGATTGTTGCACCCGATCCACTTACTTGACTGATTACCTGAATGTTATTACTGGTTAGTAAACACTTCAACTGACTACACAACTGTTTGATGCGACTGATAGAAAAACACACTGATCAAGACCAAGACTGACATTATTTTATTTGTGATTGATTTCTTATATAGTAAACATATTATGACCTAACTGTTATTAACAAATATAAAAATTGATAAAGAAATATTAATTTAAGTTCCCGGTCACGCCGTCGTCGTTTCGAGCGCGGTATTAATGAAGGCGCGCGAAAAATTTGAAGTTCATCTGAACATCCTCCCCGCCTTGAACGACGTTCAACTAAGGTGCTAAATTGGTGTTGGGACGAAATTTTTTAAAACGATAACTTTAGCTGCTGTAGCGACGAGTCGTTTTGATACAGCAAGCTGCGGATGATGGTGAGATGGTTGTAAGCTTTCAAATGTGTGAAGCAGCGCGGTGTCGTTTTGCGGACTCCAATGGTCCCTCATTGTCTTCTGCTGACCTTACTTGGCGACTGGATTCTCGTGCTTCAGCCGAGTCTCCAATGGGTGAAGCGTTGGTAATGGGAGAGTCTTCATTATGATTCGCGATTGGAAGTGGAGCCAGATTATGAATTGGTCTTCTGAACACTCCTGAAACTGTTCGGACGTCTGCCACACGGACAAGGCCGTCTTTTCCTTCGATGGTTTTGACAACTCTTCCTAAGGGGCATTTTAGTACAGGCACGTTGTCTTCCTTTACTATGACCATTGTTTCTGGTTTAATGGTGACATGTTCTTGCTTTCACTTGTACCGATGTTGGAGCTCGCTTAAGTATTCATTCGTCCATCGGTTCCAAAACTCAGTTTTTAGGTGGTTGACAAGTTTCCATCTTTGCAGCAAACCTCCTTTTTGTGAAGTCGTAGTCGGATCAGTTTTACTTGTTAATGGCTCTCCAATGAGGAAGTGACCTGGTGTCAGGGCGGATAGATCATTGGGATCGGATGACAGTGGAGTTAATGGCCTCGAATTCAAAATGGCTTCAATCTCAGTCATATCCGTTTCCAACTCTTCGTATGTCAGCTCTGCAGGTCCTACCTTTCTTTGAAGCAGATATTTGGCTGACTTTACAGCTGCTTCCCACAGCCCTCCAAAGTGAGGAGCTCTGGGAGGAATAAAGCGGAAGTCGATGTTTTACTGGCGCAGATGCGAGATATCTTCTCTTCAGCTTTACTATGGTATATTGCGTCCTTTAATTCATGTAATTGGTTTTTCGCACCTACAAAATTAGTGGCGTTGTCACAATGTAAGGTTCGACAGTTGCCTCTTCTGCTAACAAAATGCTTTAATGCGCCTATGAAGGCATCTGTGGTCAAATCACTAACAACTTCAATGTGAACGGCCTTTGTTGAGAAACAGCAAAATATTGCGACGTAAGCCTTTTGAGGTCGCTTTCCTCTTATCTTGTAGTGTATCCAGAATGGGCCGCAAAAGTCCACACCAGCATTCAAAAATGGTCTAGCCGGTTGAACTCTTTCTAAGGGCAATGGTGCCATAAGTTGGTTCAATAATTTCGGCTTCGATTTGTGACAGCGTACACAGTGATTCACTACTAACCGTGCAGCATCCTTTCCCTTAATCGGCCAGAATCGCTGTCGCATGTGGGCGAGTAAGTTTTGAGCTCCAACGTGGCAGTGAGTGATGTGAGTGTGAACCATGAGCAGCCTGGTGACATCATGAGCATAGGGTAAAAGCATGGGGTGCTTAGCATCATATGAGATGGATGCTTGTTCCAGTCGCCCTTCTACTCTTATAATCCCATTGCTGTCGAGAAATGGAACAAGGTTGTTGAGTTTACTATTTGCACTGACATTGCCCGTGCGCTTAAGCTGTTTTAGTTCGTCTCCGAATCCGTGTTCTTGAGCTTCTTTAATAATGATTGTTAGAGAGTTTTCTAGTTCTTTGACCGTAAGTCCTGAATGTAATTTCTTCTGCTGACGACAATTGTGCACAAACCTTAAAACGTAGGCTATTACTCGTTGCAAACAACCGAACGAGTTGCAATGGTTAATTGAACTGGTCAAGTACGAAGGTTCAAGCGTAGCTGCCAGAATTATTTTTGCTTGTTTAACTTCTAAGTTCGTCTCAGAGATTGTGG
This sequence comes from Nemotelus pantherinus, assembly GCA_963978885.1. Taxonomy (NCBI): domain Eukaryota; kingdom Metazoa; phylum Arthropoda; class Insecta; order Diptera; family Stratiomyidae; genus Nemotelus; species Nemotelus pantherinus. The sequence goes on along the minus strand of OZ022264.1, from coordinate 168,464,535 downwards.
GTTTGAAACTCCATGATGATTCTGGAGCATGAAAGAATATAGGTCCATAGAACCACGTAGTGCACTCTTTCAACACTTTTGCTGACACTCCTCGTGAAGTTAAATCAGCCGGATTATGTTTTGATGGGACGTACCTCCAATGGCTAGGTAACGTGACTTCTTGAATGGCTGCAATGCGATTGGCTACAAATGTATGATATCTTGATGGCGATGAATTGATCCATGCTAAGACTATTTCAGAGTCTGTCGAAAAGTAACAAGGTTGATCCCATTTCAAGTCTTGTTTCACCCGAAACACAAGCTGAGAGGACAACTTAGCTGCACATAGCTCTAATCGTGGCAAGGTGATGGTCTTTATTGGCGCGACCTTTGACTTTGCGCACAATAGCCTGACAATAATGCTTCCATCTTGTAGTTTGGAACGTATGCATAACGCGGCACCGGATGCCTTTTCTGAAGCATCTGAAAATGCATGGAGCTCACTTGTTTGAGCTACCTCTCCCGAGTATATGTGTCGTGGGATTCGGATATCGTTGAGCACTTTGAGGTCATCACGGTATTGTAGCCAAGCTGTATGCATCTCGATTGGTACCGCGACATCCCAGTCCAACTTGAGAGTCCACATTTGTTGCAGAAATATCTTAGCCCTTGTAACCACTGGGCACAACAGGCCCAGAGGATCAAATAAATGTGCGATGTTAGATATCACCTTTCTTTTGGTTACCTTACTTGAAGGTTCCCAATGAGTCCTAATTTGGAAGTCATCTGATTTCGGAAGCCACGTTAGCCCCAACGCCTTCACAGAATGATCGTCAAGATCATCTAAATCAAGTTGAATTGCTCTGTCTTCAGCTGGTATGTGTGAGAGCAATTCAGGGCAGTTTGAGCACCACTTGCGTAGTTTGAATCCTCCATCTTTAAGTACATCATTCAGCTCTGCCTGTATTATTAATGCCTTGGCTACCGTATTTGCTCCGGCCATCACATCATCGACATAAAAATCTTCTGTGAGAGCTCTAGCAGCTGACGGATATTGTGCGGCATGTTGCGTTGCTAGTTCTTGAAGACACCTTGTTGCTAAGTATGGTGCTGTTGTTGTTCCGTACGTAACGGTACACAGTTTGTAGTATCTGAGCAGTTTGGTTGGGTCCTCTCGCCAAACAATCAACTGATACTTCCTGTCTTCGTCATCAATCAATATTTGACGGTACATTTTTTCTACGTCAGCTGTGAAGACGTAGCGTGGAAGTCGGAAGCGAAGCAGAATCGAAAAGAGTTCATCTTGTTAGGTAGGACCAGTGAGAAGAACATCATTCAGTGAGATGTTAGTGGATGTTTTCGACGATGCGTCAAAAACTACCCGTAACTTCGTGGATGTGCTTTCAGGCTTCATAACACAATTATGTGGAAGGAAATAATATGGGTGTTGGATTTTCTCCAAATCACACCCTTCCATGTGTCCCAACGTAATGTATTCACGCATAAACTCAATGTATTGATGTTTCACATCTGGGTTTTTTGTGAGTCTCCGTTCGAAGGAGTGAAATCGTCTCTCTGCGATATCTCTAGACTCGCCTAGTTGGTTGGGGCTATCAGCAAACGGAAGTTTGATGATGAATCGTCCATCAATTTTTCTTTTCAGCGTTTGTTGAAAGTGTTCTTCATACCTTTGTTCAGCGGGAGACAGTCTTTTCGGATTCTTCTCTGGCTCTTCCTATCTCCAGAAACGTTCCACTTGTATGCTGAGTTGAGTGTTTTCGGGGGTGGCGATTCCGCATGTTATATTGCGCCCTCCTTCATTAACTATACGCCCGGCAATAATCCATCCAAGTAAGGTGTTTCGCAAGGTTGGTAGGTCAGGCCCCAGACGAATCTGACCTACTGATAGCAGTTCGAAATAGTGCTCGGCTCCTAATAGCATATCTATGTGCCTAGGCTCGAAAAACTGAGGATCAGCTAATTTAACGCTATTGGGAATCGGCCACTTCGTAGTATCTATGAAATGTCTCGGTTGCTGACCGACGATTTGAGGTAGGACGAATGCTTCGACTGTTGTAGAGAATGCTGTTGCCTTTGAATGAAGCAGCACATTGACTCTATGCTGCGCTCGAATCATACCATATCCCACGCCTTGAATATTTAGCGGATCGATTGTTTGCTGTAAATTCAGTTTTTTCGCTAACCGCTCGCTCATAAAATTCAGCTGCGAACCCGAGTCAAGCACTGCTCGACACTCTATCACAGAACCGTCTTGGTTTATCAACTTGACGATAGCTGTGCTAAGTAAGACGGTTCCCTTCATTTTCGGAGCGATTTGTGTCGCTAAAACTATTTTAGCACTCGAAGTTGGTATGCCATTACATTTTATGCTGGATAGAGTAAGTTCATCATTCCTTGAGATTGAATTGCCGAGATGAATCAACGTATTGTGTTTTTTGAACATTTTCGGCATCCACGTGATGTACAGTTGGTACTTGAATGGCCTTTCCGCATACAATTGAAACACAATTGATGCTGTTTGAGCAGATTGATTCTCTCGCTTGGACCTTCACACAAAAACATTTCACACATGTGAAATGGGTGGATTTGCTCACAAAGTACACACTTGGTTTCAGTTGCGGCTAGAAACGACGACGATTTAGGCTGTCTTATAACCGCATGTGTTTTTCCTGATATTGCTTTTATTGCCCTTTCTCCAAGTGACTCAAGTGCCTGGAAACGCAATTCAAGAAAGTCTAATATTTGCTTGGTGCTGACCAATTACCGCGGAGAGCATAGTGATTGCTCAAATGCCGCATGAGTGGTCCTGTCAAGTTTTTGGATCAAGAGAAATACTATTATCGGATCCCATGATTCAGTTGACACTCCTAGGTTATTGATCCCCAGAAGGCATTCTTTGGTGATGTCATGAAGCTTCTTAATGGCGGACGCATCTTCATCTGGAATTCGCTTCTGGTTAAATAGTTTGTTTAACAATGCTGTTATAAGCAATCTTTTATTGCTGTATCGATTGTGAAGTATAGTCCAAGGACCTTCGTAGTTCTCACTGGAGATAGGCAAGTGGTTGACTAAAGCTTTGGCCTCTCCACAGAGGTTGCTAGTCAAATAGAACATTTTTTGAATGTTGCTAATAGGTTGGTTGTGAACCAGCTCTGTGTATAAATCATGGAACTGTGTCCACTCTAAATAATCTCCACTGAAGACTGGCAGCGTTATTTTTGGTAGCCTTATTTGACTCTGGTTAGTACGAACATTTATTTTCTGAGCTGGCTCATCTGATGCTTGTTCCTGAAGAGACACAATCGTATCTTGTGTCCAGAAGTGCAGCTCACGACAAATTTCTGGCGTGTAGCCATCTGTGGCGTCTTGGTTTACGCACTCCCATATGGATTGGTCATTGTGCTGCAATTCATCCAAGTATTGTAGCAGCAGCCTGATTTTAAGTTCGAAGTACGCCTTTGAGTGCACTTCGTCTACTCTTGATTCTATGTTCTGAATCATGTGAGTTAACATGTTCATGTGGGCCCTTTGTTTACGTATTAACTTCGTTGCGCTCACTTCAACGCACTCTTCATTTGCATTGCAGTTCTGATCACTTTTCGTTTTGAATGATTGCTGTGAATCACTGCTGGATGCCATAACAGGGAGTTTGGATATCATATCATGAGACATTGCCCCTTGTAATTTTGCTTGCCCTTCACGAAGTGTTTCTGATAACTTCCTGTAGAGATTTGTGATCTCCTCGCAGTACTGGCTGCAGAAGTATGGGTGCTCGGGGTTTTTTTCTTGAAATGCTAAGATCGCCTCATGATTCTACTCAAAACTAGCCCAGTATTTTTGGACTGACTCCAGTCTTTTACTAAAATGTTCGGCCGTCTTCCTGGAGGATGAATCCTTTTTGAAGTTGGTAAGGATTTGCTCCAACTTCTCTCCCACGTCTGCTTGCGCGGAGACTAATTCTTCCATGATGCCGAATATGGTGCTGTGAAATCTGATTCGAAATCACGTCGGGGTCACCAGATGCTTATACCACGACCAATGCCTTTATTGACCGCCGGAGAAGTATGATGCTTCACCACAATTCCTTCGTTCCGAGTGGTGCACCCGCAACGATCGCCCAACTATCGACTTCGAGTGTTGCACCCGAGCCTAAGCGCTAACCTTCCTTCGAATGTTACACCCGAAAGATGATTTTGCCGTGAATCAAATAGTGCTAGCGATTCGCCAGACTATTTACGTTCCGAGTCGTACACCCGAAAAACCTGCAAGTTATCAGAGCCGAGTGTTGCACCCGATCCAATTACTTGACTGATTACCTGAATGTTATTACTGGTTAGTAAACACTTCAACTGACTACACAACTGTTTGATGCGACTGATAGAAAAACACACTGATCAAGACCAAGACTGACACTATTTTATTTGAGATTGATTTCTTATATAGTAAACATATTATGACCTAACTGTTATTTACAAATATAAAAATTGATAAAGAAATATTAATTTAAGTTCCCGGTCACGCCGTCGTCGTTTCGAGCGCGGTATTAATGAAGGCGCGCGAAAAATTTGAAGTTCATCTGAAATTCATCTGATATGGTAAGGCCCCCCTTTTCTCATTTATTCGTTTCAGCGTCTCTCCTCGCTAGTGGTGAAAAACAGAAAAGTTCAAAGTGGAATCAAATTAGGAAATTGGATTATAGAAAATAATTCTAAGGACGTATTTGGTTGTTAAATAAGTATATTATTGGAAAAGGGTAGTAGGTAATAAATAAGTACTCGTATCTGAAAAAATAAGAATCAAATTGATATGGTGGAAGAATATAACTAGCTTAGTATTAGGTGTTAAATGATAAAAATCGTATGGTGGCAAAAGAGAATAATACTGTCGTGAAATCAGCATTCGTATCTTAGGAGTAAGCCTTTAATTAATGTGGTGGAAGGACAGTATTATCTTATTATTTGGGGGCATATAGGGTTGTAATGAGTAAGATTATTAAGTGCGTTGATCAGGGTTAATAGTATTTTTACTAATGTTCGAAGAAAACATTCAAATCATTGATAAATTTAAACCTTTTTCAATCATGTCAAATTGAAATTTTGAAAATTTCGATTTGCACAAGAACGGCAACCCATCACCAAATTATCTCTATTTTCAGCACTCGAAAGTTCTGTTCGCGAGAACTGACGACCGGATTACCCGATCATAATAAAATTTACAGGACATGTTGGTATTAGCAAGGACGAAGTCCAATAGAAGTGATTTTGAAATGCGGGCAACCCTGTGGCAGTGGTGCCATCTTGAAAAATCACTGAAAAAAACAGCTTTTTGGCTTATAACTTCCGATTCAGCCATCAGATTTTAACCGAATTGATACAGTACTTGGATGTTACTCTATGTAACATTTGGTAAAAATTTGGTTGCAAAATTAGAATAGAACTGGCATCTATGGTGATTTTTGTCTCATTAATCTTGCAAATTTGCTCAGCAAAATAAAGCTTTTTTCCCTATTGCTTCCGGTCCAGTGCAGAAATCAAAACGAAGCTCATGCAGTAAATGGACGTTAATGTGAAGTAAATGTCGTAGGAATTTCGTACAAAAATCATGAAAGGACTGCCAGCTATGACCATTTTTGTAATTTTGTGGAATTTCTTTACTGAGCGATTATGTCATTAGATTTGCAAATGGGAATAATCCTGCAATGAAAATTAACAATAAATATTAACGCTTTAAAAATTTGAAAAGTTGTGAGGGAGGCAACCCTAAAATTTTTTTCACCCGTATAGCTTCCAGCGCAGTGATTCAATCGAAACGAAATTTACTGGTTGGGTTTAACTTAACGTAAAGCAGATTTGGTATATATTTTGCTTTGCTGCTGACACAAGGTAACTAGCATTAGCCATTTTCATAAGTATTACACCAACAGATGCTTCAAATTACGTACGCATATGCAAAGCATTTGCGATAAAAATAAGAAACCAATTTTTAAATTTTTCGAGTTTTGAAAATTTTTCGGATGGCAGCCTCAAACAACGTTTAACCGCTGAATCTTTCGATCAAATCCTGCGAGGAGAACAAAATTCAAAGGATAAGTTGATTTAAGTATGAGCTTGTTATGGTAAACTTATTGCTGCTTCGTTGGGAAAGTGTTGCCAGCACTGAACATTTTCATCATTTGTGTTATAGTTGAGTTTTGTTGCTTGAGATAAGGAATGGCTAATATGATTCTACAAAACAGTGTATAACGTCTTTCCACATTTTTTTGTCACTCAAATAAAATTTCTTCGAAAATTAGTTTTCTAGCGGTTCTGATGCGCTAGAGTTTTTACTAATGTTCGAAAAAGAACATTAGTATTAAAGTCACTTCGGCCAAAAATTCATATTTCTATAAATATATATATATTTTATTTTATTTTATTCATTCACCAAACAAGGTACAAATAATTTTATTTATAAAAAAAAAGGACATCAAATTAAAATAAAAAAATTGAAAAGTAAAGTATAGTAAAGGAAAAAGTAAAAACAAACAAGTTAAATAAGCAAAGAATAAACAAATTAAAAAAAAAAAGTAACAAATAAATTAATAAATAGCAATCAATAAATAAACATTGACATAAAAGCTATAGCTTAAGGTTAAGGGTACGGATGGCATGGAAAAGAAAGGACTTGAAGGATGATTTGGCAATCGTAGGGGAATATAAATTGCTTATTCTGTTGAATACTCTGCAGCATCTTTTTACTGGCTCATTAGCTCCATATGTGGTCGAATGAGAATATTCTTTTAGGAAACGATTGGACCTGGCGTTCCTCACAGGGATATTTATCAAAATTTTATTATTCAGGAATTCTACATTAATAGCGCCTCTAATGACGTCGAATGTGAAGCAGGCCGATATCACCATTCTTCTGGAGGCTAGTGTCGATAGGTTTAAATGACCCAGTCGAAACTCATAAGGGGGTAGGCTATTAAAGTCATAAGGGTTGTACAGCTCTCGCAAGGCGAAAAGTAAAAATTGCTTTTGTATTGACTCGAGTCTGTCACTGTGGGTTTCAAAAGCAGGATTCCAGCTAATGCTAGCGTATTCGAGAATAGGACGTACGAGTGAAGTGTATAAAGATCTTGTAACCCACAGACTACGAAATTCTTTGGCTCGTCTTTTGATGAAGCCAAGTTGTTTGTTTGCACAAGAAAGTATTTTATCGTAGTGTAAAGTGAAGCGGAGTTTTTCATCTAAGATAACACCGAGGTCAACAATGTTATCTACTCGAGTTAGAACATTATTACCGGGGAAGTACGTATTGTGTGTGACCGTGCATTTTCTGGAAACACTAATAACCTGGCATTTATTAATGTTGAGAGAGAGCTTGTTTACATTGCACCAATGATCAAGGGAATCAAGTTTGGATTGGAGAAAGAGGGCATCCGATTTGGATTCAATGGTCAGATAAAGTTTGAGGTCTTCTGCACAGAGTAAATGAGGTATGCCTGCCAGGACGTCAGATAGGTCGGAAATAAATATATTGAAGAGAAGTGGACCAAGATGGCTACCTTGGGGTACACCAGAGGTAGCACTAAAGTTTTTCGATAAAAATCCTTGAAATTTTATACATTGTGTTCGATCGCAAAGGTAGGAAGTCAGCCAGCTGAGTAGAGACCCGGTAATACCGAATTTCTGTAGCTTAAGAATTAAGGTAGAATGGTCAACTCTGTCAAATGCCTTACTGAAGTCTGTGTAGACTGCGTCAATTTGGTAACCTTTTTCCATTTTGCATAGAACGTCAGAGATTAGAATTGTCAAATTCGTGGTAGTTGAGCGACCTTTTCTGAAGCCATGTTGTTGCTCGTTCAGACGGGAATCAACTAGCGGAGACAATTTGTCGTATACTATCTTTTCGAAAAGTTTTGGAATCGAAGACAAAATGGTAATGCCCCTATAATTTTCAATACAGCGTCGATCACTATTCTTGAATATGGGTGTGACATAAGAAAGCTTCCAACTGGATGGAAAAACTCCTGACGAAAGTGATCTATTAAAAAAAATATGCAAAGGAGTTATAAGCTGCTCTACACACTTGCATAAAAAGATCGGAGGAAGAAGATCGGGCCCAGGACCTTTGTTGCAGTTGAGTTCCAAAATAGTTTTACGAATTTCATCGCGGGAGATTTCTAAATGGTTGACAAAAGCCGTTGGAGTTGAATCGGAGGAAGAAAGGTGTGAGTTTGTTAGGTCTGGTGCACTAAAAACTTTTTGGAAACTATCTGCGAATAGGTCACATATCTCTTTAGGGGAAGAAGACGTTGTGTTATTCAGAAACATTGACGATGGATAGCCAGTAGTTTTTTGCTTCACATTCACAAAATCGAAGAATTTTTTCGGGTCACGGACTATATTTTCGCCGGTTGACCTAATGTAAGTATCATAAGCCTCACGAGACTTTGCTGAAAATTGCTTAGCGACTTGATTATACTCTTCCTGAATAGCAGAACTAACGTCAATATTTTCTTTAATCCGCTTATATAGTTTGTTTCTACGATTTCGCAAATGCCTAAGGTCTCTATCAAGCCATGGCTCAGACAATTTATTTATTTTTTTTATCTTTGGTGCATATCTTTCAACGGCGTCAAAAATTTTATTATAAAAAGAGGAAATGGCTGTCTCAAGATCCTGAGTTGAAAGAATATTCGTCCAATCAATAGTATCAAGAACGTGTTTAATGCTTTCATAATCAGCATTACGGAAGTCAAATACAATTGAATTATTGTAAGTTTTTAAGTAGGTGGAATTAGAAGTGGAAAGTTCTACTGACAGTGCCGTATGGTGTATACTGTTGCAAAAAAGATGCTCAGCGTCATTAGTTGGACTAACCACTACTTCGTGAAGACTAGCATTCGTGAAGACTAGATCTAACCAATTTCCATTTTGGTTGGGGATGTGGGAAACCTGCTGTAAATCATTACCATAAAAAGCACTCGCAAGATTGAAATCGTTGGTGTCTACCAGGTTTACGGGGAGAAGTTAAGAGTCATTTTCATCCGGAACAAAGCAAAGATTCGGACGATTGAAATCACCCAAAACTATTATTTTATCTTTTTCGCTAAGTGATGTTGCTAATGAAGATATTGTGTCACAAAAATTGCTGTAGATGGATTCTTCAGATCTAGGGGGGATGTAGACAACAGCGATGTAAATTGAGTTGTTATTAGAGGAGATCCGAACAATTATACATTGGAAAAAAGCATTTGGGGTGGTATCAACGAGCTCACTTGAAAATGTGTTGCTAACAGCAAGTAAGACACCACCCCCTCGCGACTGACCCGTAGAACAATAATCACGGTCGCTTCTGAAAATGGTCCAAGTACCATCAAGAATCTCCTCATTTTTATGAGAGGCATTAAGCCAAGTTCCCGTGATGGCGAGTAAATTAAAATGGCATGATTTGGCGTCAAGGTATAATTTACTTAGCTTGCCTCTCATACCACCACAGTTGTGGTAAAAAAGTTTGAGGCTTGTCTGAGTTTGGTTAGGAAAAATGCCTAACAGGGTTGACTGATCTTCGATGAGATTCAGATGTCATATTGCTACCTATACCTATGTTTGCGGCAGCCTGATTGGAAACCTTGGAGCAGATTTTATTAGCTACGCTAGCATACCTGCTTGAGTGAGAAGATGACGCGTCAAATGCTGGGGGTATAGATGCAACAATTATTATTACGAGTAGATGCATTACGAGTAAAAGCATCAGTTAACGAAGAATTATCTGTTGTCACTAGAGACTGAGACTGAGAAGGTGATGAGAAAGTCTTATGGGCGGAAGGAAGTTGGGCAAAGGAGTGGCTAGGGATATAATTTTTTTTTTACAATTTTTTGTTTCTTATTCCTAGTTTTGCCGGTAATGTTTCTCCAAGGGCTGAATGTCATTCCCTTCCAGTTGATGTCGCCGTTGTTTCCACTCCAGCACGTAAAAAGCCACGCATATTTTGATGAAACAAAAACTTTACACCGTCTGGAGGATTTATGTTTGGACTGGGGTAATAATTTCACGTCGTAATCTTTTATGTGAAAATCAGCTTCGAAAATCGTTCCCAACCATTTGTCGTCAGCAGAAAAAGGAATCCCTTTCACGAAGAATGCACTTTTGGTTGATGAAGTTGCTAATTTTGTGGACGTGTGTTTATTGGGAAGAATTTCGTTGGTTTTTTTTATTTTTTGTAAACGATTCTGCCAATCATTATGGGACCAAAAAGTACCGAATTTGTAAATTGGAGTTTCACAGTCTAAATTTGAAAGTTTTTCTAGAGTAGATGGAATTGTGCTCTCAGCTAGGATCCTAATAGGTGATGTTGCTTTGTCCTTCGTTCTCATATTGCTGACCGTTGTTTTGCTATTAATCTCTAACGTTGCGTTGAGGAGCTCTTGATGGAGTGTTATATCGTTCATTAATAAGTTTTCGTCTGCATCATTTGTTGAAGCATCGCAATGACGGTCTAAATCTTCCAATTTTCTGCTGATATCAGCTAACTTTAGTTGTTGCTCGGACAAAGCGTCTGTGAGTCTGTCGGTTTGCATTTTGAACGTTCGTGATAAATTTTCAAACTTTTCAAGCGTATCTTTGGTGTTTGATTGGCAAGCATAATTACTATTATTATTATAAGTGGACAAATTCGAAGAAAAGGAATCCACTTTATCAGTAAGAGTATCCATTTTATTCCCAAGAGTGTCAAAATACTTTTCGTGGCTCATAATGTTCGATTTCGGAAAGGAGGACGCCAGACCATCGAAATGATTTGATATTTCTGCGAGGAATTCCTCATTTGCACGCTCGTGCTAGCTGTTTAGATATTATATTATCTTTTTCGGAATTAAGAGTCCCGATGTAGCCAATCAAGCTGTCGTACATCGTTTCTTTCGAATCTTAAAAATTTCACTTTATGAGAATTCCCGGTTAAATTAAAAACACCAAAGCAAGTTCAGATCACCAATTTATTCAATTTTTAATATTTCAAAACACTTTCTAATCTCAAATTCTAAAACTTTCTATTTTTCGGTTAAATACTTGATTTAAACGACACGATTTCAAATTCTAACTACTTTCTAATTTCGAAAAACGATTTACAATGCGAACGGTTTCAAGGTTGACGATGTACTAACTTTTACTTCAAATTTCTATTCTAACTTTTACTTTTTGAAAAATAACTGGATAGTGAAAATTTCGGTATATTCCAGCTTTGAACAATTACTGGTTTTTGAATTTCCACTATCCAATTTTACAATTTAAAACACAGCATTAAATTTCCCGATCAGCTGTCTGTCTATCTGCCCATCTGTCTCCGTTGTCAAAGTGACAACGTCAATTCATTGTTGAACATCCTCCCCCCGCTGGTCCGACAGGATCAGGATTACCACCTATAAATATATGCTTAATAATGTTTTACATCGATATTGAATTACCGATCATAAACTCCTTGTTGATACATTGGTCCGTTAAGTATATGCGTTATAGTCCAGAAAAATTATGGATTACTGGAGTCGAAAACCATACGTTAAAGATGTTAGTGTTGCCTGTGGCATTTACTCCGAACAGACAAATAACATCCAGCAACCAAGGGTTATATTAACGTGGCGCCCTGACTCGCCACCTCGAACAAAAGATTGGAAGGAAATTAGGAAAAAGGGTTTGGTATGGTATAAAGACGTTGAACAGAGATTGAGATAACTATGCATACTTTAAATTAAGGTTAATTCATTTGATTCAATTATTATTATTAATTCGATGTCAATTGTTTTGTTTTTTTTTGTTATTCCAAGTGTTGTCTCTTCATTTATCTCGAACGGGTTAATCGATTCATCAATTCATTAGTTTATCGTTAATACTTGATATTACAGTCCGAATTTCATAAGTATATTTGATACGTTATTAATTCAATAATGAAGTTCAAGTTCTTGTTGTGATCGGTAGTAACGCGATTTTTGATATAGGTCGTTTATAAATTTTGCCATTTGAGAACACGGAAACCACTCGCACTAATGAATCTTTTCCAGGATGAAGTTCAATTATTTTTGCTAACGGCCATTTATAGGATACCACTCTTTCGTCCTTTAATATACAAATATCACCAACACGCGGGTTTATTTCTTTGTTAAGCCATTTCGGACGTGATTGCAGGCGATTCAAATATTCAATTTTCCATCTGTTCCAGAAGTCCTGTGTCAAACGTTGAACATACTGCCATCTATCCAAATAATTCACCTTTATGGCTGTGAAATCTTGTTCAGGTGGTGTAAGTATTGCTCTTCCGATTAGAAAATGAGCTGGAGTGAGCACTTCGATGTCTGTGGGGTCATCTGATAAAGGGTATAAAGGCCGGGAGTTGAGGCAAGCTTCAATTTTTACTAACACGGTTGACATTTCCTCAAAAGTTAATGCTGCTCCTCCAACAATTCGACGTAAGTGCTGTTTAATCGACTTCACTCCGGCCTCCCACAGTCCACCGAAATGTGGAGAAGCAGGAGGGTTGAAATGCCAAATGATATTTTCATTGGCGAGTACTTCTGCAGCATAATGAGTGTTTCCTTTCACGATGCGTCGCAATTCCGCGCAAGCTCCGATGAAATTAGTACCGCAGTCGCTGTATATGTGGTTACAAAGTCCTCGACGTCCCATAAATCCACGCAGTGCTGCGAGAAACGCTGTTGTAGACAAATCGCTGACGAATTCGATGTGAATAGCCTTGACTGCTAGACATATGAATATTGCGATGTATCCCTTGTGTATTTTGTATCCACGTCCTCGTCTGTCGCGATACTCAATTGGACCGCAGTAATCGACACCCGTATGCGTGAATGGACTGGACATATTTACTCTAGGTGCTGGTAAGCTTCCCATCAATTGGGTTAATATTTGCGGCTTTGCCCGGAAACATTTTACACATTTGCGTATTTCCCGCTTAATAGTATAACGAGCGTCTAAAATCCAATACCGTCTTCTAATCATCTCCAACATCAGCTGCGTTTGTCCATGTAAAGTGTTTTGATGCGTTTGATGTATTAATAACTCCACTAATTTTTCTCTTTTAGGTCAAATGATTTGATGCTTAGCGTCGTATGGCAAAGTTGCGTTGTTTAACCGTCCTCCAATTCTCAATATTCCAGTGCCATCTATGAACGGGTTCAAATTCCTGAGAAGGCTGTGATTTCCAATGACCTTTCCATTTCGTAACGTCGAGATTTCTTTTCCAAATTCCTTTGATTGAGTGTATCTTAACCAGAAATTAAACGATTGCTGTAATTCGATTGTTGTTAAATGTCCGCTATAATTAGATTGTTTCGATATGTGAGCGAAGAAACGGAAGCAATAGGCTGTTACTCGTATCAAACGAGACAAAGTTGAAAATTTATCTAACAAAGTGTCGAGGTCTGGGTTACATTCATTAACAACATGAACTAACAGAGTATTTTTGCATTCCAGTTTAGTATTCCAGGAATTGGTACTGCGGGGCCAATTACTAGAATCCTGAGTCAACCAGCTGGGTCCATGCCACCACAAATTATTGTCGAAGATTTCAGCAGCATGGATTCCGCGGGATGCTAAATCAGCGGGATTTTGATTGGATGGAACATGACGCCAAGGAGTATTCCCAACGTGGTTCAAAATTTCCGTGGTTCGATTGGCGACGAAAACTGTCCATCGAGTTGGATGATCTCTTAGCCATGCAAGCACGATTTCGGAATCAGTCCATAACGAAGTACTGATACTCATCAAATTCAATGCAAGTTTTACCTTCGCAATTAATTTTGCCAACAGTACTGCTCCACATAATTCCAGTCGTGGTATTGAAACCGTTCGTAAGGGAGCCACCTTAGATTTGGATATTAGAAGATGCGCATGAACTTCGTCATCACGTCGAATAACAATATATACTACTGCTGCGTAAGCTTTTGATGAGGCGTCGCTAAATCCATGTAACTCCAAATTCGATTGCTTTGTGTAGTTTACCCACCTAGGTATTCTTAGATTTCCAAGAGTTAGTAATTTAGTTCTAAAATCGATCCAGGTTCTGTGTAATTCATCTTCTAAAAGCTCGTCCCATGTCAAACCATGTAACCAAAGTGACTGCAACAAAATTTTAGCGGTTATCATAATGGGAGATAGCCAGCCTAAAGGATCGTAGAGCCTGGCAATATCTGACAATACTTGCCGCTTTGAATATGCATTGCTTTCTTCACTTAGTTTAACGCGATAACTAAGTTGGTCAGTTAGTGGATGCCACATAATTCCTAACGATTTATAACTTTGGTCTAAATTCAAATCCAAAGACATTTGCATTTCCAAATCTTCGACAGGCACACCATCTAAAATTCGCATATCATTACTAATCCATTTGCGAAGATGAAATATTTCTTTCCGCTTGCTGATTGTTTTTTCCAAATCTTCTTCTCCTGATAACAGATCGTCTACGTAAAATTCATTCATCGTCGTATGCATTGGGATATCTAAAGCGCTCATCTTCTGCCAGTTTTCTCAAAGTTCTAATGGCCAAAAACGGTGCACAACTTGTACCAAATGTTACCGTGGTCAATGCGTAATCTTTTATTTCTTCGGATGGATTGGACCTCCACAAAATTCGTTGAAATTGTGCATCTTTCGAGTGCATGTTTATCTGACGATACATTTTTGCTATATCAGCAACAAAAGCAAAGCGGTGCCATCTCCATTTCATCAACACGGTCATGAGGTCGTTTTGAATAGCTGGACCAGCAAACAAAGTTTCGTTCAATGATATACCAGAGGTTGTTTTTCTCGAGGCATCGAAAACGACTCGACATCTTGTGCTGCTTTCCTTTTGGATTGCATGGTGTGGTAAGTAATGCGCAACACATTGACGTTGATCTCCTTTGAATATATGCTCATTAATATCGCTTACTAGCTTCATGTGGCCTAGATCCAAATATTCCTGAATGCAATTAGTGTATTCTTTTTTTAAGTTTTCATCCTTTTGAAAACGCTTTTCTAACGATGAAAAACTAGACAAAGCTGTGGCTCTTGAGGATCCCAAAGAATTTCGGCATTCGATGCTTTTGAACGGCAATTTCACAGAGTAACGACCCGATTTGTCCCGAGATGTAGTTTCCACAAAGAATGATTCGCAAAATTCTTCCTCTTTAGTTGGAATTCGGTTTGGTTGCACTTCCTCTAATTCACAGAACTTCTTCAATTGCTCATTGACTTCCACATCAGCGTTTGTTTCTACTTTGAAACTTTGAACCGTCGACACGACTGCATTTTCTATTTGTCCAGATATCACCCAGCCTAATGTTGTGTTCTGTGCTATTGGTCCCGCGACTAGTTTCATCATTTCCCCTAGCATCACATTGCCTACAACGTCGGCTCCTAATAAAACGTCAATGCGACAAGGACGGTCGAAGAACGGATCGGCGAGCTGCAAGTATTTTATTTGGTCCCAATCCGATGTCAACACTGCTTTGTTAGGAATTGAATTGGTCAATTTATCTAGTATGTATGCGTCGAAATCCAATACGCCTCCTGTTCGAGTGTGCATGCTGATTTGTACTATTTTCTTTACTTTAGTTGGATCAGAGGTTCCGATTCCAGACACATTTACTTTGGCTGACTTTCTGGTTAAACCCAATTGTTGCACGGCAGATTCTGTAATTAAAGAAACCTGTGATCCCTGATCCAGCAGCGCTCTTAATGTGACAAGACCAATGGGAGAGTGCAAAGTAACGACAGCTGTGGCTAGAAGAACTTCTCGTCGGTTCAATGTGTTAATGCTATGTACATGCAAGTGTTCCGCTTGTGATGTTGATGACAATAGATTGGTTGCACTGTTGGCCGATGGATCATCTCGATGCAGAAGTGTATTATGTGACCTTTGACACTTCAAACATTTGAATCTGCTAGGACAATTTATCAATAAGTGTCCTCTATCCAGGCAATTCAGACATAGCCCATTTCGTTTAACGATATCGAATTTGTTAGGATGGGGCAGTTGTTTAAATTGTGCACAATGAACTAAACGGTGAGGACCTCGACAATGAACACATAAAGGTGACGAATGTGTTTGTACTGAATGCACATTGCGAGTATGAGATTGAGTTCGAAATTGTTTAGATCGATCGATCCCGGAAGCTTCTAAAGCACGAAATCTTTGATTTAAAAAGGTTTTCAACTCATCAAATGAAGGCAATTTGGTGGTTAATGCTTGATTTTGCTCCCACAGCTGACGGGTTTCTTGAGGTAATCGTTGGGTTGTCAGATACACCACTATGTATTGCCATAAATCCCCTAACTTTAAATTTTCAATTGACTGAACACATTCAACAGTACGATCAACAAGACCTTTCAATGCAGTAGCGGATTCGGATGCATTACCAATGCTGAACAATTTCTTAAATTGAGCATTTAACAACACTCTTTGGTTGTCATATCGCTCATTTAACAAGTTCCACGCGGACTCATAATTTGCTCCAGTTATGGCTAAATTTTCCGCTTCACCACCTAGATTGCATTTTAAATAATGCAGCTTTTCCACTTGTGATAACGAAGCCCGACCATGGATAATTGACACAAAAAGATCCTTAAATGGCACCCAATCTTCATAATTTCCCGTAAATTTAGGTAAGTTTATCCGAGGAAGTTTCAAATCTAATTCATCAGTTTCTGTTTGCACTTGCGTCTTCGTGGTCTGCTTGCCTTCAACCCCTGCGCCCCTTGCAATAATTCTTCCAATTCCGATTGGAAATTTAGATGAAGATTTTCAAATTTATCGAAGTCTTCAGTAAAATACGGCAATTCCACAATCTTCTCATTCACTTGTTCCAAAATCTGCTCATGGGTCTCCAAGAAGCGCTCGTAAAGAGCTTGTATTTTGCTAAGCAAAGATTGGTAATAACCCGTTGTTTTCCGTGCTTTGGAATCTTTACGATAATTTACTTGCCATCTTGCAAGTTGATCACATGCGATCTTTTGTCGTACAATAAGATTCTAGACGTCAGCCATTTAAGTGTGATTGAAAAGTGCACAATAAGGATTACAAAGAATGTACAGTTGTATACGAACAAAGGTTACTAACCGTGGCAGAGATTCAACCGTTATGGCGGAAGGGAAATACCGTGAATTCAGCACGTTCTTACAAATTCCCGTTAACACGGAGTACGAATCAAAAGCTGCCGATACTTTTCACAATTTTATTGCACTTTTCGAATTCACCGCAAATTGCAAATTTACATGCCCAATATAAATGCACAAATACCGAATGTATATCTGATATACTGGTTGAATTCCGAATCTAATTGATTTAGCTAAATGCCACTATATATTCCAGATTCCAGTATATTGTGGTTTGAATTATGTACCAAATTTATTCACTTCACTTGTTTGTGTGAGCAATTCAAATGATCTTTCAATTTATTCAAATTTCAATTATATGATAAGTATAATATCAATTTCAAGTAATGCACAACGATGTGTTACAGTTATGCGTTCAAATAATTAAATTTGTATTAACCTGTATGCATAGTTACATAAAAAGGAAAAAGGAAAGGACTTACTCAGTGCTCAAATAAGGAAAAATCTTGCCAATTGTCTCACAAACCACTTTTACCGAAATTGACTCGCGACACGATCCGGTTCGAAGGACCAGAATGTTTCTTTCGAATCTTAAAAATTTCACCTTATGAGAATTCCCGGTTAAATTAAAAACACCGCAGCAAGTTCAGTTCACCAATTTATTCAAATTTTAATATTTCAAAACACTTTCTAATCTCAAATTCTAAAACTTTCTATTTTTCGGTTAAATACTTGATTTAAACGACACGATTTCAAATTCTAACTACTTTCTAATTTCGAAAAACGATTTACAATGCGAACGGTTTCAAGGTTGACGATGTACTAACTTTTACTTCAAATTTCTATTCTAACTTTTACTTTTTGAAAAATAACTGGATAGTGAAAATTTCGGTATATTCCAGCTTTGAACAATTACTGGTTTTTGAATTTACACTATCCAATTTTACAATTTAAAACACAGCATTAAATTTCCCGATCAGCTGTCTGTCTATCTGCCCATCTGTCTCCGTTGTCAAAGTGACAACGTCAATTCATTGTTGAACATACATACTTTTTAAAAGAAGGTATATATATATATATATATATATATATATATATATATATATATATATATATATATATATATATATATATATATATATATATATATATATATATATATATATATATATATATATATATATCTATATATATATATAAATATATATATAAATATATATATATATATATATATATATATATATATATATATATATATATATATATATATATATATATATATATATATATATATATATATATATCTATATATATATATATATATATATATATATATATATATATATATATATATATATATATATATATATATATAAATATATATATATATATATATATATATATATATATATATATATAAATATATATATATATAAATATATATATATATATATAAATATATATATATATATATATACATATATATATATATATATATATTAGCGCCGGCGGCCATTTTAGTGATATTTTTAATATACCTATTTTTCCGTACACAAATAATTTTTGCAAAAATAAAGTTGACGAAATACATTGGAAACGTGTTTTACATGTGAATCGGATAATGTTTTGGAATTTTTTAACCCCATATGTGCGCTGGGTGCCTAAAAATAGAACAGGAAAACTTGAAAATTTTTAAATTGTGATAACTTTTGACAGAGCTATTCAATCATTACGGAATTTTCAGGGCATATTGATATTTGTTAGTTGTAGATTAATGTAGCTTTTAATGAGCATGCTGGCAACCCTGTAGCTAGGGCAGGCACTGAAACAGCAAACCTCCAAATAATCCTCTCTCTTGAAATAATGCCGTTTCTTTAAAGAAAAGCCACTCATATGTAAATCTTGTGCTTTGTTTACATAGACAATAAAAAAATTTGATATGGTATTACGGGCACGCCTGGTAACCCTTGCCCAATTTACCTAATTTTTAGCATCAAAAATTTCTGTTCACGGAAACTCACCATCCGATGAGCAGAATGAATTGAAATTTCCAGAATATATTGATCTTAAATAGGACCAGGTCTGATAGAAGTGATTTTGAAATGCGGGCGATTCTGTGCCAGTGGTGCCATCTTGAAAAATCACTAAAAAAGATAACTGCTTTTAGCCCTTTAAATTCTGATTCAATCGTTCGATTTTGACGAAATTCACACAGTAGCTGGAGCTGCACCACGTTTGGTAGAAATTTGGTTGAAAAATTCGGTTGGAGCTGCCAGCTATGATAATTTTGGTGTCTTAGATTTGAAAAAATAAAAACATGGAAGTGAAAACATTCAAACCATCGAATATCCTAAAAAATGTCCGTTTCTTACAATAAAACCAATCTGCATACAAATCTTATGCTTTATCTACACGTTCAAAGTAAAACTTTGGAAATTTCATGTCGGACCAGAACGGTTACCCTTTCCCAGTTAATCTATATTTTTAGCATCAAAAACTTCTGTTCACGGGAACTCACGAATCAATAATCAGAAACAATTGAAATTTAAAGAATGCATTGGACTTAAGTAGGACCAGGTCTGATAGAAGCGATTTTGAATTGTAGGCAACTCTGTGCCAGTGGTGCCATCTTGAAAAATTACAAAGAAAAAAAACTGTTTTTTTCCCTATGAAATGTTACCAGATTTTCTTGAAATTGACACAGTAGCTGAACCTTACTTTAAACTCTGTTTGATAGAAATTTGGTTGAAAAATTCGATTGGCCCTGCCAGCTATGGAAATTTTTGTGTCTTTAATTTTTAAAAATTCGCTCAGGAAAATAAAACTTTTTGCCCTTTAACTTCCAGCGCAGTCATGCAATCAATACGAATTTCATACAATTAATGTAACTTATTATAATCATTATTCAAGCCAAATTGGGTTGAAAAGCCATGATAGGGTTGCCAGCTATTGTTGGTTTTGTGTTTGTTTTCAATATCTTTATTAAGCTGTTTTATCGTAGAATTTTCAATTGGTAATGATATTGTAGTGACAATAAACAGCAAATATTAAGCTTTCGATTATTTGAAAAAACTTGCTGCAGGTAACCCTAAATTTCTTTATACTCCTATAACTTCGAATGTAATAGAAAAACGTGAAGGAGATGTGATATATTCTTGGCTTTGATACTGGCGAAAGGTTGCCAGCACGAGTCGGTTGTGCTACTTTTGTATGAATAAATGCTTACAGAAACATTTACAATGAAAATAAATAACCGATGTTTCAATTCCCAAAGTTCTGCAAATTTTTCGGATCGCATCTTTAAACACCAACTTCAGTTACAGTGCTGCAGGCACTGAGCATTTTCTTCAATGATGTTATATGAGATGCTGCTTTCAAAATTTTGTGAAATAAGCAACTGATGACGAATATAATTAACAAGTGTTTTGCTCTCATAAACGTTGAAATTCATGCCAGTGGTAATATCTGAAACCTTCCACCATATGAGTTATAATGCATTCTTGAGACCAAAGTAAAACGTGGCGTTTGAAACAGTTTGGCCGTAATAAGCAGCTCATGTGGGGGAATATGCACTCAAAACCTGCACGATTCTTCTACTGTTCTTCGAATATTAGTGTTTCTAGCGGTTCAGGTTCAATATAACAACGTGAAGCAGATTTGATATATTCTTGGCTTTGATACTGGCGAAAGGTTGCCAGCACGAGTCGGGTGTGCTACTTTAGTATCAATAAATGCTTACAGTTAGTATACATACCGGAAACATTTACAATGAAAATAAATAACCGATGTTTCAATTCCCAAAGTTCTGAAATTTTTCGGATCGCATCCCCAAACACCAACTTCAGTTACAGTGCTGCAGGCACTGAGCATTTTCTTCGTTGATGTTATATGAGATGCTGCTTTCAAAATTTTGTGAAATAAGCAACTGATGACGAATATAATTAACAAGTGTTTTGTTCTCATAAACGTTGAAATTCATGCCAGTGGTAATATCTGGAACCTTCCACCATATGAGCTATAATGCATTCTTGAGACCAAAGTAAAACGTGGCATTTGAAACAGTTTGGCCGTAATAAGCAGCTCATGTGGTAGAATATGCACTCAAAACCTGCACGATGCTTCTACTGTTCTTCAAACATTAGTGTTTCTAGCGGTTCAGGTGCGCTAGAGTTTTGTGATTAAGATTATTAGACTATGAGTACCAGTAAAAAATTGGGAACGTGGATGGTCTGAGTTGAAAAGATTAAAGAAGTGTTAGCTAGAGGAGTGTTGGTGAGAGTAGTATAGATTAAGCAAAACGCTGGCAAACTGATTAAGACTGAAGGAGTACGTACAACCAAACAAACAATTTTCTTTTTCTTGTGTTTCCATTAGCAAACGATCTTAACCCTCTAACTGGCCAATTTTTATATAACAAGAAACATTTTTTTAAAGGGTGTATTTCGTGTATATAAACATATTTAAACTTGAAAAAAAACCCTGTATTTTCAATACCCTAGGTTCTAGGTACCAAAATAGGCACCCCGCCTTAAGGCGGACCTGCCCGGTTACGAAAAAAATACATATTTAAGAAAAATATACAAAGGTGAAAGAAATTTATTTATGACATTAGCAAAAGTAATATATATTAATTATTTTTTTTATGGAATTCTCGGAAACATTTTTTTGTTGACGATAGGCATAGATTCAAGTTGCATTTACAGCAAAAAACCTGGGTTTCGGATTTACAACCCTTATTTTTGCACATTCGCTTACCGCTCCTATCAAGAAAATCTGGCATGTGATTCAAACCATTAAATCGAATATCTGGCTCTGGAGTGTATGTTTTGTTGCTCGGTTTTGCCTCTGACATTTCATCTTGTTGCGAAGCAAGTGATGGTCTGCCGGGTCCTTTTTTCGGAGCTTCATTTGCGCAGAGCACAGAAGCTACTTTAGCTCTAAAATTTGGCAACGAGGGTGACGTGCCGTGAATGCGCTTATGTAATAAATACGCGTTTACCATTGCCACATCGATGAAATGGTAAAATAATCGTAAAGTCCATTTGCGGGTCTTCAAACGGATGTGGTACCTTCCAAGCAGACCATCCATTAAATCGACTCCACCCATGTGGTGGTTATACTCACGTATAATGGTCGGGCAATCAATCTCTACATATGTTTTGGTATTTCGATCAAATCGAGTTGCTTTAGATGTCTGCATATCATTTTTGCTCTTGAATGGGAGTATTCCGACATATGAAGAGGCCAAGCGGACGTTTTTATTGTCCTGCCATAAAACAGTCGTCAAGTCTACGCCATGTGCATTTCCAACGTATTCAACAGAGAAATCTTTCTCTACTTTTGCAAGCTCTATATCGCTAGGTAGCTTACAATTAGGAATACGACCAGAGCGAATTGTCCCTAATGAGTAAATTCCTCTGCTTCTGAGATAAATTAGCAACGGCAATGTGGTATAAAAATTGTCGAAATAAAGTACGTGGTTGACGAAGTTAGGGATGGTTTGTGACAAACGTACGACAACATTAGCCGCTGGACCTAAATCTGGCATATTAGGCAAAATGGTGTTGCTACCAGCACCGGTATAGATTTCAAAACCATAGGAGAATCCACTAGTATCACAGAGCACGAAAAGTTTGAACCCCCCACCTATGGGGTTTTGCTGGCATGAACTGTCGCAAATTAGAAACCATTTTGGTTGCGCACATTTGCTCATCTACACACAATCGAGGTAGTTTAGGGACTGTTTCAAATCGTGCGTTGAAATGTTTCACCAAAGGTGAAACTTTGTATAATGGGTCAAAATCAGGTTGGCGCCGTTTTTACTAATGTTCGAAGAACAATAGTATTAAACTCGTTTCGCCGAAAATTCATATTTCTTTATTTATATATATATATATATATATATATATATATATATATATATATATATATATATATATATATATATATATATATATATATATATATATATATATATATATATATGTATATATATATATATATATATATATATATATATATATATATATATATATATTAGCAAATCGGTTAATATAAGTAATCTTTGGAGTGGCCTATCCGATTGAGCTGAAATTTTCGGATGTCGTAGATGTATATAGTAGGTAGGTCCATGACTTGTTCGAATTCAGTTATCTTTAACTTTTTGGCGGCGGCGGGCATTTTAGTGAATTTTCAGGTACTCCTATATTTCCAAGCAGTGTAAAATTTTTGTAACAAAAAGTATTGGAAATAAAAACTTATTATGTTTTAGGTTTGCTCATGATAAAGAATTGGAAATTTTGAGCCGTGTGTGGGTGGTGAGTGCCTAAAAGTGGGCAAGGAATTTTTCTCAAATTTTGATTTGTCATAACTTCTGACAGAAACATTTGATCATCGTGAAATTAATAGAGCGTATTGATGTAGACTAGAACTTAGCACACATGGATTTTAAAAACAGTGTGGGTAACCCTCTAGCTATGGCAGGCTCTTAAAAAAAAATCCTTCAAATCATCGACCTTCCTGAAAAATTTTTGCTTTTTGCCAAAAAACTCAAACCATTGATAAATCTAAATCTTTGTCCATCACGTCAGATTAAAATTTTCCAAATTCCGATTCGCACAAGAACGGCAACCCATCACCAAACTACCTCTATTTTCAGCACTCGAAAGTTCTGTTCACGAGAACTGACGACCGGGTTATCCAATTATAGTGAAATTTACAGGACATGTTAATATTAGCTAGGACCAGGTCTGATAGAAGTGATTTTGAAATGCGGGCAACCGTGTGCCAGTGGTACCATCTTGAAAAATCACTGAGAAAAAAAACCGGTTTTTGGCCTATAACTTCCGATTCAGCTATTAAATTTTGACAAAATTCATACAATACTTGGATCTTGTTCTATGTAACATTTGGTGAAAATTTCGCTGAAGAATTAGAATAGAGTTGCCAGCTATGGTGATTTTTGTCTCCTAAATCTTACAAATTTGCCCAGCAAAATAAAGATTTCTTCCCTATATTTTCCGGTCCAGTGTAGAAATCGGAACGAACTTCTCGCAGTAAATGAACCTTAATATGAACCAAATGTCATAGAAATTTCGTACGAAAATTTTGAAAGGGCTGCCAGCTATGACCATTTTGTAATTTTGTTTAATTTCTTTACTGAGCGATTATGTCATTAGATTTGCAAATGGAAATGATCCTGCAATGAAAATTAACAACAAATATTAACGCTTTAAAAACTTGAAAAGTTTTGAGGGTGGTAACCCTAAAATTCTTTTCACCCGTATAACGTCCAGCGCAGTGATTCAATCGAAACGAAATTTACTGGTTGGGTTTAACTTAACGTGAAGCAGATTTGGTATGTGTTTTGCTTTGATGCTTACACAGGGTAACCAGCATTAGCCATTTCCGTAAATATTGCACCAAAAGATGCTTCAAATTACGTTCTCATATGCAAAGAATTTGCAATAAAAATAAGAAACCAATTTCGAAATTTTTCGAGTTTTGAACATTTTTCGGATGGCAGCCTCAAACAACGTTTAACCGCTGAAAATTTTGATAAAAATCCTGCGATGAGAACGAAATTCAGAGGATAAGTTGATTTGAGTATGAGTTTGTTATGGTAAACTTATTGCTGCTTCGTTCGGACTACTTCGTTCGGGTTGCCAGCACTGAACATTTTCATCATTTGTGTTATAGTTGAGTTTTGTTGCTTTGGATAAGGAATGGTGCATATGATTCTAAAAAACAGTGTTTTACGTCTTTCCAAACTTTTTTGTCACTCAAAGAAAATTTCTTCGAAAATTAGTTTTTTAGCGGTTCAGGTGCGCTAGAGTTTTTTTCTTTAGACTTGTCGTTAAAGTGGAGATATTTTCGAATCGCATAAAATTGCTTAGATGTCATTGCTGTGTGAATCGGCCCAAAAGAATACCGACCCCAATACTCTGCAGCACTTGGATATCGATATATTGACATGAATATCAATATTCCAATGTATTTACGAATGTCTGAAGCTGACACTGTAAATGTTGTTTGAATGTCATGCTGCTGAGCATATAAGTTTGTCTGTTCTGAAACTTTGTCAAAAAGTTCCCGGGTAAAAAAGTACGTGAAACATTGGTAAGGTGTTTCCAAATCGTTAAAAATTGATGGAAGATTTGCAGTTCCACGGAACACCACTTCATTTTTATGTAGCTGTAAATGCTTTTTGCGCCATAATATTGATTTACAGTCTTTTGATTGTGCTGTAAGCTCACGCGCTGTTCCAGTAAAGCCACCAGCATTGGTTTCAGGAATGTCAGCATCGTCTTCAAATTCTGGGAGAGGACTACGAGGTCGTTTGCTAGGTTTCTTATGTCGTAGGAAGATTGTGGATGGTGCAGGTAAGGCTGATAATTCTGCTTTGGATGGTTCTGTTGAAGCCGACGTTGATGGTTCCGCATTGATGTATTCCGTTGAAATCGGTACTTGAAGATTGTCGGAGATTTCAGTTTTATTGGATGTCTCAGCTACTTCATCATCAAGAGATACATCTAACAACTCAATACTTTCATCAATTTGATGTGCTAAACCAGGCAATTCCACGTGGTCATCATCAAAATCACATCCCAATTCATCATCTTCATCATCGGTGGTGTCTCCATTCACAGATATGGATTCTAAAAGCTCAAATACTTCATCAGCCATCATTTTTGATAAGTTGATTTTTTTTGTAGAGCAATAACCACTTCCTGGATTCATATTTGATGCCATGGCTGAGTACGAAATGGCAATGAACAAAAATTAAAAATGTTGCCTCTAACCGGCAAGACCGCCTTTAGGCGGGTAGCGGTTATAAGTAGTTCGCAGCAAAAATAAAGGCGAAGCAAGCTTTGTTTATAAGCTATTTCATTAAAAACACCTTTATTTACTCACCTATAAATTTTCTGCTTTGATAAACACGGCACCTATATTTATTTTCCAACACTGAAAACTATATTCTTTTGTTTTGTACACTTCAGTTGGCATCTCACATCAAACTGACTAGAACATTTGAAATCAAGACACGGCTAGCTTTCCATCTGCATCGGTGGATGGGTACGTTCAATACAAAAGCCAGGACTGCGTGTTTACTACAAGCAAAATTCACTTGCGTGCATAAACGAGATTTAACTGAAGCCGCCTCAAGGCGGGCATGCCTGTTAGAGGGTTAACTTGAGCACAAATCCAATGTCGTTGTTAGGATTTCGTAGAAATTCTCACGAGGTAAGACAGGAGTTGTTACTCTCTGACAAATTTGGTCACCAGGCATCAGTTAAACATGCAAAGAAACAGAAACTATAATTCATCCCGAAGTAATTCGTACCGAATTCCACTCATTATTGCTTATTAACCACTCACTTTGGTAGGTTTTTGAAGGTTACACCACTCGTAGGGCATAAGGCGTTGAAATACTCACTTTGTGTCTTTAACCTGGAAGTAACTACAATGTGCGTGTGATGTTCATAGTGTAGGGTAGATTACAAGACACCAGAGTCGGCAGGTTATTTGACTAGCCAACAAGTACATTCGTGTTCGAGGATTTTGGCGGTAGTCGGCTGTCGAAAAGTTGATAAGTTGACAAGAAACATTGTATCATCGTGCAGGTAAAAACAAAGCGGCAGCTTCATTAAAATGTGTAACGTGGAGCAGTTGGCTGAGGCACGGGCTACTACGGCAAAGGCGTTGGATTGATTCCGATAGGCGACGTCATAAGCTGCATTTTCCTGTTTTTTCTTTTCTTTTATTGAAATGGCAGCAATATAATTATTGACGTCAGCATCTCCTCCGTAACGAATGAATTCGTATTCATGATACATGGACTCAACAAATGGACATTTCTTTTACAACAAAAGAAACACCCCGAACATACATTAGACAACGACTCGAGCGACGTGCAGCATTTGGGTATAAGCCTTCTCGTTGACATACATACACATCCACATCACAAATCGTCGACGGGAGGGTATAGAAATACACACAGATATATAAATTTTTGTAAAATTAACATAGGAAGATGAGCCCGGCCCGAGTTGGCATTATGAAACTATTAAACCTGGCATTAGTAAGGCCGCCAACAACTAAGATGAATCAGGAAAGTGGCTTATTCGTCAAACCGGGGAATAAAGCAGGGCTAAAATATGCTCCGGTGGTCATATGATTCGACAGGGTTAGATTAGAACCGATTCGGATGGTAACTATCTTGTTTACATAGAAATTTCGAACTCGGACAATTCGACAATCGAATAGGAAAATTGGAGAACAGGCTGATCATGTGAATTTCGGATGGTCACAGGAATGCTCCTAACTGGAGTAGCGGGATGCCTTGCAGTTAAACAGAAACGGCGGTGCAATGGATATTTTCCGTCGCAGGCATTCGAAGTCAAGCCCTAAAGCGAGTCGAACGAAATCGGAATTTTATCAGGTAATTCACACATCCAACTAAGAAAATTATACGAGTGCTGGAAGTCAATTTGTGGACGGAGAAATTCAACGCAATGCAAAGAGAACCTCGGAAGACTTTTTCGAGACGGCAGTCTGGACGTGACCAGCAGCTCATCGATCAAAAGTTGTAAGCATCACTTAAGAGGATAGTAGTGCAGTTTGTAGAGACGGTGGCTACCACGCTGAAGACATCGGTTCAAGACCAGTGAGCGCCGTTAGTTTTTTTTTCTTTCTTCGGCCAACATCCGTGAGAGAAGAACGCAGCATTTGGTCGTCGCGGGAGAAGTACGAGCAACAGCCAGCAGCCGTCGAAGCGAAACTTGGTTAGTTCTTTTAACTTAAATTAGCACATTGTCCGCATCTATGTGGCATAAACTAGTGTAAGCAGTTGAGAAGCTGTAAGAGAATACGGTAAAAACAACTAGTTAATCCGTAGCTGAGTCTGTGAAAAAGTGAGTGGCGGTGAAGATTTAGAAGAAAACCCGGTTTTCCTCATGCGGAATACTTTCGGATTCATAAAGTAGAGTTAGATAGTTTGAAGTTAAAGAATTTCAAGTTCAAGTTTGATTTGTGGGCAGATGTGCTGTAAGCAATGTTTTTTTCAGCAATGAAAGTGTGAAAGCTGAACTACAGTTGCCCTTTTATATGCCCAAAGGGTAAAATTTCGAGAGGTGGGTGAAATTTGTTCTCTCCAACCGAATAATTGGCCGTCAGTTTGGGTAGTTGTGGATGGAATACAGTAGTGGGTTTTCTGCTTTAACGCAAATGTGGTAACGTATTTCATATGATCTTATTCATTGTCTGATTTTTCTTGGTTGTAAGTGTGGTAACGTATCGGATGTTATCCTCTTCAGTATCTGTATCGTTGCTTTCTGTATTCTGGTCATAAATCTGTTGAAATGAAGCTCGCTCAGTAGTTCGAGGCTGAATTAATTTGCGGGCAAGTGGCACCCACCCATGACCCGCCACCGACGGGTCTTGCCAGGTTTTGGTTACTCTAACCGGACGGGTGAAGATTAAATTGACCGTTTCGCAAACGTGAAAATCGTGTTAACTTTTGAAAGTCGATAGTGGTTGTGAAAGAATACTGAATCCAAGACATAGACGCAGCAGTGAGCTCACAGAGGATAACACCAGCTTTAGGGACAATTGAATTCCATTGTGAGAGTTTCAGGTGACAAGGATGGCGAGACCAATCTACATCCTAAAACATAAATAGATATAAATAAATATACTAATGTTTGTAGCATTTAAACAAAAAAAACTCTAGCGCACCTGAACCGCTAGAAACACTAATGTTCGAAGAACAGTAGAAGAATCGAGCAGGTTTTGAGTGCATATTCCACCACATGTGCTGCTTATTACGGCCAAACTGTTTCAAATGCCACGTGTTACTTTCTTCTCAAGAATGCATTATAACTCATATGGTGGAATGTTTCAGATATTACCACTGGCATGAATTTCAACGTTTATGAGAGCAAAACACGGGTTAATTATATTCGTTATCAGTTGCTTATTTCACATAATTTTGAAAGCAGCATCTCATATAACATCAATGAAGAAAATGCTCAGCGCCTGCAGCACTGTAACTGAAGTTGGTGTTTGGGGCTGCGATCCAAAAAATTTGCAGAACTTTGCGAATTGTAACATCGGTTATTTATTTTCATTGTAAATGTTTCCGGTATGTATACTAACTGTAAGGATTTATTGATACAAAAGTAGCACAACCGACTCGTGCTGGCAACCTTTCGCCAGTATCAAAGCCAAAAATATATCAAATCTGCTTCACGTTGTTTAATTACATTCGAAGTTATAGGAGTATAAAGAAATTTAGGGTTACCTGCAGCGAGTTTTTTCAAATGATCGAAAGCTTAATATTTGCTGTTTATTGTCACTACAATATCATTACCATTTGAAAATTCTACGATAAAACCGCTTAATAAAGATATTGCAATTAAACACAAAACCAACAATAGCTGGCAACCCTATTGTGGCTTTTCAACCAAATTTGGCCTGAATAATGTTTATGACAGGTTTCATTAATTGTATGAAATTCGTATAGATTTCATGACTGCACTGGAAGTTATAGTGCAAAAAGTTTCATTTTCCTGAGCGAATTTTCAAAACCAAAGACACAAAAATTACCATAGCTGGCAGCACTAATCAAATTTTTCAACCAAATTTCCACCAAACAGAGATTAGAGTTAGGTTTAGCTACTGTGCCAATTTCATGAAAATCTGGTAACTTATTCACATTTCATAGGGCAAGAAGCAGTTTTTTTTCTTTGTAATTTTTCAAGATGGCACCACTGGCACAGACTTGCGCACAATTCAAAATCGCTTCTATCAAATCTGGTCTTACTTAAGTCCAATGCATTCTGCAAATTTTAGCTGTATCTGATTATTGGTTCGTGAGTTTCCGTGAATAGAAGTTTTTGATGCTAAAAATATAGGTTAACTGGGAGAGGGTTACCGTTCTTGTCCGAAATGAAATTTCCAAAGTTTTATTTTGAACGTGTAGATATAACATAAGATTTATATACAGATTGATTTTATTGTAAGAAACGGAAATTTTTTTTAATATTCGATGGTTTGAATGTTTTCACTTCCAAATTTTTTTTTTCAAAATGAAGACATCAAAATTATCCTAGCTGGCAGCTCCAACCGAATTTTTCAACCAAATTTCTACCAAACGTGGCTTAAAATAAGGTCCAGCAATTGTGTGAGTTTCGTCAAAATCGAACGATTCAATCAGAATTTATAGGGCTAAAAACAGTTATCTTTTTTAGTGGTTTTTCAAGATGGCACCACTGGCACAGAATCGCCCGCATTTCAAAATCACTTCTATCAGACCTGGTCCTATTTAAGACCAATACATTCTGCAAATTTAAATTCATTCTGCTCATCGGATCGTGAGTTTCCGTGAACAGAAGTTTTTGATGCTAAAAATATAGGTAAATTGGGCAAGGGTTACCAGGCGTGCCCGTTATACCATATCTTTTTTTTTTTTTTGGTTATGTAAACAAAGCACAAGATTTATATATGAGTGGCTTTTTTTTGAAGAAACGGCATTTTTTCAAGAGAGACGATGATTTGGAGGTTTTCACTTTCGTTGCCTGCCCTAGCTACAGGGTTGCCAGCACGCTAATTTAAAGCTACACAAATCTATAGCTAAATAATATTAATATGTCCTGAAAATTTTGTAATGATTGAATAGCTCTGTCAAAAGTTATCGAAATTTAAAAATTTAAAAATTTTCCCGTCCTCTTTTTAGGCACCCAGCGCACACATAGGGTTAAAAAATTCCAAAGCATTATCCGATTCATATGTAAAACACGTTAGAAATTTATTTCGTTAACTTTATTTTTGCGAAAATTATTTGTGCACGAAATAATAGGTATATTAAAAATATCACTTAAATGGCCGCCGGCGCCAAAAGGTTAACAATAACTGACATTTAAAGAAACCTGGACCTATTCTGCATATACACCAATGTATCCTGAAAGTTTCAGCTCAATCGGATGGCGCGTTCCCGAGATTATCTCACTGAAATTTTTTGATGATATATATATATATATATATAAAGAAATATGAATTTTTGGCCGAATCGATTTTAATACTAATGTTCTTCGAACATTAGTAAAAAAGAAATACTAATGTTCGATGAACAGTAGAAGAATCGTACAGATTTTGAGAACATATTCACCAACCTGTTTTGAGTGCAAAATCACTTTCATCTCAACAGTGCATTTAAACTCATAAGGTGGAAAAGATTTCAGAAATTTCAAGATTTACGAAAGCCAAACACTGTAAAGCTTTGAAAGCAGCATAACATAACATAAGCAAAGAAAATGTTTAGTGCTTGCAACACTTTACCATCACTGTAACTCAGTCTCCCACAATTGCCTCATGTTAAAATCTAATAAACCTATTGATTTCGATTTTATCCGATGATTTCGTCAAAAGTTACAGGAATAGCATGATGTTTAGGGTCAAAACACGCAAGATATTTGGAACCAAAAACAATTCTAGAACTTATAAAATTTAAACATTTATAACTTATTTTCATTGTAGATGTTATACTTAATGTAATACTTAATGTAAGCATTTGTTGTACGAAAATGGCACAAAAAACTTCGCGCTGGCAACCCTCTGCTAGCATCAATGCCAAAACTTTTTCGCACCCGCCTCATATTAAAGCCTACCTACTCTGGGAATTTCGTTTGGATCCGATGACTGCATTGGAAGTTAAAGGGGTACAAAGAAATTTAGGGCCTACCAATCGCAAAAGTTTTTAAATTTTCGAAATTTAATCATTGTAGTTAATTGTCACTCAAAAAACATAGCCGTTCGAAATATTTTAAACTTAATCATTGTTGTTAATTGTCACTCAAAAATCATAGCCGATCGAATAATGAAATCGCAATCAAATACAAAACAAACAATAGCTGGCAACCATAAACAGGTTTTTTCCCAAGATTCTCTCTAAAAATTGCCTATAATAAGTTCCATATATCATTTGAAATTCGTTTCGATTACATGGTTGCACTGGAATTTATAGGGCAAAAGGCTTTATTGTCCTGAGCAATTTATCAAAACCCAAGACACCAAAATTACCAGCCTAATTTTTCAACTTTACTTCTACAAAACAAGGCTTAAAGTACAGTTCAGCTACTTTGTAAGTTTCATGAAAATTTGGCAACTGAATTGAAATTCTTAGGGCAAAAAGAATTTTTTTTTCCTTTTAATTTTTCACCACTGGTACAGAGAAGCCCACATTTCCAAATGGCTTCTATCAGAAGCTTGAGTAGCCTAGTGGGTAGAGCACTGGCTTCTTGCGTGTGGGGTCCCTGGTTCGAATCCAGGTTCGGACGAGGATCCGCGCATCAAGCTTTGAGTTCACCTAGCTCTGATTAGGTACCTGATTTAAATCAGGGGTAAAGTGAGTCGTGGAACTAATCACACCACACTCGTATTCACAATGATTAAAAAAATTGTAATGAAGCTCTCTACCAGCTTCAACCCCTAGACCCGTACAAGGGTTGTCGTGGGATTACTTAACTTACTTACTTCTATCAGACCCGGTCCTACTCAATACCAATACATTCTGTGAATTTCATTTGTATGTGAATATTGGGTCATGAGTTCTCGTAAACAGAAGTTTTGATCCTAAAAATGTAGTTCAATTGAACAAGGGCTACCGCTCTTGTCCGATGTGAAATTTCAAAAGTTTTATTTTGGCTGTATAGCAACAAATACATGTCCTGTAAATTAAAGAATGATCTGATACTCTTGTCAAAAGTTATCGCTCTATAAAAAAGAATCGCGAAAGGTGATCTAAGACGATGAGGGCTCCAGTGTTGCCAGACTTGGACCTAGGGGGCCGATGATATCGATGTACAAGCGCTGGAATAGCCGCTCGCGAACGGACTGCAGCGTCATTGGTGGTCTTGCAGGTAAGGCATGATCCAACAAACACCTTAACTTAAGCGGCCATTTTAGGACAGTAAAACCGTTGCCGTAGTCGACCGAGGATTTTGGCCACGCCACCATGCGCACTCAAGGGTGGATCTTGACCAATTCTGCCGTCACTTCTGACGGCACCCACAACTTTCAAGCCAATTGGTCTTGAAGTCCGTTTCCGGTCGCATACTCGGTCCGCTTGTACACGAACCCATCTACAACTTTTAGGTGCGGCAGTTGGTGTTGTTCTGCCTGGACTTTTGCCACTAGCTCCATATAAGAAGCACTTTTGAAACGCGGCGAAGTCAAGTCTAGCTCCATCGAAGTGTCCTCGCCTGCCGCCGGTATCAACGCCTCGGCAGGTACTACGTTTTGGCTTCCCTTTCGGTGGACAATTTTGAAATTGAACCCTTGAAGTTTCAAGGCCCACCAGGCTAATTGGCCATTAAGGTCTGGTTGGTTCATGAGCCATTTCAGGGAAGCATGGTCGGTCACAATTTCAAATTCATGACCTTCCACGTAGGCACGGAACTTCTTGATTGCCAGCACCGCTCCCAGACATTCTTGCTCAGTGACGGTGTAATTTCGCTGAGCGGGATTCAGCTTGTGGGACATGTGTCAAGAACATCGAGCGACAAGAAGCCGACGACAAAACGAAAGTCAGTCGATCAATGACCATCATGCCGAGTAGTGCTCTCGCTAAAACATTCGTTTACGAGTCAACATATTGTTGTGTATATTATTTGTTTTATTTCTATGAATATGTGTATATTATTTGTTTTATTTCTATGAAGAATAAAGAACATTCTTAACTAAAAACAGTTCTTGACAATTCAGAAGTGGGATACGCACTTCCCATCGGAGGATTTCGTCGAAAGCTTTAGCGGGTAATATTGTTTGAAGCAGCCATCCAAAAAATGTTCAAAACTCGGAAAATTTAAAAATTGGTTTCTTAGTTTTATTGCAAATGTTTTGCATATGTGAAGCATTTGTTGATGTAAAAGTTACGAAAATGGCTAAAGCTCGTTACCCTGTGTTAGCAGCAAAGCAAAATATATACCAAATCTGCTTCACGTTAAACTAAACCCAACCAATAAATTTCGTTTCGATTGAATCGCTGCGCTAGAAGTTATACGGGTGAAAAAATTTAGGGTTACCACCCTAAAAACTTTTCAAATTTTTAAAGCGTTAATATTTGTTGTTAATTTTCATTGCAGAATCGTTTCCATTTGCAAATCTAATGACATAATCGCGCAGAAAATAAATTCCAAAAAATTACAAAAATAGGCATAGCTGACAGCCCTTTCATGATTTTTGTACAAAATTCCTATGACATTTGGTTAACATCAAAATCTATTTACTGCATAAACTTCATTTTGATATCATGACTGCACCGGAAGTCATAGGGAAAAACGCTTTATTTTGCTGAGCAAATTTGCAAGATTTAAGAGACAAAAATCACCATAGCTGGTAACCCTATTCTAATTTTTCAGCCAAATTTTCACCAAATGTTATCTTAAGTAAGGTCCAAATAGTGTGTGAATTTTATCTAAATTTGATGGCTGTATCGGAAGTTAAAGGCCAAAAAGCTGTTTTTTTTTTCTTAGAGATTTTTCAAGATGGCACCACTACCACAATATTGCTCGCATTTCCAAATCATTTCTATCAGACCTGATCCCCAACATGTCCTGTGAATTTCATTATGATCGAATAATCTGGTCGTCAGTTCTCGTGAACAGTGCTGAAAATAGAGGTAATTTAGTGATGGGTTGCCGTTCTTGTGCAAATCGGAATTTTAAAAATTTCAAACTGACATGATGCACAAACGTTTAAATTTATCAATGATTTGAATTTTTTGTCAAAAATCAAAAATTTTTCAGGAGGTTCAATGACTTGAAAGATTTTTTTCAAGAGCCTGCCGCAGCTACAGGGTTACCCGCACTACCTTGGAAATCCATGTGTATTAAACTTTAGTCAACATCAATACGCTCTGCAAATTTCACGATGATCCAATGTTTTTGTCAGAAGTAATGACAAATCAAAATTTGAAAAAAAATCCTTGCCTACTTTAAGGCACGCTGCACCCACACACGGCTCAAAATTTCCAATTCTTTACCATAAACAAGCTAAAAACATAATAAGTTTTCATTCTCAATACTTTTTTTGAACAAAAATTCACGCTGCTTCGAAATATAGGAGTACCTCAAAATTCACTAAAACGCTCGCCGCCGCCAAAAGGTTTAGGATATCTGAATTTTAGCAAGTCGTGGACCTACCTACTAATTACATCTACGTTTTTCGAAAGTTTCAGCTTAATCGGATAGGCAACTCCAGAGATTATCTCCCTCAATCATTTTGATGATATATATATATATATTTATATATATATATATATATATATATATATATATATATATATATATATATATATATATATATATATATATATATAAATATATATATATATATATATATTTATAAAGAAATATGAATTTTCGGCGAAACGAGTTTATTACTACTTTTCTTCAAAAATTAGTAAAAAAGTGACTAACGTGCGATTACTTTCATCTTTGTAACTGTGTGTACCGTATAAATAGAAAAATGGTTAGATGGGACTCGCTATCAATCGCTGGAGTGAAAGAAGAATTACGCAGTCGGAATTTGTCTACGACTGGCAGTAAAGCTGAATTGATACAACGGCTAACGGAGACACTACAAAGTGAAGAGGGAGAGTAAGAAGGCTGTACCGGTACTGACGTGTGTGGATGTCACTAGCTTGAGAGAAGCAGTGTCTAGTTTAGCGGATTTAGTACGAGGACTACAGAATGAAGTTCGAATAATGGCTGCTGTTAGGCCAGATCCGAATGCACCTACTCCTGTTGGTGCAACAGCCTTTCGACAAATATTTGGTGATGTGCCAAACGAAATGACATCCCGAACGATGGCGTTTCACGAAATCAGAGACGTGATTGAGTTATTGCCAGAATTTGATCCCACGTCACCGTCTGCATTGACAGCGGAACAGTTTGTTAAAAGAATTCAGCAACTGTCGTCAGCCTATGGTTGGGAAAATAATGTCATTCTTTTCGGTGTTCAGACGAGACTAAAAGGAAAAGCAAAATTATGGATCGATTCTGTAGGTAAAATATATGAAAGTTTCGATGAATTTTCGTGCGATCTTCTGCGTGAATTTCCTAAAACTGAAAACGAAGCCGACGTACACATGCGCATGATGACGAATGTACGAAAAACAAACGAACCGGTTGTTGAGTACTTTTATAGAATGTGTGCGTTTGGAAAGCGGGGTGGTATGTTGGATGCAGCCATCATACAATACATTCGAAAGGGCTTGAACCATCGGTCTTTGCAAAATGCAAAGGCGTGTGTAAATTTTTCAACTACAAACGAGTTTCTGGGTGGCATAACTCGATTTTTGGCAAATAGCCCGTATATTGCTGAATTGACGCACATATTAAAGTATGACGCACATATTTTCGGAGTCGAACAAACCGGAAACATCAAACGACCTGAATAAAAGTAATCGTGATATGGGGCGGAATAGTCGAGTTTGTTAGAACCGTCGCCAAACAGGGCACATATTGGTGAACTGTCCATTACCACAACGCCGAGATAGGCACAAAAATGGGAAATAATCCTCCTACAGGAGTCATTCCAATGACAAATCGAAGTGTGCGAGAAAATAATATAAACCAAGTGACTTCAGATGAAATCGAAGGGAAGTGAATTGTGCATGTGATTCAAATAAATGGCCAAAATGTTGATGCGTTAATTGATCCAGGTAGTGAAAGAACACTTATTCGTGAGTCCATTGCTAATGAGACGGTGCTGTGTGAATCCATCGTGCTAAAAGCTTTTGCTGGTGGTAAATTTGAGTGCGCAAAGAAAACCAATGTGGAGCTGTCACTTGACAAGTGTAAACTTAAAACAGACCTTTTCGTCGTGGATGATATATTTATACCAAATTCCATTCTTTTGGGAGCAGATGTGCTGACGGCAAACTCGGTGCGTACTATAATTGATTCTTGTGGTTGCCGGTTCGAATCGACCAGTTTAGTGGAAATAAAACTGCAATCGAAATTAAGTGCGGATGAACTCGAGCAGTTCAAGAAAGTTATTGAGAATTTACGCGAATGTTTCGCAGAAACCATAATAGACATGGGTCGGAGTAAAACCGCACAGATGAAAACAGAACTTAAGACTGGTAAGCCAATTCAGAGTCGTCTATATTGGATTCCTCTCGCAAAGCGCATTGTAGTTGAGAAGATCCTACATGAATTAGTGGCTCATAATGCTATTCAGCACAGTGACTCCGAATATTCATCACCGATCGTGTAAGTTAAGAAGCAGAATGGGGAAGATCGTCTATGTGTCGATTTTCGTTCAATCAATGCTGTTACACAGAAGTTACCGCACCTGATGCCAACAGTCGAGGAAATGTTATCGCAAATTGCAGGAAATAAATATTACACTACGCTAGACTTATTCTCAGGCTACTACCAAATTCCCCTTGATCCCAATTCAAAGAAGTATACAGCGTTTGTTACCCATTTAGGACTTTTTGAATTTCGAGTAATGCCGTTCGGCTTGGTTAATGCTCCAAAAGTATTTCATGAAGTCGTAAGCAAGATAATCCGACGCATGACATCTCGAAAAATTATTCATTACATGGATGAGGTTATAATTGCTTGCTTAACGATTGCGGAAGGAATTGTTATTCTGGAAGAATTCTTAACACTAATAAAAGAAGAAGGCCTAACTCTTCGACCTTCAAAGTGCATTTTCTTTGCAAAAGCAATATCGTTTTTGGGGCTCAACATTACGGAAGCTGGGTTAACTCCAGGAAGTAACAAAGTGGAGGCTGTCAACAAATATTCCAACGCCTAAATCTATTACCGATGTTAGAAGTTTTCTGGGACTGACGGAATTTTTTTGAAAATTCATCTGGGATTGTGCACTAATCTCAAGGCCCCTAACAACATTCCTGAAAGGAAAAAGTAATCATGATTTCTGTTGGACTGCCAAGTGTCAAGGAGCGTTCAATAAGCTAAAGTCTCTCCTGTCTGATGAACTTGTTCTAACACTATATAATCCGAATGACCTCCATGAGCTACATACGGATGCGAGCTCTCTTGGCTTGGCTGCCGTTCTACTTCAGTCATCAGATCAAGTCACATGGAAACCGGTATTTTACTTCAGCCAACAATGCAACGATTCTGAGAAAAAGTGTCATAGTTACGAACTGGAGACTTTAGCAGTTGTCGAGGCACTACATCGCCTCCGTTTCTATTTGTTGGGAAAACATTTTCGAGTCGTCACGGATTGTAGCGCGTTATCTACTACAAAACTGACGACTGAGCTAAATGCACGCATTGTTCGCTGGTGGCTTAAATTACACGAGTTCGACTTCGACATAATTCACCGAGCAGGAAAAAGGATGAAACATGCTGATGCTCTAAGCCGTCATTCTGTCGACCCGCCATCTGAAGCAAAGTTGGTGGTCGAGAACGCATCGATTGTCGAGATCAACAGAGACGAATGGTTGATAACAATGCAGCGTCAAGATCCGAAACTTCGAGATTTTATTGATGTGCTGATGGGACGAGCCATGTCTCCCCAAATAACACAATTAAAAATAAATTATTCTACCCAGAATGGTCGACTGATGCGTCGCTTTGGAACGGATCTAAAGTTCGTTGTGCCTGGTGCTGTGCGGTGGCGAATGGTGCGTAGTTGCCATGATGATGTTGGTCATGTAAGACGCGAGAAAACTTTATCGAGGTTGCATCTGTTTTGGTTTCCGCTTATGCGCCAGTTTGTTAAGTCATATATCTCAGCATGCGTCGAATGCTGCTATAACAAAGTTGCAGCAGGAAAACGTGAAGGTCGCATGTTCTACGAGGAAATCGAGCCAATACCGTTCAGAGTCTTGCATATTGACCATTTGGGGCCATTTCCACGCAGTCGAAAGGGAAATGCCCACGCCATAGCGGTCACTGATCCTTTCTGTAAATACACTATTCTCCGAGCTGTTCGAACCACTAACGCCAAATCTGTGGTTATCATGCTGAACGACATAACGACATTTTTTGGACTACCGATTCGAATTATCAGCGATCGTGGCAGTGCGTTTA
Source organism: Nemotelus pantherinus (assembly GCA_963978885.1). Classification (NCBI taxonomy): domain Eukaryota; kingdom Metazoa; phylum Arthropoda; class Insecta; order Diptera; family Stratiomyidae; genus Nemotelus; species Nemotelus pantherinus. The sequence goes on along the minus strand of OZ022264.1, from coordinate 168,425,374 downwards.
CATCTCGGGAATTTGAAGAGTACTGTCGAGTGCACGACATCCATCGTGTGAAAATACCTGTTCGTACACCTCGAGCCAATGAACAGGTAGAGCGAGTGAACCAATCGGTACTCGCCCACTTGCGGTGGGCGACAAATCAACGGAATGACTGGGACACCATCTTATCTATAGTGCAATGGTCTTTAAACTCGCAACGTCATTCTACGACTCAATTTTCTCCAAACAGCATTGTATTCGATTTTCGACTGCGCGATCTTACCACAAACCGAATGTTACAAGCAGTGAACGATGAACTTACGGATATTCCGAACGAGTCTATGATCGAACTCCGTCAAAAGGCTGCAGATTGAATTATGCAAGAGAAGGAGCGCTATAAGCAACGTTTCGATAAAAAACACAAAAAACCTTATGTCTATAAAGAGGGTGACCTTGTGGTTATTGAAAATGTCCCTTCACCAACGGGTGAATCTCACAAACTGGAACCTAAATATAAGGGCCCATTCATCGTGTCAAAGGTTCTAAGGCAGGACCCCTACGTAATTGAAGACTTAGCCGATTTGATCGGTCATCGCCGTACCTACAGTTCCGTTTACACTTGCGACAAGATGAAGCCCTGGTGCCGATTAAGTCCAGATATTGAGCCCTATGAAGAAGATGAAGTTCAAGACGAGGACCAAGAAATCGGGCCGATTCCAGGTCAGGAAAGGCCGAGCTGTCAAGAACATCGAGCGACAAGAAGCCGACGACAAAACGAAAGTCAGTCGATCAATGACCATCATGCCGAATAGTGCTCTCGCTGAAACAGTCATGTACGAGTCAACATATTACTACCCTTTGTGTATATTAGTTGTTTTATTTCTATGAACATTCTTAACTAACAACGGTTCTTGACACATGTAAGCGATGGGGGCTTCAGCTCCGTCTTCTGTGCGTTGCACCAGCACGGCACCGACTCCATGTTTACTCGCGACACATTGGATGGAGAAGGGCTTGTTGAAATCTGGGCTGTGCAACACTAGGGCTGAAGCAAGACTGTGTTTCAATTGCTTGAAAGCATTTAGCCTCTCATCGGTCCACACAAACTGACTCCGCTTAGAAAACATGTCTGTCAAAAACGCATACTCTCTGATGAAGCGCCGATACCAATCGCAGATTCCTAGGAACCTTCGGAGCTGCTTCGTGGTAGAGGGTAATAGTAAATCCATGATGGATTCTACCTTGTCAGGATCTGTTTGAATGGTGCCCCCACCAACAATGTGGCCAAGATACTTAACATCTCGCAAAAGGAACTTACTCTTTTCCATATTGATGGTGAGGCCAGCTTGTCTCAAATGGAAGGCGACCTGATGAAGTACCTGTAGGTGAACGTCAAACTCTTCTGTTATGACCAACAGGTCGTCGAGGTACATGATTACCTGGTGCTTGTGTTGGGGCGGAATCACTTTATCCGTTAGTAGTGACATCGTTTGGGGTGCATTACACAACCCAAACAGCATCACAACAAAATGGTAAAGAGGTCGCCCGGGCACAGTGAAGGCTGTCTTCTCCTTTGACTTCTCGTCCAAAGGTATTTGCCAAAAGGCATCCTTCAGATCAAAGCTAGAGATGAAATTTGCCTTTGGGGGTCTGCTGAGAATTCCTTTGATCAGCGGCAAAGAGTAGGCATCGTTCACTGTGACCAAGTTGACCTTCCTGGCATCCAGGCATAGGTGCACCTTCAAGGGCTTGACCACCAACGTTACCGGCGAAGACCATGCACTCTTCGACTCTTCGACTACGCCCAACGCTAGCTGCCGGTCAATCTCCTGATATAGGAGTTTTTTGACAGCTAGTGACACAAAGAAATGTCTCTGTTTTATGGGTTTCTGGTCACCATGGTCGATGTCATGATGGATGAGCGTGGTTTTTCCCAAGCCCTCAACAGCGAACGAAAGAAAGTAAGCAGTCGCAGCCCGAAGTCTGCGATGCTGCTCCTGTGTGAGAGGGTATGCGCAATCGCCAAGTGCGTCGAAGCTGTTGGTGGTGTCGACCTGTGTTGGTGGCGCAAACATGTCTGTGGCCAGGGCGAAAAGACGGACGAAGTCCACTGCCAGATTGAGATTCTGACTGAGAGTGGGTATTATCCAGAGCGTCAACGTCTTGGTGAGCCCCTGGAACGTGATGTCGGCTGATACTCGACTAACGGCTTGATGTTGAGTACCGTCAGCTGTTTTCAACCCGAGAGAAGCTCTTTTCCAGAGAAAAAAGTTCCTCTCGAGGAATGAGCGAGCTAAATCAGCCGCCATCACGCTCACGTTGGCTCCCATGTCTATCAAACCCGATGTTAAGTGGCCGAATAATAGAACCTGAGCGAATGGTTGGACGTCACCTGGAGGCACATCTAACAGAGTCGCACAATCCAATTGATAACGCCAGCGTCGGATTTGAGCGTAAAATTGCCTCATTCTCAACGTCGAGCGTTTACGTACCTGATGATGTTTAAAAGTGTCAATTTCAGAGTTAAAAAATCAGTCCCGGACCGCCGTAAATTTCCGTTAACGTGGATGGTTTGGCAGAAAAGCGAAATGTGTAGGAGGTTCTGCCTGTATGTGTGGTACAGATAAGGTGTTAGGTTCCCCACACATCTGGATTCCAGTATTATTGGTGGCTTCTCGAAGCCCTGACCCCAATGGTCTGAAGTTCTCCACCCATTGATACGGGCCATTATTCAACAAATTCAAAATCTGAAACAAATCTGAAACTACTATGTATGGCTAGTATTCCTCCCCTTAAAAAAACTGCTGAAAATCCGCAAAAACACTAGTTAGTCATTGGCCAGCCAGGCCTTGCGTGGACCCTGAAACAAGAAAGGAACTTCTCGGGCTTTCGCCCAATAAGAAGGCCAAAGGGGTTCTGATTTAACAAATCGTTTTTATTCTATAAAAAAATTTTTCTGTATACAGCTGGGAAAAATCTGGGCAACGTTTTATTCCCAACTGACAAGTATAATCTATGGTTCACACGAATGGTGCTTTTGAAAAATTCTTATCTTGATGGAAGTGGTACGAAAGGTACATAAAAAAATGTTCTTCTCTATTGCAACTTTGAGAATTCTCAGGAATGGATATTATTTTTTACCTCATTCGATTCCAGGTTGTGACGTTAAAGCTCCCGATCAGAAGAATATTTCAAGGTCAACTAAATAGTAAGTTCACGGACGTAATTTTCAAAACAAATGGTAATTTTCATTTAAGTCTTATACCTTAAGTATACGATCTACACGTTAGATACACTTTTCTTATATCAAAACTTTTGCAGGCAAGTGACGACGTCAATACTGCTATATAAAAATTAACAATGACTCGTACAAAACTAAAACAACGACTTCTAAGACATCTCAACCGTGAAAAGCAATCACCGGTTGGGAATTCCATGGATTTCCTGAGTATGATTCTTGACTTAACATGTAGAAAGCAAGTAGGATAAACTTATTATTTATACGTGTAATCGACAACCCGTTATTAATGTTCTCCTTGTTTGATAAATCTTAACCACTCTTCTTGTAGCCAGCGCAAAAGTTCAAAATATTGTAACGCAGTATTTAAAAAATATATATAAGTTATCTATTCCTTTTACTTATATGTCTAAATACGAAAACGAAAGAACAAATGCTCGCATTCAATTATCTTCTCGTACCAAAACAAAACATGATCGAAAACAGGCAAAATTGTACAAACAAGTTTGTAATGTTTGTTCAACCCAAAATCACGGAAATCAAATTTCCAGATCCATTTCTCAAGTAGGTTGTACGTTTCCTACTGCTTGCAAATGATCTACGTTAACGTATTATGTGTTTCATTCGTTTTTCGAGAATTTTAATTTTTTTTTTCTTTTTCATATATCACTTCTAAATTTAACTAAATTTGAAACGACTAAATTTATGAAAAAAAGAACGCATTTTTTTCCGCAAATCACATAGTACTTTCTAGAGAGTGGTTTCGCTTTGCATTCTTTGTTGTTTCGTCTTCGTTTGAAAAGATCCCGAGAGTTAACTTGATCGGGTAATTGCCAATTGGACTACAAAAGATTCGTTTTTGTTTATTTCTTCAATTTATGAGTAGATGAAGGTAGGATTTCATCATATTTTTCCTTCTTTTAATATAAACCGTGTATAAAAGCGAGATGTAATTTCGTAATAGTTTTTAAGTACAATTCAGTTATCACAAGTAGTATCCAGATATTTTCCTAACATTTTTGCATTTGCAGTCTTATGCCATTGTTTTTTTTTTGTTTTACTGAAGATACTATTCAAAATACATTTTTCTGATTTATCTCACGCCCTTGTTGCAAGGCCATCATCATTTCCATTTTAGGTTTTATATAAGCCAAAATAGAAACAAGGAAAAACATTTCTTTTGAAAAAATTCTATAAAACAGATTTGGAACGAATTTATATAACTGCTTACATAAGGTGATTTTGGAATTGCTCATATACATCACTAATTTTGGTTTCTCCAAGATTTTTTTTTGAAAAACTCCAGAAACAGTGGAATTTTCGATCTCGAATCAATTTGGGGTGCAAACGGTTGTTTGTTTCTGCCTTCCTTAAGTTTAATTGTCTTCAGTACTTACATATCAAACGTAGAGAAGGTATCGCAGTTTGTTGAACTGTAACAGGTTAAATATCATGGTTGTACACTCCAATACTTATTGGCCCGTGCTGGCGGAAACGTTTCAGCTAAGATTATTAGGTGGACAAATCTGAACGTATGATGTTCATCACATATTCCTCACGCACATCCTCGGAAACGTGAACATAGCCCAGAGCTGGATGGATTGAATTCGAATCTTGTGGACGCCATTTTTGACCCAATTGTGTACTTATTTCCCCGATAAAAGATTTCATCATTTCCGAAACTGGTGGATCTAACATTGACATTTCTAACCCCTTGTCCGCGTGGACGAGATACACCACTTAATTGTGTGGATGTAGCACATAGCCAAAAACAACACCTCCTTCCAAATATGTGCATCGCCAAGACAACATACAAATGGATCTTGCCCTGATTGTAAGTACAAATCCATTACGTTTCTATACATTTCTTGGAATGCCAAATCAATCCATTGTATGCTTTTCAAGGTTTATGAAAACAATGTTCAAGCACCCTGACGTTTCGAATACAGTAAACTGTTCCCATGACAACTGTACAAAACACCAACACGCTGCCGCCACGACGGCCCAAAACGACTGTCAAGTCAAGCGTTAATTTTTGAATAAAATGGAATCCGGAAACAAACGACTTGAGCCGTTGCGGGATATTTCTAAGTTTAATTAACACTCTCTCACAATTTCGATACTTTCTAAGAAAATCCGTTGGTCAAAGCAACCGCGCACATATTCCAAAGGGGGTCTGATTCGCAATCTCTGTTTCACAAACACCTTCGCCTTGTATTGTCTTCGCACGGTGGAATATATCGCGTGCGGGCGCTACATCAATTTAACTAGGAAATATGCACACACTTGACAGTAATTAGCGCCCCGATACAGCACCTTGCCAATCAATCGCAAACTTTCACGACTCTCCCGACTCGTCGCCACAGCGATCCAAGACCGACTGTCTCGAAATGCTATATGCGCTTCGAGTCGAGCGAGCAAGATCCCATTAGAATTCCGTTTGATTTGAGATCCCAATAACAAGGTCACGTTGGACTTGCAGTAACTTGTTGTTTTTCAAATCAAAACGCATTTGCGATTTGATAGAAATGTAGCAATTTCGAGCACGATACAGTGTGCGTCGAAATTAAGGGTCCAGTAATTTCACTTGAAATTACTGGATGCTACAACACAGATCTTTCCACAAGGGCAAGTGCGTGAAAAGAGCTGAAGGATGGATGTAATATATGAAAGACAATGACGTGAACAGGTGATCATGTCTTTTAATATCCAATCCTTTATATAAGCGTGAACAAAGTGAGCAAAACAAAGGGGTAAATGTAACTAGAGAAAATATCGTGAACAACGTATACTGAATTAATGGTGGAAGTTTCTTTGGAGGAGGAAATGGTGAACTTGTGATCAACCTTAGATACTTCTAAATCGGGGCAGGAGTGACACCTGAAATAGGCGCAAATGGACGATGTCCAAATAAAATTTGGTAATTGACCTTGAACTGGTGAACTTAGTGGGTATATCACTTGGTGATATCTTTTGCATGAAACACGCCCACTGATCGTCCATTTTGATCAGTCAGCTGGTAATAAGCACCACCGATCTTCTTAATGACGTTACTAGGTAAGAACTTCTGGTCCAGCTTTGCATTGTAATGCGCGGCTGCGTCACTTTGCCGGAAGTTGCGCCTGTAGACCACTTCGCCAGGCTGGTATGAAGCCAAACTGGAACGAAAGTTTTGTTTTTTGCGTTTCGAGACTGGGCTTGAGTGGTGAGGTTGCGGATGGTCGGTCTTTGGAGGGCTAGATGGTCAGAAGGTAGCAGGACAGTTTCGGGATCATCCAAGAAATTGGGTCACCGCAGTAGAGCGTAAGTGTGGCCATGGGTGATCATGGGTTGTCCGAAAACTGCCTGGTATAGCGAAGTTCCTATTGTCGCGTGAGGGGCTGAGCGCAATGCGCAGGTGCTTTCGCATAATTTTCCATCCCATTCCTTTTGCGCGGGGTCAACATAGGACCAGATTGCTGCCAGAATGGATCTGTTAAGAAGTTTTGAGGCGTTAGACTGAGGGGAATATACGGCGGTGAAGGTGTGCCCGACACCGAATTCGTCAAGGAAGGTCTTAAAGGTTGACGACTGAAATTGAACACCATTATCCGACACTATAGATTCTGGGATCCCGACAAGGTGAAATACTTTCTTCCGAAGGATGTCACTTACTGCTTTCACAGTAAACTTCCAAAGCGGCTCAATAAAAGGGAATCGCGAAAGGTGATCTAAGACGATGAGGGCTCCGGTGCTGCCAGACTTGGACCTAGGGAAGAGGCCGATGATATCGATGTACAAGTGCTGGAATATGCGCTCGGGAACGGACTGCAGCATCATTGGTGGTAAAAGGGTGTGTGCAGGAGCCTTGGTGGTCTTGCAGGTAAGGTATGATCCAACATACGCCTTTAATAAATAAATAAATAAAAAAAGCTTGAGCGGCCATTTTAGGCCAGTAAAACCATTCCCTAGTCAGCCGAGGGTTTTGGCCACGCCACCATGCGCACTCGAGGGTGGATCATGGGCTCTCTTGACTAATTCTGCCGTAATTTCTGACGGCACCTACAACTTCCAAGCCAATTGGTCTTGAAGTCCGTTTCCGGTCGCATACTCGGTCCGCTTGTACACGAACCCATCTACAACTTTTAAGTCCGGCAGTTGGTGTTGTTCTGCCTGGACTTTTGCCACTAGCTCTATATAAGAAGCTATTTTAAAAAGCGGCGAAGTCAAGTCTTGCTCCATCGGAGTGTCCTTCCCTTGCGCCGGTATCAACGCCTCGGCAGGCACTACGTTTTGGCTTCCCTTTCGGTAGACAATTTTGAAATTGAGCCCTCGAAGTTTCAAAACCCACCGGGCTAATCGGCCATTAAGGTCTGTTTGGTTCATGAGCCATTTCAGGAAAGTATGGTCGGTCACGATTTCAAATTCATGACCTTCCACGTAGGCAGGGAACTTCTTGATTGCCAGCACCGCTGCCAGACATTCTTGTTCAGTGACAGTGTAATTTCGCTGAGCGGGATTCAGCTTGTGGGACATGTAAGCGATGGGGGCTTCAGCTCCGTCTTCTGTGCGTTGCACCAGCACGGCACCGACTCCATGTTGACTCTCGTCACATTGTTGAAATCTGGACTGTGCAACACTGGTGCTGAAGCAAGGCTGTGTTTCAATTGCTTGAAAGCATTTAGCCTCTCATCGGTCCACACAAACTGACTCCGCTTAGAAAGCATGTCTGTCAGTGGTGTTGACAAAGACGCATACGCTGTGACGAAGCGCCGATACCAGCCGCAGATTCCTAGGAATATTCGGAGTTGCTTCGTGGTAGAGGGTAATGGAAAATCCATGATGGATTCTACCTTGTCAGGATCTGTTTGAATGGTGCCCCCACCAACAATGTGGCCAAGGTACTTGACATCTCGCAAGAGGAACTTATTCTTTTCCACATTGATGGTGAGGCCAACTTATTTCAAATGGAAGGCAACCTGATGAAGTACCTGAAGGTGAACGTCAAACTCTTCTGTTATGACCAACAGGTCGTCGAGGTACACGAATACCTGGTGCTTGAGTTGGGGCGGAATCACTTTATCCATTAGTAGTGACATCGTTTGGGGTGCATTACACAGCCCAAACGGCATCACAACAAAATGGTAAAGGGGTCGCCCGGGCACAGTGAAGGCTATCTTCTCCTTTTACTTCTCCTCCAAAGGTATTTGCCAAAAGGCATCCTTCAGATCAAAGCTAGAGATGAAATTTGCCTTTGGGAGTCTGCTGAGAATTCCGTTGATCAGCGGCAAAGAGTAGGCATCGTTCACTGTGACCGAGTTGACCTTCCTGGCATCCAGACATAGGTGCACCTTCGAGAGCTTGACCACCAACGTTACCGGCGAATGCCATGCACTCTTCGACTCTTCGACTACGCCCAACGCTAGCTTCCGGTCAATCTCCTGATATAGGAGTTTTTCGACAGCTGGTGACACAGAGAAATGTCTCTGTTGTATGGGTTTCTGATCACCAGGGTCGATGTCATGACGGATGAGCGTAGTTTTTCCCAGGCCCTCAACAGCGAACGAAGGAAAGTAAGCAATCGCAGCCCAAAGTTTGCGATGCTGCTCCTGTGTGAGAGGGTGGGCGCAATCGCCAAGTGCGTCGAGGCTGTTGGTGGTGTCGACCTGTGGTGGTGGCGCAAACAGGTCTGTGGCCAGGGCGAAAAGACGGACGAAGTCCACTCCCAGATTGAGATTCTGACTGAGAGTGGGTATTATCCAGAGCGTCAACGTCTTGGTGAGCCCCTGGAACGTGATGTCGGCTGATACTCGACAAACGGCTTGATGTTGAGTACCGTCAGCTGTTTTCAACCCGAGAGAAGCTCTTTTCCAGGGAAAAAAGTTCCTCTCGAGGAATGAGCGAGCTAGATCAGCCGCCATCACGCTCACGTTGGCTCCCATGTCTATCAAACCCGATGTTAAGTGGCCGAATAACAGAACCTGAGCGAATGGTTGGACTTCACCTGGAAGCACATCTAACAGAGTCGCACAATCCAATTGATAACGCCAGCGTCGGATTTGAGCGTAAAATTGCCTCATTCTCAACGTTGAGCGTTTAGGTACCTGATGATGTTTAAAAGTGTCAATTTCAGAGTTAAAAAATCAGTCCCGGACCGCCGTAAATTTCCGTTAACGTGAATGGTTTGGCAGAAAAGCCAAATGTATAGGAGGTTCTGCCTGTATGTGTGGTACAGATAAGGTGTTAGGTTCCCCACACGTCTGGATTCCAGTATTATTGGTGGCTGGGCCAAGGGAATTTGGTGTTATATCACCGGTCCTGTCTACCTGCTGGAGCGTGGTGGAGGTTGTTTGCTCAGCGGGAGGCGTGAGGTCTTGTTCCACGCTCACTGCGGTACGGTTTTTGTATGGCAGTTCGCATAATTAGGTTTATACGTTTCTGCCTTTCCGCAGCCATACAAAAGATGGTTCTGGCCTCCATGCACTCGTCAAATCAATGTTCCACTTTCTTGCAAATCCAGCAAGAAGGCAGGACCATGACGGCTTCTACTCCAGGTTCTTCAGGGGAGCTTTCAAAATTGTCCTGCGGTTCTTCTTCCAACAATTCTTCATCGGCATTTCTCCAGTGACATAGTTGGCGTCGGGTTCCGAACTCCATTTTCAAGTTCTCCACACGGATGACGGCCTTACGGAGCATACGAACAGAGGGAAGATGGATCTGCAGCAAACCACGACGAATATCTGGCAGTAAGTTGCGCCTAAGCATGTCTGCCAAGTCAGCGTCGGCAATGGGGTGCTGTAGGCGATTGACTTACTTATATACTTCTGCGCTGAAATCATCAAAAGTTTCATTTCGCCGCTGTTTTCGTCCTCGAATTTTCTCCATCAAGTCGGCATCCGTGAAGGAATCCCCGAAATGATCGCTCAGGGCCGACTCCAGGTCCCTCCAACTAAAGTCACGTCTGGTCTGGTGGAAGGCATGACTCATGGAACTTATGTCCATATTTCGAGGTGTGAGTGGCCTGGGCAGTAGTGAATGCTTACTGGCAAAAGGAGCACTGAGCCTCCACTGTGGTGCCAGACAGGTCCTCACTACTGTGTCTTAGTGGCATAGTGTCTGAGTTTGAGGAAATTCTGAAAATTCAAAGTAACTATTTTGCACGCTAACGTGACTCACTGAAATCAATACGCTTGAGTCTTAGTATGGCCAAAGTGCCGAAAATGCAATATATAAATGCACACCTGGTGGTGCGTCTAACTCTTTTACTATTAGACGAAACTAAATCGAAGCCAAAGCGGCTAAAAGCAATGCTTCAAAGTTAGTAGGCCAAAGTGCCAAAAGTTCAAGATTTAAATGCACACCTGGTGGTGTGTCTAACACTTCAATATTAGAAGGAACTTATTCTAAGCCAAGTGCTAGAGTAAGGTTAAAAAAACTCTAGCGCACCTGAACCGTTAGAAACACTAATGTTCGAAGAACAGTAGAAGAATCGTGCATATTTTGAGTGCATATTTTACCACACTAGCTGCTTATTACAGCCAAACTAATTCAAACGCCAGGTTTTACTTTGGTCTTATAACTCATATGGTGAAAAGGTTTCAGATATTACCAGTAGCATGAATTTCAAAGTTTATGAGAGCAGCACTTGTTAATTATATTCGCTCTCAGTGGCTTATTTCACAAACATTTTCAAAGCAGCATCTCATATAACATCAATGAAGAAAATGCTCAGTGCCTGCAGCACTGTAACTGAAGTTGGTGTTTGGAGCTGCGATCCGAAAAATTTGCAGAACTTTGGGAATTGAAACATTGGTTATTTATTTTCATTGTAAATGTTTCCGGTATTAATACTAACTGTTAGCATTTATTGATACATAAGTAGCACAACCGACTCGCGCTGGCAACCTTTTGCCAGTATCAAAGCCAATAATATATTGCATCTGCTTCACGTTGTTATATTACATTCGAAGTTATAGGAGTATAAAGAAATTTAGGGTTACCTGCAGCAAGTTTTTTCAAATAATCGAAAGCTTAATAGTTGCTGTTTATTGTCACTACAATATCATTACCATTTGAAACTTCTACGATAAAACCGCTTAATAAAGATATTGCAATTAAACACAAAACCAACAATAGCTGGCAACTCTATCGTGGCTTTTCAACCAAATTTGGCCTGAATAATATTTATAACAGGTTTCATTAATTGTATGAAATTCGTATTGATTTCATGACTGCACTGGAAGTTATAGTGCAAAAAGTTTTATATTCCTGAGCAAATTTTCAAAACCAAAGACACAAAAATTACCATAGCTGGTAGCACCAATCAAATTGTTCAACCAAATTTCCACCAAACAGAGACTAGAGTTAAGTTTAGCTACTGTGCCAATTTCATGAAAATCTGGTAATTTATTCACATTTCACAGGGCAAAAAGCAGTTTTTTTTCTTTGTAATTTTTCAAGATGGCACCACTGGCACAAAGTTGCCCACAATTCAAAATCGCTTCTATCACACCTGGTCCTACTTAAGTCCAATGTATTCTGTAAATTTCAGTTGTATCTGATTATTGGTTCGTGAGTTCCCGTGAACAGCAGTTTTTGATGCTAAAAATATAGGTTAACTGGGAAAGGGTTACCGTTCTTCTCCGACATGAAATTTCCATAGTTTTACTTTAAAAGTGTCGATTAAGCATAAGATTTGTATACAGATTGGTTTTATTGTAAGAAACGGACATTTTTTAGGATATTCGATGGTTTGAATGTTTTCACTTCCAAATTTGCATTTTTTTAAATTGAAGACACCAAAATTATCATAGCTGGCAGCTCCAACCGAATTTTTCAATTAAATTTCTACCAAATATGGTCTAAAGTAAGATCCAGCTACTGTGTGAATTTCGTCAAAATCGAACGATTCAATCAGAATTTATAGGGCTAAAAGCAGCTATCTTTTTTAGTGATTTTTCAAGATGGCACCACTGGCACAGAATCGCTCGCATTTCAAAATCACTTCTATCAGACCTGGTCCTATTTAAGACCAATACATTCCGCAAATTTCAATTAGTTCTGCTCATTAGATCGTGAGTTTCCGTGAACAGAAATTTTTGATGCTAAAAATATAGGTGAATTGGGCAAGGGTTACCAGGCGTGCCCGTTATACCATATCTTTTTTTTTTTTGATTATGTAAACAAAGCACAAGATTTACATGTGAATGGCTTTTTTTTGAAGAAGCGGCATTTTTTCAAGAGAGACGATGATTGGCAGGTTTTCACTTTCAGTGCCCGCTTTAGCTACAGAGTTGCCACCACGCTCAATAAAAGCTACATAAATCTACAACTAAATAATATCAATATGCTCTTAAAATTTCATAATGATTGAATAGCTCTGTCAAAAGCTATCGTAATTTAAAATTTTTCAAATTTTCCCGTTCTCTTTTTAGGCACCCAGCGCACACATCGGGTTAAGAAATTCCAAAGCATTATCCGATTCACATGTAAAACAAGTTCGAAATTTATTTCGTCAACTTTATTTATGCAAAAACTATTTGTGTACGGAATAATAGGTATATTAAAAATATCACTTAAATGGCCGCCGGCGCCAAAGGGTTAACAATAATTGACATTTAAAGAGACGTGGACCTATGTAGCGAATATTTTAGATGAGATTGGCCTTAGCACAACTTAGAACCAGACCGAAGTCCAGAACCAAGAGTGCTAAGGTCAAACAGTGGAATGGCTAATGCCATTCAAGAGGCAAAACAAAAAAAAAAGAATTGCCCCGAGAGCAGGGTGCCCTAGAAATGGCCGTGAAGGCCCCTCGTCCGCATTAGCGGAGCACCCTTTAACCAACCCCGACGGATGCTGGGGTGCCGCTTTGCTAGCTCGCTGCGGCTGGGGTGGGTTCTTTAAACAAAATGGGGTTAGTTTGCTCTCAAAGAAAATGGGATGCTACTTATAATTCATCCGTCATGAAGTTCGTAGCCGCAAACTGGTATATAAAATACCCAGGGACCAAAAAGGGGGCTTAGTTCCGTAAAAGAAACCACCCAGGCTCTGCAACATGGGCTGACTAAGCAGACCCAGTGCTCGTGACAACGCACGGAGCCAGAACATTGAAAATCTAAAACGGGAAAATAGGAAAAAGGCTACCTCTCTTTACAAGGAACCCGGGTGAGGCAGACAGTCCCGGGCCCCCGATGTTAGTGGAGCCCTGACCCCGTTGGTCTGGGGTCCTCCACCCTCTGATACTGGCCCTCAATATTAAAAATTCAAAAATCTACCAAAAAAATGCTGAAACTAATTAGGTTTGGGCCAGTATCCCTCCCATAGAAGCAAAAGCTGAGAAAAATCACGAAAAATCACGAAATCTACTTAATCATTTTGAGGCCAGCCAGGCCTTGCGCGGACCCTGAAAAGGAAGAGAACTTCTCGGGCTTTCACCCAATAAGAAGGCCAAGGGTTTTAAATTAACAATTCATTATTATTCAATTGTAAAAAGAAATAACATGATTCGAGTACAATCCTAAGAACATGTAATTATTAATAGGTGCTTTTGTTTTCGTTCTCCGGTTTTTCTGTTTTTTCTTTTTCTTTTTTTTTTTCTTTTCTTTTGTGATTGCTTTTAACTTCCCCCTTAATTTTCAAAAAAAAAATACGATCCGGTTTTAGGCGCCTAAAGCCGCGTGTTTGGTTTTGGTTTTGGAATTCAATTCATTAGTAAATACCTTTGACAAAAGAAAAATAAAGTCAAATTGATGTCTGCGAGGGATTACTATTGTTTCGTTAGTTTAAAAAAAATTAAAATGTTAGCTCCGAATAAACGAGAAATGACTGAATTAACATTGAAATAATAAGTAACCGTACTCAATCGTTACTCCAGATGTTTTACTTCTTATTTCCATCTAAAATCAAGTAACCATAGCTTGCCCTTCATATTCATTTGAAGAGATCATAATTTATAACACCAGATTAATAATTCTGTGAAGGCGTTGTTACATAATAACCATTTGTAAGGTTAGAGTTAACTTATTTGCATATAAACATATGTACATCAATTAACAAGCAAAATCGATATCAAGTGAACTGACGTGGTGACACATTTGCGGTTATGAAGTACTTGATTCAACAAAGCTGATTATTCCTTTGGTAAAGGTATGTTGATTAAATCGACCGATCATTAAAGTCAAATCTTAAGGCGGCTAAGCAGACGTGTCTGCCATAAAAAAATCAAATAATTTTACTTAGGATTAAACATGGCAAAAGCAAAAATAACACCATAAGCAAAAGTAATCTTACTATTTATATCGCTAATAGTTTTTTTTTTTTTTTCTCTCTGTTCTTCCCCCATTTTCTGACCAAAAGAATGCATATTTCAGTGATGAGGACGAAGAAAAATTAATAAGCGAGTGCAACTACAAGATAGTCTTAATGATTTTGACCTGATTGTTCTTTGTTTTTTTTTTTTTTTCTCTTTTCTTTTGAATTAGAGATAATATATCTGATTTGAAAACAAATCAAAAGCATTTGAAAAAAACTAACTTTCAGAATCTTGTTTCGGAGGCAAGTGCGAGAAACTTTCACTGAAATGTGATATTTTATATCGTTCATACAAATTGGTGGAAATATCTTATTACTCTCAACACATTAACTTGCATGCATGTGTGTGTAAATACATACAGATTTGGTGCATATAATCAGCTTTGATATTCCTCCTATCAACATTTAGTTGTCTGAACATCGATTTTACTTTTACACTTAAACCCATAAAAGCTTTCACTAAAAGTTTGTTTAAAAGAATTAATAGGGCACCTGATTTAATTCAAAATGGTGATAAGCTGGTTAGAGAATCGTGAAGAACCACAAAAAAAATATAAAATTCTCAACACGTTACTTTGCTTGTTGTTGTTGTTAGAATGGAATCTGATTCCAGCTCTTCGAAACGTGTAAAAATGACGGATTATTGGTTGAATTGCATCACTTTCGATTGCGGTACTTCGTCTGTTTTCCCGTTCCCTGAATTCAACTAGGCACCTCGTATTAATGCCCAATGCATTGATATATGTAAGTGGGCTCCTGGCTCTGCTTTTACGAAGTCCTCAATAAATGTTACACTTGCTAATTAAACCACTGTTCCGGGAGTGTTTCCACACTGTTCACCTACATCGGCGCCAAGTGCATGCCGTACGACCACTGGATGGTCTGTTCGTCCGCCAACGTAAAATCTTGTTGCCGACCGAAATCATTTAACGCCGGGCTGTTGATGGAACGCGAATAGTTATGATAGAACGTACTTACAGAGTGCTAAAGATGCCGAAGTATCCTTGACCAACTGTTTTTTTTTTTTTTTTTTCTTTTTCCCCCCACCCAGAAGTTGAATCGTGTTAGGCTCGGCTTTTCCGTGTAGTTTTGATTTCCTCAATCATTCCCTGAACAACTTGTACCTTAAATCCGTATCCTGGTCAGGCATTGCGTAAAGTAAACGGAAATTTGAAAGGAGCACGTCGTGCAAACCGTACTGGACCACCACGAAACTGAAACAACCCGGAAGATTGTGCAAAGTAGCCAGAAGCTATAAAAAGGGCGCTCGTACGATCCGCGAAACCAATTAGCAGTCAGGTTGATCATTTATCCCAAGCAATTAATACATCCACGCCCGATAACCATCAATTCTTTCTTCTACACACTCTGTAGACCGCGTCCATTCCCCAGCACAAACTAGATGCGCACGTATATTGCCGTCGATTTCAAGTTTTCAATAAAATCTTTAGCCCCGAAAACCGAAACTCACGTATTTCACAAATGAAAAACTTTTTCAACTTTCCAATCCCACCGGTTATTAATAAACACTTGCAATCACTATTTCAGGGCATCTGTTTTCCTTAAAGGATGGGGCCACTTCCGATCTTTATCGTTGTCACGTGGTTGATTATGCTATTTCGCACGAACAATCCCGCAATCACGTGTATGTTACAAAGAGATAGGTTTTGGAGTTGCTTCTTAAATTTTCCGCAAACAAACAGCCTCTGAATATCATTGTGATAAAAAAAATGGCCTCGTATCGCACTATAATCACTTCATTTTCGATCACCGACCACTTTTCGCCGGTATGCAAGTTCCTGTTCAAGATCAATTAACGTGCCGCCATCCGGCCGAGACCACGATTTTCAACCCGACTCTGCGACCACGTCTGGCCTACGCCAAGAATGAGATCCAACTCTCACGAGCTTATCAGCTCCAGCTCGCAAAATGCACGTTCGAGTCGCAAAACAAGATCCCGTTAGAACTTGTTGCTACTCGAATTCAATAATAAGGTCGCCGGGGACGTACGGGACTTATTTTTGTGCGATTGAAATGTGGTTTCAATCGCAAAAATGTTGTCGCGTCTCCGATCCATACAGTTTGGGTCGGAGATGTGTGACCAGTAATTTTTGAATGAAAAATATAAAAATTACTGGATGCTACACCTATTCTGCATATACACCAATGTATCCTGAAAGTTTCAGGTCAATCGGATGGCGCGTTCCCGAGATTGTCTCACTGAAATTTTTTGATGATATATATATATATATATATATATATATATATATATATATATATATATATATATATATATATATGTATATATATATATATATATATATATATATATATATATATATATATATATATATATATATATATATATACATATATATATATATATATAGATATATATATATATATATATATATATATATATATATATATATATATACATATATATATATATATGGAAATATGAATTTTTGGCCGAATCGATTTTAATACTAATGTTCTTCGAACATTAGTAAAAAAGTAGGCCAAAGAGCCAATAATTTCAAAATATAAGTGCACACCTAGTGGTGTGTTAAGCTATTAAGACTTTAAATGTGGCGCAAAAGTAAGTTTAAAAGTAGCGCAAAAATAAATTTTAATGTAGAACAAAAGTAAGTTTGAAGGTACCGGAAAAGTAATTTTAAATGTAGCGCAAAAGTATTTTTCAAAAGTAGGCATTCTTATTGTGCGACAAATGGTCCATTCTTCCCATTTCAGTTCCGCTGGCTGGCTGGCTTTTCACAAACAAAAGCAAGAATGATTATATAAAGGTGAATTATTAAGTAGCAAGGTTTGATGTGAATGAAATTTTCCCAAAAATTTTAGTAAGTAGCAACAAATATTGAATGAAATTCACAAGTGATTATAGAAATTTTGAATATAAGTTAGGGTCGCTTGCAAAGTGGAAATGCCCATTCGGAGGACTGTCCACCTCCAACAAAATTCCTCGATAAGAGAGGAGCAGGGGATCAAATAAACAATAATGTTGTTGCTTGACTCAGATTCAACCAATGGTCCAAGTCTGGCCAAGCTGCTGGGAGATGTAGACGGCACCACGCCAACCCAACGTTATCCACCACAGCTTGAACCAAACCCGAGCCAAAAGCCGAACCTCGGTCAAGACAACAAGAAAAAAAATGGTTTGGGATAACTTCCCGACATAAAGTGGGGCAGGATCACTGGGACAGGAATGGCGGTAGACCACCAAAACTTGTTATCCGCTGCCATCCCCCAGGTTGCTCCCAGAGCCAAAAAGCTCAAAAGACAAACGCAATGGAAAGCTACCCATGAGGTATACTAAAAGGAATGATTTTAAACGGATAGGATTGGGAAGGATGTTTGCGGCTAGAAGGGAAAGTGCGAGCAGTGCATGTCTTGTTTTGAAAGGCCAACAGTGGGGTTTTGTTCTCTCGAACGAAGATAAGATGAATCGCAAAGGAGGCGATTCTAAGACATGCCAGTGAGAATGGAATTTAAGGGATTAAAAACGTAAAGTCTTGAGGGGAGTATGCGTCGAAACTCATAAACTATTTTCTCACTTTGGTGGGTCACCCAAAAACTATTTTTGGGCCCTACGTTGGGTGCCATTTGTAGTTATATATATATGAATGGGATTGCTGCTAGACTTAGCACAACTCAGAACCAGACCGAAGTCCGGAACCAAGATGGCAAAGGTCCAACAGAGGTGTGAATGGCTAATGCCATTCAAGAGGCAAATTAAAAAAAAAGCATTGCCCCGAGAGCAGGGAGCCCTTGAAATGGCCGTAAAGGCCCCTCGTCCGCATTAGCGGAGCACCCTTCAACCGACCCCGATGGATGCTGGGGTGCCGCTTTGCTAGCTAGTTTCGTATTGTTCTTTCGATTATATTTAAAAAAAACAACACTTCGTTTAATTTTATACAAGCACTTTTATTTATGACTTTGAAAATGAACAGAGCTACGACTTTTAAACTGGACAGAGTGACGACTGCAATTTAGCAAGACTAAAACTGAACTCCACGATAAGCTACACATACTCCACATTTATGGAAATAATTGTGCTGACCTAATGTCTGCGATTCTGTGAGAATCTGCCTGTCTGGCGTATTTGTCGCTTACCTGTTGCAGGTGTTTGGTTACATCCTGCAACAGAGTATCATATTTTTGTAGCAATTCTAGTGTGGAAGTATATGTAACTTCTCCCCCCTTTAAATTTTGACTCTCCTGAGTCGTTCTGTTATTTCGTTTACAATAATTTTGTTTTCTAAAATAATATATTATTCCAAAGGTCAAAATTATTGATATTGCTGAAGCAGATGTAATATTTACTCCAAATGATATTTTTTTCTGTATTTTAATTCTTTAATTTCGTTCAAGTTTTTCTCGTTCGCAAACAAAATTTCATCAAGAGTAAGTTTATTAGTGAAGTTTTAGTTTTAGTTTTTAGTAAAATCTTTCTCTATATCTTTGTTTTACATTTGAAAAGTTATGTTCCAAAATTTTGAGAGTGCAATTATTAAAATGAATTAATGTGTCCTTTTCTAATATCAATTTCCGATTATCACAATTTTGAGTCAAATTTATTTTATGTGCGTTCTTAACAATGATAGTTTCGTCATCAATTTCTACAATACTGTTAAATTATTGGTTACGAGCTTACAATTTCCTTGGTATATACAATGTTTGCTCAAGTTCATTTCATTTAAATATTTAAGTTTTTCATAATCAAAAGTATTATTATTATATGTGAAAACAGTTTTTGCATGGGAATCTATCTCTTTTAGATTTTCATTTGGAATGGGCAATATCATTTTCAATTCAACTTTAATGAATTCCTTTGGAATTTTTATTGCTTACAATAACACATCGTTTTTAAACTTAGTTATTCCTAATTTTACATTCTCTAATTTTAGTAAATCTATATTGTTGGATACAATTTCTTCATCTGTTAATATATTGGGATGCAATAAGCCATATTTTGCTGATACTGTATTATCTTGGATTTGCTCAATTTTGCTTTTAAGAAGTTGAATTTTAAAAAATTGATCATAATATATATTGCTGGCAATGACATTACTAGAAATTCTGTTCATGCTTTCCAAAATCAAATTTCTATCGTTTACTATAATGTTTTTCAATTGAATAAAAGTTTCGTTGAAATGGTTATTGATTGTAATTTGTTGGTTCAAGTTTGTAATTGTATTGTGGTTATTTAGTTCAATGGTTTTTAAATGTTCGTCTATGTCCAGTCTGTCCTGTTCGTCCATGGTTCCAAATAGCCATTTCTGTACTTTTCCTATTAAATTTATCAGCCCTCTTTTACTTCGTCTATTTGCTGGCATTAGTGTTTTTACTTTGTTAGTTAGATGTTTCAACTCGTTAAGTAATAATTTCTTATGTTCTCCCTCTAATTTATTAATATTGTCTCGAAAGCTATCAATCAAAATCAGAATTTCTGGAATGTCGATCATGTGGATTATTATATTTGATGTTTTAACAATGTCTGCTTGATTTATTTGTATCTCCGTAAATCCGGATTGTTCTTTTATGTCGTAAACGTTTAACTGCCCCATGATTGGAGTCAGTAATAGTAAAAATATTAAGATGGTCTTGGAAATCTAAAAAATTAAAAGATTGATTTTATGTTATTAGTTTTCCTTGGAGGATTTCCAAAATCATTTTTTTTCTAAAGTAAGGTATGTGTGACTGAGAAAAATTGATTTCCTTATTTTTAGCAATAAATAAAGCAAACATGCAACTGAAAACGCCACAGTCATTGTTATTAGTTTGCTGTGGGATATTCGAAACGTTTTCTTTAACAAAGTCGGAAGTATCGAAAGATATATTTCGCTTGTCTAGGGATTCTTGTTTTAGATAATTTTCTAAAGCGTCTAGAACGGGAAAATTGGTTTTGCCAAGAGAGTCGTAATATCTTATGGTTTTGTTTGTTAAATGAATAATGGCCATACACCAATGAGAATGATTGACACGAACCGGAACAGCAATAATATTATAGGCAAATATATCGACTTAACGGGTACATTTACCAACTCCATTATAATCGTCTTGTAGGAGTTTTGACAAGAAAAATGTATTCATTGCGTAAATTCGTTGTGAACTACCAAAGTCTTGATTTTCACTGCATTCCATTATAAGATTCAAGTAGAAATTTATTATTTTATCATTCACCCAAGATTCTCCAATTAGACTGGATATATCTTGCCTGTTTATTCCTATGTGAAATTTGGTTATCAATACTTCATCACATGGGCCACCATTAACGGCATTATCTTATTGTTTTGTTGTTCTTCTGTAAAATTAATGTCAATAATGGATTTTTTTGGTTCTTGTGATTCTAGGCTATAGTCTGAAAATTTTGGCTTTCTTTTTATATTTGTTAAATGCACGTTTTCCAATTTGGCTTTTTACTAATGTTCGAAGAACATTAGTATTAAAATCGATTTGGCCAAAAATTCATATTTCCATATATATATATATATATATATATATATATATATATATATATATATATATATATATATATATATATATATATATATATATATATATATATATATATATATATATATATATATATATATATATCATCAAAAAATTTCAGTGAGATAATCTCGGGAACGCGCCATCCGATTGAGCTGAAACTTTCAGGATACATTAGTGTATATGCAGAATAGGTCCAGGTTTCACTAAATGTCAGTTATTGTTAACCTTTTGGCGCCGGCGGCCATTTAAGTGATATTTTTAATATACCTATTATTTCGTGCACAAATAATTTTCGCAAAAATAAAGTTAACGAAATAAATTTCGAACGTGTTCTACATATGAATCGGATAATGCTTTGGAATTTTTTAACCCTATGTGTGCGCTGGGTGCCTAAAAAGAGGACGGGAAAATTTGAAAATTTTTAAATTGCGATAACTTTTGACAGAGCTATTCAATCATTACGAAATTTACGAATAGCTTTTAATGAGCGTGCTGGCAACCCTGTAGCTAGGGCAGACACTGAAAGTGAAAACCTCCAAACCATCGTCTCTCTTGAAAAAATGCCGTTTCTTCAAAAAAAGCCACTCATATGTAAATCTTGTGCTTTGTTTACATAACCAAAAAAAAAAAAAGATATGGTATAACGGGCACGCCTGGTAACCCTTGCCCAATTTACCTATATTTTAAGCATCAAAAACTTCTGTTCACGGAAACTCACGATCCGATGAGCAGAATTATTTGAAATTCACAGAATGTATTGGTCTTAAATAGGACCAGGTCTGATAGAAGTGGTTTTGAAATGCGGGCAATTCTGTGCCAGTGGTGCCATCTTGAAAAACCACTAAAAAAGATAACGGTTTTTAGCCCTATAAATTCTGATTGAATCGTTCGATTTTGACGAAACTCACACAATAGTTGGACCTTACTTTAAGCCACGTTTGACAGAAATTTCGTCGAAAAATTCGGTTGGAGTTGCCAGCTATGATAATTTTGGTGTCTTCATTTTGGAAAAAAAAAAAATTTGGAAGTGAAAACGTTCAAACCATCGAATATTCAAAAAAATGTCCGTTTCTTACAATAAAACCTATCTGTATATAAATCTTATGTTTTATCTACACGTTCAAAATAAAACTTTGGAAATTTCATGTCGGACAAGAACGGTAACCCTCTCCCAGTTAGCCTATATTTTTAGCATCAAAAACTTCTGTTCACGGAAACTCACGAACCAATAATCAGATACAGCTAAAATTTACAGAATGCATTGGACTTAAGTAAGACCAGATTTGATAGAAGCGATTTTGAATTGTGGGCAAGTCTGTGCCAGTGGTGCCATCTTGAAAAATTACAAAGAAAAAAAACTGCTTTTTGCCCTGTGAAATGTGAATAAATTACCAGATTTTCATGAAATTGGCACAGTAGCTAAACTTAACTCTAGTCTCTGTTTGGTGGAAATTTGGTTGAACAATTTGATTGGTGCTACCAGCTATGGTAATTTTTGTGTCTTTGGTTTTGAAAATTTGCTCAGGAATATAAAACTTTTTGCACTATAACTTCCAGTGCAGTCATGAAATCAATACGAATTTCATACAATTAATGAAACCTGTTATAAATATTATTCAGGCCAAATTTGGTTGAAAAGCCACGATAGAGTTGCCAGCTATTGTTGGTTTTGTGTTTAATTGCAATATCTTTATTAAGCGGTTTTATCGTAGAAGTTTCAAATGGTAATGATATTGTAGTGACAATAAACAGCAACTATTAAGCTTTCGATTATTTGAAAAAACTCGCTGCAGGTAACTCTAAATTTCTTTATACTCCTTTAACTTCGAATGTTATATAACAACTTGAAGCAGATGTGATATATTCTTGGCTTTGATACTGGTAGAAGGTTGCCAGCACGAGTCGGTTGTGCTACTTTTGTATCAATAAACGCTTACAGTAAGTATTCATACCGGAAACATTTACAATTAAAATAAATAATCAATGTTGCAATTCGCAAAGTTCTGCAAATTTTTCGGATCGCAGCTCCAAACACCAACTTCAGTTACAGTGCTGCAGGCACTGAGCATTTTCTTCATTGATGTTATATGAGATGCTGCTTTCAAAATTATGTGAAATAAGCAACTGATAACGAATATAATTAACCCGTGTTTTGCTCTCATAAACGTTGAAATTCATGCCAGTGGTAATATCTGAAACCTTCCACCATATGAGTTATAATGCATTCTTAAGATCAAAGTAAAACGTGGCATTTGAAACAGTTTGGTCGTAATAAGCAGCACATGTGGTGGAATATGCACTCAAAACCTGCACGATTCTTCTACTGTTCTTCGAACATTAGTGTTTCAAGCGGTTCAGGTGCGCTAGAGTCTGTAAATATAGGTTCTTGTTTCAGTCTGGCA
This sequence comes from Nemotelus pantherinus, assembly GCA_963978885.1. Classification (NCBI taxonomy): domain Eukaryota; kingdom Metazoa; phylum Arthropoda; class Insecta; order Diptera; family Stratiomyidae; genus Nemotelus; species Nemotelus pantherinus. The sequence goes on along the minus strand of OZ022264.1, from coordinate 168,401,950 downwards.
GCTTTGTAGTTTTTTACAAAACCAATTGTTCTGTCTTCGATATAGGTTTCACGTTTTTCGTTCAGTTTATCTATGTATTTTCTTTTGGTTGCTTCTTTGTTTTTTCGAATTATTCCAAAATCCACTTTATGACTTTGGACTTCTTTTGGAGTGCATTTGATTGTCGAATGATATCGTTCGTTATAATTTCTGACTGACTGTTGTAGTATTTGTCTCGGCGAAAGTTTAGTTTTATTAAGTGACAATGTGCGAAATTTTTCAGCTATTGTATTGTGAAATCTTTCAACATCAGCTATACCTGTATGGCTGTGTGGTTTTGTTAGATGCAAAACTACACCTTCTTGCTGCAAAAAATCTTTCATGCGAATGCTATCAAATTCGTTTCCTCCTACTATTTTCGCTGGTTTGCCAATTTTGGCGAAATGGTCTTCTAATTGCTCTATTATGGTGATATGATTACGATCAGTTAGATAATATACAGCTGCAAATTTTGAGAACTTGTCAATACAAGATAGAAAACTGTGTTTCATTATCTGATAGATATCTGCGTGGATAATTTGATTTATGTCGTTGGCTGTTTCGGTGAAATTAAATTTTGGTTTGATGGGATTTCGATCATACTTGATTTGTTGACAAACTTCACATTGGTTTATAATAATTTGAATTAATTCCAAAAGTTTCGGGTAGTATATTTTATTTCTAATAGCGTGAAATGTTTCTTGGATCCCTGAATGAATGCTTTCTCTGACGTGGTAGAGGGATATTGGTTTCACAGCTTCAACTTCCGTTTTGATGTCTCGTGCCCAATAAGAACATCTAATAAATTTTATCTGGGCATCGTTGGAATACAATTCTCTTAATTTTTGTTGTACTACGTTATATTTAGTGTCAGGTATTTCTGAATAAATACCGGTAATTCCTTTTTTGATGTATCGTTTGAATATATTGTCCAAATCTTCAAAGTCATATTCCGATATATAAATTATTCGTTTACTATGATTTGTTTCAAACTCTTGGATCTTATTGTTAGTCAGAATTATTTGGGTGCGATATTTTTTTACTATTTCCTCCTTTATGGGTATATGATCACATAATTCTTCTTCTACAGAGTGTTTAGTTGCCATAGTTGCATTTTCTTCTTCTTCGATGTTCAATATTATTCCGAGGTTCGAATATGAGTTCGTTCGGGTTTCTAACATCTTACTTGTAGATTTAGAGTCATGTTCTTCTACAGGTTTGATTCGACTTAAGTAGTCGGCAACTTTATTGTCCCGACCTTTCAGATACTCGATATTAAATTGATATTCACCCAATTTCAAAAGCCATCGCTGGTGCCTGGGCGAAAGATCTTTTCCTCGGTATTTGGCATGTAGATATTTAATTGGTTGGTGGTCAGTGTAGATTGTAAATTTGTTTCCATAAAGATATGGCCTAAAATAATTTACTGATCACATTATAGCCAAAAACTCCTGGTCGGTAGCAGAATAATTTCGTTCATGTGGTTAGTTGAAAGGATCGATCAAAATCAGGATATTTAAGAATTGGTGGAGAGCAAATTAACGTTTTTAGTTTCTCAAAAGCTTCTATATAATTTGGATCATGGACGTTTATTTGAGTATTTTTTTGTAGGTATTTTGTAGTAGGTTGGGCTACTTTCGCATTATCACGAATGAATTTGCGATAGTACCCAGTTAATCCCAAAAAGCTTTTGATTTCTTTTTCAGTAGTCGGTAGCGCCAAATTTTCGATAATTTTAACCTTTTCCGGATTAGGTTTAAGTCCTTCTCTTGTAATTATATGTCCTAAGAATGAGGTTTCTGTGCGCATGAAATTACATTTATCGATTTGTATCCGCAGGCGATTTGCTTCTAGAATTTGAAATATCTCGACAATTGATTGGATATGTTCCTGTAAGGAGGTACTGAAGATGAGAATATCATCAAGATATACTACGCACATTCTATTTATAACATCTCTTAATACATCATTCATCAGCCGTTGAAACGTCGCAGGGGCGTTCTTTAAGCCGAATGGCATTCGAACAAATTCGTAAAGGCCATGAGGAGTGACAAAGGCGGTTTTTTGTCTGTCTTCCTCTTTAACTAGTATTTGATAATATCCTTTTGCCAAATCAATAATTGAAAAGTATTGGGCTCTACCCAGTTTATCGAGAATCGAGTCAATGTTTGGGAGAGGAAACTTATCGTCAACTGTCACCTCGTTGAGTTTCCTGTAATCAATGACGATTCGAAATTTTTTTTCACCGGAATGATCATTCTTTTTTGGTACAACAATTAGTGGGCTCGAATACTTAGAATTGCTTTTCCGGATAATACCTTGAGCTTCCATTTCTGAAATTTGTTTTCTCACCTCGGCTTCGTGCTTTGGTGGGTATCTATATAATTTAGCATTAATCTGGGTAACTGTTGTAGTTCTAATTTCATGTTGAATTTTATGTGTACTTGTTAATGTATCACCTTCTTTATAAAATAGATTTTCAAAACGTTTTATAGCTCTAATGATCGCATTGCTTTCTTCTTTATTTAGATGATCTAATTTGATCCTTTCTAAGTAGTTATTTTCAATTTTCTCTAGGAATAAAATTTCTTGGTCGCAGTACGGATCATTGATAAATTGGGTAATTTTACCCTTTAACACAATTAAATTTCGTTCAAGATCTATTAGTGTTTCAAGATTATTGAGAAGGTTTATTCCAATAATGAATTGATACCTTCTATTTTGAAGATGTTTAACTTTCCACCTCACCATCCCACCTGGTGGAGAGTTAGTTTCATCTGGTGCTGGGGTGTGTACTTCGTAACAAATTGAATCTTTACCAGTGATTGTTGAAAAGAAAAGAGGTTTGATTGGAATTTTTGGAAAGTGTGTGACTTGGTCATCTATTATACTAAAAGATGAACCAGTATCTATAAGGGCTATGTATTTAGTTTTATTTATAGTGATTGGTATCATGGGTAAATTTTCCGAGGCTAATTGTGAAAAAATGTTTCTTTCTGGGTTGAGTTTATATCAGATTTGGTTATATTGGAGTTTGGTTGCCAATCATTTGAATTTTGATCAGATTGACTATTTAGATATTTTAAGTTCCGACTATCCTGAATGTTATCGATCTCCATAGGTTCTACTGGTTGTTGTCTATAAGATCGAGTTTGACCAGAATGATTATTTCTTTTAAATTGACCAGAGTAATTATTATTAGAATAGCCATTGTTATTATCGAATCGATTATAACTATAATTGTCATTTCGATGTTTCCAGTTATTGTTGAATCGTCTGTACTGTCTAGTATCATCATTTGTATCGTTTTTTCAGTTATAACTAGTTTGTCTTGTATGTGTTTCGTACTGTTCTGTGATATTTGGAGGTGCTCGAAAGGAATTATTATTACTTTTATTTTGAGATTTGCTATGATTGCCAAAGTTTTGATTCGGATTTTGACCACTGTGACTTCTATGGCTACTATTTTTGGTTTTTTACTAATGTTCGAAGAACATTAGTATTAAAATCGATTCGGCCAAAAATTCATATTTCTTTATATATATATATATATATCATCAAAAAATTTCAGTGAGATAATCTCGGGAACGCGCCATCCGATTGAGCTGAAACTTTCAGGATACATTGGTGTATATGCAGAATAGGTCCAGGTCTCTTTAAATGTCAGTTATTGTTAACCTTTTGGCGACGGCGGCCATTTAAGTGATATTTTTAATATACCTATTATTTCGTGCACAAATAATTTTCGCCAAAATAAAGTTAACGAAATAAATTTTTAACGTGTTTTACATATGAATCGGATAATGCTTTGGAATTTTTTAACCCTATGTGTGCGCTGGGTGCCTAAAAAGAGGACGGGAAAATTTAAAAATTTTTAAATTTCGATAACTTTTGACAGAGCTATTCAATCATTACGAAATTTTTAGGACATATTGATATTATTTAGTTGTAGATTTGTGTTAATGAGCGTGCTGGCAACCCTGTAGCTAGGGCAGGCACTGAAAGTGAAAACCTCCAAATCATCGTCTCTCTTGAAAAAATGCCGTTTCTTAAAAAAAAAGCCACTCATATGTAAATCTTGTGCTTTGTTTACATAACCAAAAAAAAAAAAAAAAGATATGGTATAACGGGCACGCCTGGTAACCCTTGCCCAATTTACCTATATTTTAAGCATCAAAAACTTTTGTTCACGGAAACTCACGATCCGATGGGCAGAATTATTTGAAATTCACAGAATGTATTGGTCTTAAATAGGACCAGGTCTGATAGAAGTGATTTTGAAATCTTGGCGATTCTGTGCCAGTGGTGCCATCTTGAAAAACCACTAAAAAAGATAACTGTTTTTAGCCCTATAAATTCTGATTGAATCGTTCGATTTTGACGAAACTCACACAATTGCTGGACCTTATTTTAAGCCACGTTTGGTAGAAATTTGGTCGAAAAATTCGGTTGGAGCTGCCAGCTATGATAATTTTGGTGTCTTCATTTTGACAAAAAAAAATTTGGAAGTGAAAACATTCAAACCATCGAATATTCAAAAAAATGTCCGTTTCTTACAATAAAACCAATCTGTATATAAATCTTATGTTATATCTACACGTTCAAAATAAAACTTTGGAAATTTCATGTTGGACAAGAACGGTAACCCTCTCCCAGTTAACCTATATTTTTAGCATCAAAAACTTCTGTTCACGGAAACTCACGAACCAATAATCAGATACAGCTAAAATTTACAGAATGCATTGGACTTAAGTGAGACCAGATTTGATAGAAGCGATTTTGAATTGTGGGCAAGTCTGTGCCAGTGGTGCCATCTTGAAAAATTACAAAGAAAAAAAACTTCTTTTTGCCCTATGAAATGTGAATAAGTTACCAGATTTTCATGAAATTGACACAATAGCTAAACCTAAATCTAATCTCTGTTTGGTGGAAATTTGGTTGAAAAATTTGATTAGTGCTGCCAGCTATGGTAATTTTTGTGTCTTTGGTTTTGAAAATTCACTCAGGAAAATGAAACTTTTTGCACCATAACTTCCAGTGCAGTCATGAAATCAATACGAATTTCATACAATTAATGAAACCTGTCATAAACATTATTCAGGCCAAATTTGGTTGAAAAGCCACAATAGGGTTGCCAGCTATTGTTGGTTTTGTGTTTAATTGCAATATCTTTATTAAGCGGTTTTATCGTAGAATTTTCAAATGGTAATGATATTGTAGTGACAATAAACATCAAATATTAAGCTTTCGATCATTTGAAAAAACTCGCTGCAGGTAACCTTAAATTTCTTTATACTCCTATGACTTCGAATGTAATTAAACAACGTGAAGCGGATTTGATATATTCTTGGCTTTGATACTGGCGAAAGGCTGCCAGCACGAGTCGGTTGTGCTACTTTTGTATGAATAAATGCTTACAGTTAGTATTCATACCGGAAACATTTACAATGAAAATAAATAACCGATGTTACAATTCGCAAAGTTCTGCAAATTTTTCGGATCGCAGCCCCAAACACCAACTTCAGTTACAGTGCTACAGGCACTGAGCATTTTCTTCATTGATGTTATATGAGATGCTGCTTTCAAAATTATGTGAAATAAGCAACTGATAACGAATATAATTAACCCGTGTTTTGCTCTCATAAACGTTGAAATTCATGCCAGTGGTAATATCTGAAACCTTCCACCATATGAGTTATAATGCATTCTTGAGACCAAAGTAAAACGTGGCATTTGAAACAGTTTGGTCGTAATAAGCAGCTCATGTGGTGGAATATGCACTCAAAACCTGCACGATTCTTCTACTGTTCTTCGAACATTAGTGTTTCTAGCGGTTCAGGTGCGCTAGAGTTTTTGAATTCTGGTCGTATGCAAAAATCTTCATATCTTCTTTGCGTCATGATATTTAAAATTGCTTCAATATTTGTTTCACTATAAATTTTATCTAGCAATACACCTTGCGTTAATTCTTTAATTGTGTTACATAAAATGGAATCGATACACTCTAAATCTATACATTTATCATTTTTATAATAAATTTTCAGTTGGTTTGCTTTATCTCTAATATATTGAAATTCAGTTGAAAGTTCACTTACTGTGTTCACTTTGATGTTGGTGATTTTTCGGAAAATATCGGTTGGCTGAAGATCTGGTTTGAAGCGTAGTTTTAAAGTGTTTTTGATGACATCCCAATTGTCGGTCTGTTGAACACCCATCACAGCGTCCTTTGCTTCTCCTTGTAGTTTCTCGTAAAATATTATTCGAACCGCTTCTTTCCTGTGCTCTTCGTTACTTATGCCTTGCAGGTAATATTTGACGCTGCTGAAGAATCCATTGATGGTTATATCGCCTCGCCCGTTGAACGCACTCATAAATCGTATTTCTTTTAGCATTTTTTCCTTCACGTCTGATGTCGTTTGCCTAAAAGTGAGGTTTTGCACAATCGATGTCATTTGGTTGAGTAATAATTCTTTTTCCTGAAGTTGTTGTTGCAGGAATTCAGTTGTCGGTTGTAGATTCTGCAGAGCTGCTGACATCTGTTCCAACTGGTTATTTCTTTCGTGCAATTGCCTGTCCAATTCTTGAATTTTCGCTTCCATGGTTCCTTGGTCCTCTGGTTGTCGCCGTGAGTTAAAGCTTTCACTTCTCTTTTCTTTTCTGTGTAACATAAATCACTTCGTTTGTACTTTTTTCTTTTAGTACTTCACACACTATTTTGTGTTATATATTTTTCTTTATTTGTTTGTTTTTATTATCAGTCAACTTTTTATTTTTATTTTTGACTAGATCCCATACCAGCCTCAGGCATGGGGTTTAAGAGACCTAAGGTGGGTTATATATTAAAAAATATATTGGTCTCTCTAGTCGATTTTAATTTTATTTCGGCGCGTAGCGGCTATTAAAACTTTGATTTCCTTTTCGGAAACTCAAAGTATATTATTATTATTATTATTGTTGTTTCGAATTATCCTTCGCGGCTTCTTCGAATGAACAAGTTTTTTTATATAATTCAATCACGAATTACCTTTGCGGCTTGTCGAGATGAATTAATGTTGGTTTATTTAATTCTGAGTACCCTTTGCGGCTTCTCGAAATAAATTAATTCGCGTTTGTTCGCACTTCGACTGCGCCAGTTTCGTATTGTTCTTTCGATTATATTTAAAAAAAACAATACTTCGTTTAATTTTATACAAGCACTTTTATTTATGACTTTGAAAATGAACAGAGTGACGACTTTTAAACTGGACAGAGTGACGACTGCAATTTAGCAAGACTAAAACTGAACTCCACGATAAGCTACACATACTCCACATTTATGGAAATAATTGTGCTCACCTAATGTCTGCGATTCTGTGAGAATCTGCCTGTCTGGCGTATTTGTCGCTTACCTGTTGCAGGTGTTTGGTTATATCCTGCAACAGAGTATCATATTTTTGTAGCAATTCTAGTGTGGAAGTATATGTAACTAGCTCGCTGCGGCTGGGGTGGGTCCATGAAACAATGTGGTTGATCAGCTCTCAAGAGAAACGGAATGCTATGTATTATTCATCCGTCATAATATCGTAGCCGCAAACTGGTAGATAAAAATACCCGAAGGGACAAAAGGGGGATAGTTCCGTTCAGGAAACCACCCACGGCTCTGCAACATGGGTTGACAAAGCAGACCCAGAACTCGTGACGACGCACGGAGCCAGAAAATTGAAGTTCTACCAAAAGGAAACTCGCGGACAAAATTGCTACCTCTCTTTTCAGAGGAACCCGGGTGAGGCAGACAGCCCCAGGCTTTCGATGGTGGCGGAGCCATGAGCCCGGTGATCTGGGGTTCTCCACTCACTGATACGGGCCATTATTCGACAAATTCAAAATCTGAAACAAAATTGAAACTACTGTTAAGATATCAGTATTTATTCATATATATACTTGAGAAAATCAACCAGTTGTCAGAATGTCTATATAAAAGCAAAAACTATTTTCAGTTGATCGTCGTCCGTTCGCCTCGCTGTCTCGCTATCGACTCCTTTGATTTATTCTAGGCTAACGTTCGCTGTCTCGCTATTGACTCCTTTGATTTATTCTAGGCTAACGTCAGTGTTGTCGCTCACAGCTCGACCATCCTGATATTGTGGCGTCCTCGCCACTGGTTCATCATCCCCTATTCCATCGTCATCACTTTCATCCCCTGTTCCATCGTCATCACTTTCGTCTTCTGGTGGTAAGCAGCACCACTGCTTCATTTTGTCCGATGCGTATACTGCTGAATATTTCCGGGTCGTTCTCGGAGCGTTTGGAATATCCTCGAGCAAATATCTGTCGTTACCTAATTTCTTTCTAACAATGTATGGTCCCTTGTATCGTGTTTCTAATTTTCTTGAATAGCCTGTACTCACTGGCTCGTTTTCAACTACTACTAAATCGTCAATTTCGTATTGTTTCGGAGTTTTGTGCTTCTCATCAAATCGTCTTTTCCATTCCTGCCGTTTTGCATTTATTTCACTCGCTGTCTGAATTCGTATTTCTTGAAGATTTTCTTTAGTTGAATTTTCTAGCTGCAGAACTAAAATTAGTTTATTCTTCAAAATGTCTCGAGGTTCGTAATCGAAAACAACTTCGTGTGGACTTCGCTTCGTGGTACTGTTTTTTGAGGTGTTTATAGACCACTGCAAAGCTCGTAGATGAATATCCCATTTTTTTTCTTCACTAGTAGATGTTGTTAGCATTTTTAAGAGAGTTTGGTTCACTCTCTCAATCTGCCCGTTCGCTCTTGGGGTTCTTACTGCAACTTTCACGTGACGTATGTTGTTTTCACTGCAATAATCTTCAAAGGTTTTAGACGTGAATGCGGTTCCACGGTCCGTTATCAATCTGGCTGGCATTCCGAATATAGATGTCAATTCATCAAACATCTTCAACACCCCTTTCGTTGACGTCGTCTTTACAGCTCGTAATATAGTATATTTGCTGAATGGATCGCTGACTCCTATCACATATTGGTTTCCCCGTGTACTCTTCGGAAAAGGCCCAAGGTGATCCACGTGCAACGTCCGAAACGGTATTGGGTCTACCTCATCATAATGAAATTCACCTTCTACTTTCCCTCCCGGTCTTGCATTGTAGCAACACTCAACGCATGCCCGAATATATTTTCTGACGTAGTCTCGCATTCGTTTGAACCAAAAGGTTTGCTGGAGACGTTGAATTGTCTTATCCAGACTCAAATGTCCGACGCTGTCGTGACAACCTTGTACCACACGCCATCGCACTGCTTTCGGAACCACCCATCGCTGATCATTCCCTATTCGGCGAAACAATCGTCCTTTCGTTAATATATAATCTTGCTTTATTTGTTTATCGTTGCAATTGGGATCGTTTAGCTCCGCCACAATACGTTTGAGCTCGGGATCATCAAGTTGCATAGTTAGCAGCCAATCATCTTGATCGATTGTGATTTTGTAAACTGTCAAAGGTGTTTCATCCATTTCTTGTGGTGTCTCGTTCGGTTGGCGGCTAAGAGCATCAACATGCTCGAGCTTTTGTCCTGCTCGATGCTCCAAATTAATGTCGAATTCCTGTATTCGCAGCCACCATCTCGCTATTCGTGGAATGAGCTCCTTTTTCGACATCGTTGTTTTTAGAGCTGCACAATCCGTGACAACTTTGACAGGTCTCCCAATTAAATAAAAACGAAATCGCTCCAAACTAGCAACAACAGCTAGGGTTTCTAACTCAAAACTATGGAAATTTCGTTCGGTATCAGTGGTCGCCCGACTAAAATAAGCGACTGGTTTGAGTTGCCCTTCGCTGTTAGATTGAAGAAATACACCCGCTAGACCTCGACCACTGGCATCAGTATGGACTTCAGATTTTTTTGTGACATCATACGCTGCAAGTAACGGTGCAGATGTTAATCGCATTTTCAACTCCTCGAATGCTTTTGTTTGTGCATCACTCCACTCGAATGGTTGGTCCTTCTTCAGTAACATTTGAAGCGGTTGGGCTATCATGGCGAAACCCGGAACAAATTTCCGGAAATAACTGGTTAAACCAATAAATCGTCTAACATCGCTAATGCACTTAGGCTGAGGAAAACTCATGATCGCTTGAGTCTTCACATACCCAGGTTGTATTCCAGATGGCGTTATTTTGTGACCCAAGTATTCGATGGTTTGTTTCGCAAAACTACATTTTTGCAAATTTAGTGTGAGATTTGCTCTTCTTAAGGCAATCAAAACTCGTTCCAACTTTTCAATCATCACTTCAAACGTCTGCGCACCAACTAGGATGTCATCCATGTAAATTAAAGCATCGTCTTTTAATAAAGTTTTCTTCCATTTCGCCATTAGCCGTTGAAATTCCATCGGAGCATTTTTCAGCCCGAATGGCATTCGTAGAAACTCGTATGAACCACTCTGAGTGATAAACGCGGTATACTTTCTGGACTCGGGCTCAATCGGCACCTGATAATATCCACTGTTTAAATCAAGCACACAGAATATTTTATATTTTGCTGCTTCATGTATCTGCTCTTCGATATTAGGTGTCGGATACATCTCTTTTGCCGTCTCACTATTCAATTTTCGAAAATCGATACACAATCGATCTTGGCCATTCTTCTTTTTCACTAAGATTGCAGGACTTGCAAAATCAGACGTTGATTCTTGTATTATTCCACTGTCACATAACTCTTGTACGATTTCATCCATTACCACTTGCTTCGCGTAAGGAATACGATACGGTTTTTGTTGTACCACCTTATCTGTTTTCATCGTTATTTTCATCGTCGTTAATCCAGTACACCCGATTTCATGAAAATTTGATGCGAAGAGATCTCGATAAGCATTTAGAAGTTTCGTCATCGTTACTTTATCTCTTTCTTCCAATCCTTCTAATTGAACTTCAGTTTCATCCAATTGCCGAACTCTTCTTTTAATCGATTGCGCAGTTTTTTGGATTGTAAAATTTAAATGTTTATGTGTTTTTGTTAAAATCAGTCCAGGGTAACTCAAAATATCATACCCAATCAAAAACGAATTCTTCATAAACTCATCAGGCACAATAACAAACAACCCGTAAAATTCCTCGCCATCAATACAAATTTTAATTCTCATTTGTTTTTTCGCCACAAATGTTCCACCGAGAAAACCAGCTATCATGTTTCTACACTGTTCTACTGGAAGTTTCAAATTACTGGCAACACTGTTTTTAATCATTGAGCACTGAGCTCCACTATCGATGTAACTGTCAAATTTCTTTCCGTCAACAATTATTTGCTTGCAAAATTCATTTTCAATTTGACTAAATACTTGATGCACTTCGAATTTTCTGAATTCACAATTTCTCTGTTCTTTTCGATGCACTCGATTACAATATTGACATCGCTGTCTTTTTCCCGGATGAGGACAATCCCTCGACAAATGTCCAACTTTGTTGCAGTTAAAACAAACTTTTTCTTTCGTGCAATCACTCACTATGTGTCCCGGTTGTTTGCAATTGAAACATGTTTTTTTTGATAAGTCACTTAGCACTGGTCGTTTATCTTCTTCCTGTTTATGACCACTAACACGCTTTTGACCAGAGACACTAATTGTTTTCAACTCCCGGAGATTAACACACCACTTCACTTTTTCTTCCAGATCATCCATTCTGTCGATCTTCTGTGACTGGAGCAAAGAGAATAACTCATCATCTTCCATACCGATAATGAAATATTTAATGATCGCTTCATCCTTAAGCTGACCATCACGTCCCATTTTCCAAATTTCATTTAGAAAATCTATTAAATTTTCATTTTTCTGGCGCTTTCGTTGCATCAGTCGAATATGTACATCTGCTTCGTTTATTTTCGGTGTATATCTTTCCAGTAAACTAACCGAAAGTTGCTTCCACGTTTCTATGTCAGTTAAACTTCTGTCAAACCAATCCTTCGCTGTTCCTCGTAAATTCGCTGTTGCTGCATACAAAAGTAATCTGCTTGGCCACTCGTACATCTTCGCTAGTTTTTCCGCTTTCGCAAGCCATTGCGTGATCGTAAGACCTCGTTTATCCTCAGGATCAAATTCAGGTAAAATCTCTACCACATCTCGTGGTGTGAACTGGAAATACTTATGCTCACGTTTCATCGCTTTTATGTTGGTAGATATGTTTGCCTTGTTTTTTTTATTTTTCCTTCCATTGCTCGCTTCTTTTCCTATATTGTCAGTGATCGGATGAGCTTGCGAATCTATCGTTTTGTATTGCTCGTTATTGTCGTCGTCCACAGTATTTCCTGGAAATCCTGCGTTTGTCTCATTCTCGCCATCACTATCGTTATCGCTATCATCACTCGTATATTCAACGTCGTTTTCATCAAGCGCTGCGCTGCTCACTCCCGCGGCATTTACCGTTCCATCGAATTCCCGTAATCGGTCGACAAGCTCGCTTTTGTTCCCAGTTTGTATGATTCCCTTCGCTCTGCAAGCTGCCTTCAGCTCCATTACCGTCAATTCGTGCAAATGACTCATACTTATTTTGGACAAGCAAACACTTTCAATTAACTCGTTCTATTTATCCCACTTCTGAATTGTTAAGATATCAGTATTTATTCATATATATACTTGAGAAAATCAACCAGTTGTCAGAATGTCTATATAAAAGCAAAAACTATTTTCAGTTGATCGTCGTCCGTTCGCCTCGCTGTCTCGCTATCGACTCCTTTGATTTATTCTAGGCTAACGTTCGCTGTCTCGCTATTGACTCCTTTGATTTATTCTAGGCTAACGTCAGTGTTGTCGCTCACACTACTATGTATGGTCAGTATCCCTCCCCTTAAAAAACTGCTGAAAATCCGCAAAAGGACTAGTTAGTCAATGGCCAGCCAGGCCTTGCGTGGACCCTGAAACAAGAAAAAAACTTCTCGCGCTTTCGCCCAATAAGAAGGCCAAAAGGGTTCTGATTTAACAAATCGTTTTTATTCTATAAAAAATAATTTTCTGTATGCAGCGGGGAAAGTTCGTGAATTTACTTGGTTCAAATCAAACACTACGATTTACAGAAAAATGTGGGCAACGTTTTATTCCCAACTGACAAGTATAATCTATGGTTCACACGCATGGTGACTTTGAAAAATTCTTATCTTGATGGAAGTGGTACGAAAGGTACATAAAAAAATGTTCTTCTCTATTGCAACTTTGAGAATTCTCAGGAATGGATATTATTTTTAACCTCATTCGATTCCAGGTTGTTACGTTAAAGCTTCCGATTAGAAGAATATTTCAAGGTCAACTAAATAGCAAGTTCACGGACGTAATTTTCAAAACAAATGGTAATTTTCATTTATGTCCTATACCTAAAGTATACGATCTACACGTTAGATACACTTTTCTTATATCACAACTTTTGCCGGCAAGTGACGACGTCAATACTGCTATATCAAAATAAACAATGACTCGTACAAAACTAAAACAACGACTTCTAAGACATCTCAACCGTGAAAAGCAATCACCGGTTCTTATATAAGAAGATAGGCCTTGGGAATTCCATGGATTTCCTGAGTATGATTCTTGACTTAACATGTAGAAAGCAAGTAGGATAAACTTATTATTTATACGTGTAATCGACAACTCGTTATTAATGTTCTCCTTGTTTGATAAATTTAAACCAGTATTCTTATAGCCAGCTCAAAAGTTCAAAATATTGTAACGCAGTGTATAAAAAATATATATAAGTTATCTATTCCTTTTACTTATATGTTTTAATCCGGAAACGAAAAAACGAAAGCTCGCATTTAATTAACTTCTCGTACCAAAACAAAACATGATCGAAAACAGGCAAAATTGGATGAAAAAGTTTGTCATAGGGTTCAACCCGAAATCACGGAAATCAAATTTCCAGATCGATCTCTCTAGTAGGTTGTCCGTTTCTTACCGCTTGCAAATGATCTACGTTAACGAATTATGTGTTTTATTAGTTTTTCGAGAATTTTCGAAAGAACGTCTAGCGCATCAGAACCGCTAGTAAACTAATTTTCGAAGAAATTGTCTTTGAGGGATTTCAAAATGTGTGAAGACGTTATACACTTGTTTGTAGTATCATATCAACCATTTGTTACTCAAAGGAACAAATATCATTTTCTGACAGCATTTCCTATTACATAAATGATGAAAATGCTCAATGCTGGCAACATTTATCCAACACAGCAGCAATAAGTCTACCACTACATGCTCGTACTTAATCAGCCTATCCTTTGAATTTCGTTTTCATCGAAGGATTTAATCGAAAGTTTCAGCGATTAAACTATGTCTGGGATTGCCATCTGAAAAATTTCCAAAACTCGGAAAATTTAAATGTCGGTTGCTTATTTTATTGTTAATGCTTTGCTCATGAATACAAAATGGAAGCATCTGTTTGTACAATATTTACGAATATTCTGGTGCTGGCAATCATGTGCTAGCACCAGAGCTGTTTCACGTTGTGTTAAACCCACCCTATGAATTTAGTTTCGATTGAATGGCAGCGCTGTAATTTATAGGATTGAATATAATTTTACGGTAATCAACGTCCAAACTTTGTAAATTTTTGAAACGTAAACATTTGTTGTTAATTGTCACTGCAGGATCATTCCCTTTTCCCACTGCAGGATCATTCCCTTTCAAATTACGAAATTCATCATAGGTGGCAACCCTTTCATAATTTTTCATCGAAATTCCTACATAACTAGATATGCAGCAAAATCCATTTATCACGCGAATTTCGTTTTGATATCGTTACTGCATCGGAAGTTATAGGGAAAAAACCTTTATAGTCCTGAACAAATTTACAATATTTAGGGGACAAAAATTGCCATAGTTGGCGACTCTATGCTAATTTTTCAACCAAATTTCTATGAATTTTACATTAGAGTAAGGTTCACCTACTGCGTGAATTTCTTCATAATCTGAAGCAATAGGCCAAAAACCAATTTTTTTTTTCTTGGCGATTTTTCCAAATGGCCCCAGTGCCACAGAATTGCCCGTTTTGCAAAATTACTTCTATCAGACCTAGTCCTAACTAATACCAACATGTCCTGTAAATTTCATATTGATCGGATAAGCCGATCGTCAGTTCTCGTGAACAGAAGTTTTGAGTGCTGCAAATAGAGGTAATTTGATCACGGGTTGCCGTTCTTGTTTACCGCGGAATTTCGAAAATGTTTATTTGACTTGGTGGACAAAAGCCAAAATTTATCAATAATTCTAATTAGTTTTCAAATATAAAAAATTTTTCAGGAGAATGAATTGATTTGAAGGATTTTTTTGAGGAGCCTGCTGTAGCTAAAGAGTTGCCCACACCGTCTCAAAAGCCCATGTATGTTAAATTCTAGTCAATATCAATATGCACTGAAAGTTTCACGATGATCCATTGCTTTTTTTAAAAGTTATGACATATCGAAGTTTAAGAAAAAATCCTTGTCTACTTTAAGGCACTCAGCGCTTACACAAGGTTCACAATTTCCAATTCTTTATCATAAACAAGCTAAAAACATAATAAGTTTTTATTCCTAATACTTTTTTTTAGCAAAAATTTACACTTCTTGGAAATATAGGAGTACTTGAAAGTTCACTAAAATGCCCGCCGACGCCAAAAGGTTTAAGATATCTAGCAAATTATGGACTTACCTGTTATGTACATCTATGTCCTCAAAAAATTTCAGCTAAATCGGATCAGCCACTCCAGAGATTATCTCCCTTAATCATTTTGCTGATATATATATATATATATATATATATATATATATATATATATATATATATATATATATATATATATATATATTTATATATATATATATATATATATATATATATATATATGTATATATATATATATATCTATATATATATATATATATATATATATATATATATATATATATATATATATATATATATATATATATATATATATAGATATATATATATATATATATATATATATATATATATATATATATATATATATGGTGGATGGTTCTACTTTTTCTACCCCTGTCAAGGGCTCTCCAACCAAGAAATGAGCGGGAGTTAACACGGAGAAATCATTGGGATCCGATGATTCAGGTTTAAGTGGACGTGAATTTAGTATGGCCCTCGCTTCTACCACTATGGTTTCTAGCTCTTTATAACCAGTTACAATACCAAAGAACCAGTTACAATACCGTCACAAATGGAAGCGTATCCAAGAAAACGTTCCAGTCAATACAATGGTTCTCATCACGGAGGATGACATTGCACCGCTTCGTTGGCCCTTGGGTCGCATTGTTAAGACGATTGCAGGAAAGGATGGTCTTGTACGAGTAGCAGAAATTCGCACCAGCCGAGGCGTTATTTGTCGTCCCATTCATAAACTGGCTCCGCTCCTTATAGCCGTGGATCATTCATCCGACGAGGGAGCCACATCAGCAATATCCACAGAAGGGTCCCTATTGCTATCATCATCGTCAGAAGATGACAAGCCGCCACCTTCAAAACACAGGCCTATAGCAGGTTCAAAGCTAATGACAGTACTCATGGCCTTGCTAATCGTACCTGCAATCAATTGCTCACCGATCAATATTACGAAGTTTCAGAACCATCCTGGAATATATTTTGAAAATTTAGGGGCAACCAGTTTAGTGAGCAACGAGTGGAATTTAGTCGTATACTATGACATGAAGTCATATTGGAAAGAAGTAGAGTTCTTGAGCGAATGCGTCCACAGTATAAAGCACATTTACCAGAACCATCTACATCTGACGCTTTGCAACGCGACTATCGAGCACTTAGAGGCTAATATTGAGGAATTAACAGCCAACAATCGATTATTCAAAGCTAGTCATCTTACCAGAAGGAGCAAAAGAGGTGCAATTAACCTTATAGGCAACATTGCCAACGCTCTTTTTGGAGTATTAGATTCAACATATGCTCAAGAAATGGCAACAATCATTGACCAACTAAACCAAGGCCAACAACATTTACGTGGTTTAGCTGAAAAACAGACGACTTTTATAGATGCAACCCTGAACATAATAAAAGGGCAACAGTTGAAATCAACCGCACTCATCAGACAAGTGGTTGGCGACATAAAAGAAAATATCCGGAACATTGCCCAAGAGGGTCAAAAGGAGCGAGTTTTCAACACAATCAGCATCGTTGCCACTTTAAGTATCAACAAGTTACTGCAAGTACAGGCCAACATATTGAACACGTTGGCTGACACTCATCACGGACAAATCAACCCAATGCTGATCACTCTGCATCAGCTTAGTCAAGCACTTGCTACGATCAAAACATTACTCGCTCGAGGTCTTCGGCTGCCAATTAACCTAAGAGCTGTGCTCAATTACTTCAAGATCATGACCATCTCAGGCACAATTACGTATGATTACGCAATATTCAAAATCACCATCCCCTTAGCAGACGTAGAAGACTTTGAAATGTTTAAACTAACATCAGTTCCAGTACTAGTGAACGACAACTTTATCACTGTACAGCCATCATCTGCATATTTGGTGATCACCTTGCATCGTGATCAATATTACCCAATGAACGAAGTAGAGCAGAAATCATGCATCTTAGTATCTTCAGGAGAATATCTATGAAAACAAACCAACCTAGTATACAGAAGGGGATCTTCAGTCAGTTCTTGTGAAATCGAGATGATAACACATTTGCTCTCACCAAAATCCTGCCGAATTGGGAAGCTCAACAACAAACCACAGTGGATTCAACTTGTAAATCCAAATCAGTGGATATTCGCTCTCAAAGACCCAATAGTCGTTGATGTCGTTTGTGGCCAAAATACAACGCATTTCCCATTACAAGCCACTGGAATTCTGCAAATTCAGGATCAATGCGCTATTAAGCATCAATTCATCACGATTCAAAGCCACTACGTGTACCATTCCAGTGTTAGAAAATCCTTCATCCCACTTTTCAACATTACCAAGCTGATCACTGAAATCTCCGCAATACCGGAACTGCAACTAAGTGCAATTGATAGCTACAAGGGAGATATTAACACTCTAAGGAAACAAATTCTACACGTCAACACCTCACTGCAAGATGTTTTTACAAGGAATGATATCCATCCAGTTGCCGTTAGCTACACTTCATTGCTTTTGACCCTGGCTGTGGTCATCTCCTGCATTGTCAAAGTTTGCAGGGTTTGGTCTCTCTGGTGTCCTCTTTTCTTGGTTCTCTTCCTACGTTCGTGATCGTTCTTGTGTTGTGATTGTTAACTCTTGCTCTTCTACACCCTTTTTTCCTACCTCAAGAGTTCCGCAAGGACCTATTGTTGGTCCTTTATTGTTCCTTTTGTTTGTTAACGATCTTCCTTCCCTCTTTAATTCACCCTGTTTTCTGTACGCTGATGATCTCAAAATTTTCGGAGTAATAGAATCCGCTAGTGACTGTTCCTTATTACAGAAAGATTTGGATACTTTGGCTACCTGATGCGCATCGAATTCTCTCACTTTGAATGTTTCGAAGTGTCATCAAATGTCTTTCACCCACAAAACATCCCCTCTTCTCTTCTCCTACTCTATCCTCGGCTCCCCTCTCAATGTTGTTGCTAGTTTCAAGGACCTTGGCGTGATCTTCGATTCCAAGTTGAAGTTCGATTTCCATATTTTACACGTCACTGCCAAGGCTTCTCGTTTTTCCGGCTTCATCATTAGATCCTCTAAACGTTTTGTTAATCTTTCCACTCCTCTATATCTGTTTTTTTCCTTCGTTCGTAGTGTTTTTGAATACTGTTACCAAATTTGGTGTCCCCATTACGCATACTTGATTGCTGCGGTTGAATCCGTGCAACGCAGATTCACCCGCTCATTGTTCTATAAGTTCAATATTCCGTATGGCGATTTTATTTTTAAACTTTTCAACGGCTGTATATTGGTGGATTCACCTTTCACCAGTTGCATTCACCTTTCTGTTAGAGATTCGGGCCGTCCTAATGGAACATTTTTCAAATTTAATGTTACATTTGCCCGTACTGACACCTATTTCTTTTCTCCTTTTTTGCGTTTGCCTCGTCAGCATAATAACCTTAACCTTGGTCCTCTGCCTCGAACATTGGCTATGTTCAAAAATATTTTAAAAAATAACGTTCTATCTGGTACATGAAATATGTCATAATTTAATCTTTTGTTGTATCTTTTTTTTCGGTCGATTTTGCTTTTGATTACTTTTCCTTTCTGAATTTTATTCATTTATTTATTTACCAATCAAGGCGTACATGTATAAGAAAAAGAATAAATAAAATAGTACATGCGTCAAATTACGAAACAAAATGAAAATAAAACAAACTACAAAGCTATGAAAAAAATACAAGACTAATAAATAGTGCATAAATAAAGCAAGTTATAAACAGACAACAAATAAAGTAAAAAATAAATGACAAATCACAAATAAATGACTAACAAATTAAATACCAAATTTAAATTTAAAATGAATATACAATGCATACATGTTAGTATGGTGGGGTGTGGGGGAGATTAGGAAGAGAGAGCCTTGATGATGTTATTTTTAAACGTTGATTTGGAGATCGTAGGAGAAAAGTTTTCGCTCATGCTATTGAATAGTCTGCAGCACCAATATATTGGCTCGTTTGCTGCATATGTTGTGTTGTGTTGGTATTCAGTAAGCAATCGTCGGGATCTTGTGACTCTCAAGGGCTGATTGAGTACAAACTTTTCTTTCAAGTAGCATTAACATTAACCACGTCTCTGATGACATCGAAGCTGAAGCAGGCAGATAATAGTAATCTTCTCGACGCAAGAGGTAGCAAATTAATGCATTTAAGGCGATATTCGTATGATGGTAGATTACTGAAATCATAAGAGTTGAAAAGATCCCTCAAAGCGAATAGTGAGAACTGCTTCTGAACAGACTCAAATCTTTGGCTGTGGATTTCGAAAGCCGGGTTCCAGATAGTGCACGCATATTCGAGAAGAGGACGGACGAGTGAAATATATAAGGATTTGGTAACCCAAAGATTCTTAAACTCTTTGGCTCGTCGCTTAATGAAACCAAGTTGTTTACTTGCTCGGGAAAGCACTCTATCGTTATGTAGATTAAAGCGGAGCTTTTCATCCAGGGTGACACCGAGATTTAGTATGTTGTCAACCCTGCTGAGTGACGTGCTGTTGAGGCGGTACGTATAATGAACGCGTGTAGTTTTGCGAGAGAAGCTAATTGCACGGCATTTGGCAATGTTAAGAGGGAGCTTGTTCGCGGAGCACCAAAGGTCTAGAGAGTTTAGTTTATACTGAACAAAGGTAGCGTCAGATGGTGTCCTGATGACATGGTAGATTTTGAGGTCATCCGCATATAGTAAATGGGGAATGTCAGATAAAACCTCCGACATGTCCGATATAAAAATATTAAAAAGAAGAGGGCCAAGATGACTTCCTTGAGGTACACCGGATTTCACTTCGACTTTCTTAGAAATAAGACCTTGGAATTTCACGAATTGCAAGCGGCTGTGGAGGTAGGATCCAAGCCACTTTAGTAAAGATCCTGCAATTTCGAATTGTTTCAGCTTGGGGATCAAAATGGAGTGATCAACTCGGTCGAATGCTTTGCTGAAGTCTTTATAGACTGCGTCAATTTGATCACCTTTCTCCATTTTGCACAAAATAGTCCGCGGAAATCTAACATGGTGCTTCGGAAAAATTAGGGGAAAGCTGAATTTTGGTGTGAATCTTGGTACTGGCGTGTTGAACAAAATGTTAAAAGTCCTCATCAATTCGAGTGCTGCGTCGCTTTTTATACGGGGTCAAAGGTCACCAAAAGTGACCTTTCCTAAATATCTCAGTAACAGTTACGTTTGCAGAAAAACAATGTATGACGAATTTGTAGCTTACTAAATTTCTAACCAAAAAGATTTTATAACTTTTTTCTGTAACCATAACCGTTTTTGAGATATATTGATCTAAACATTTGTTGCTAACAGCACCCTCATTCTCATCGGCATGTTGATATTATCCGATTTTGATTACGACTTGGCATGTTTGTGAGTTTGTTTTTCTATATTTTAGAGGCACATAAAAAAAACATGTACACAAACTTTTCTACCAGACTCCAGGGTAGGTGGAAAAGTGTGGTCCGAAAAGTCCCCCCTCCCCTTTGCCATAAAACGGTATCCCTGAGCATCCATCCCAAATCTTCAGAAATGAGCTCGTTGCCTACTCTTTGCCCACTGTTAAAGAAGGTAGCCTAAAACTCTTTCCAAGCCTCAGGCTTAACGTAAGCGACAAACGCCGCATCGTGTCGTTAACCTCCACGAGCCCAACATACAGATGCGTTCGGATGATAAGACTGAGCCTGTCACTGTTCCTGATAACCAGGTTGTTACTTTGTGCGATGCTCCGCCAATACCTGTGGCATTGCCTCCTCTCCAAATTTTCGTCAGTCGGGTAACCTACGGAGTTCCTGCAGAGGATATAACAAACTTCATCACATTTAGGCTTGGTTTTTCGCCTAGCATCTTATCATTTGTTAAACTCACGCCTGATAACTTACCGGATAGAGCTATTGCCTCTTTTAAAATCATCGTATCTGCTGGCTTGAATATCGTTCTTGCGCCGGAGTTTTGGCCAGCTGGCATCCTTGTTAAAGAATTTCAACAACGCCAACGGAAAAATTTTCTGAACAACGCCAAACGAGTCTTACACGCCTTACAAGTAGATCTACTTCACTTTGTGTCTTCTACCAGAATGTTCGTGGTTTGAGGACTAAACTTAAGGAAGTTCTGCTCGCGTCTACTTTAGACTTACATCACGTCATCTGTTTCACTGAGACATGGCTTAATGACAATATTTTGAACAGAGAATTCCTTCCATGTTGTACTGTTTTCCGGAGAGATCGTGATTGGGTTGCTTCTTGCAAAGCCGATGGCGGAGGTGTCTTAATTGCTATCCATAACACTCTTCGTGGAGCAATCTGTGCCGAGATTGTTCCTTCTCCTCCTGTTAAGTGTATTGTTGTACGTGCTATCCTTTCCCCATCTTCCGACCTACTTGTCTGCTGTGTTTATATACCATGTAACTTGTCTGTCACTGCCTACGAACGTTTTTACGCTGAGCTTTCCAGCTTCATCCTCTCTCGATTTCCTTTAACTCCCTTCCTAATTTTAGGTGACTTTAACATGCCCACTGTGGAGTGGGACACCAAAAACCTTAGTTTACTATCCAACAACCACCTCTCTGTTGCGACTTCGTCCTTTCTTTCACTTTGTTCTTGTTCCCAAATTAACCACCTTCGTAACACTAATAAAAGAATCCTCGACTTAGTCCTTACTAACGTTCCTTTAGACTCCCTTTCTCTCTCTCCTGCTCCTTTTGCTTATGTGCAACCTGATCCTCATCACCCTCCTCTTCTGCTTGATGTTGACCTGAACTTCCAGGTGAAGAATAAATGTCCTTCTTTTCAGCGTTACAATTTCTTTAAAGCTGACTTTCAAAAAATGTCCTCCGAAATCAGTCTTATCAATTGGTTTTCATTTTTCAAGGGATTGGATGTTGATTGTGCATTGTCCAAGTTCTACTCTTTTTTTTCTAACCTTATCTTTCGTTTTACTCCCATTAAACGTCCTCTCAAACCTAATGATGTCCCTTGGTTCACTTTGAAAGTCTCTGATGCTCTTAAAGCTAAGGATAAAGCTCGTGAAAAGCTGAAGAAGACGGGTTCACCCTCCGACCTTCAGGAATTCCGTAGTCTGCGTTCTGACGCTAAAAAAGTGCTCAAGTAGGCAATGCGTGATTACTTTTCGAACATCGAGGCTTCAATCTGTTCCAATCAATCTAAATCCTTTTGGCCCTACATCCGTTCCCTCAAATCCAATTCTTCAGTTCCTGATTATATGTCTCTTGATGATGTTACTGCTTCCACTCCTCAATCTATTTGTGATTTGTTTGCTGCCTTTTTTTCCTCCTCCTTTAAAAAAAAAACCCACTAAATACCTCTATAGCTCCCACTGTCTCTCGTACCTCTCCTGCATTACCTATGTTTAGTACTAATCCTTTGGAAATTGAAATCCTTTTGCATACCTTAAATTCGAATGCCAGTTTCGGTCCTGATGGTATTCCTAACATCCTTGTCAAATCCCTCTCATCCTCGCTCTGTGTTCCTTTAGCTTTCCTTTTCAATATTGGCCTTACTTCTGGTGTATTCCCTTCTTTATGGAAATCCGCCAATATTTTCCCAATCTTCAAATGTGGTGATCCTTCCGTTGTTTCCAACTATCGTCCTATATCCCTCCTCTGCTGTTTCAGTAAAATCCTTGAACGTCTTGTCTACAATAGAATTTATCCTTTCCTACAGCCCTTACTTGCTCCTGAGCAGCATGGTTTCTTCAAGGGTCGCTCCACATCGACCAATCTTATGGAGCTCACTAATTTTGTAGCCTCTTCCTTCGATTGTCAACATCAAGTTGATGTAATCTACACAGACTTTTCGAAGGCTTTTGATTCTGTGAACCATAACCTGCTGCTCCTTAAACTTCATGGTTTTGGTGTTTTTGGTCCCGTTCTCTCCTGGTTTTCCTCTTATCTTCATATTCGTCCCTGCAGAGTTACTTTTAATTGTTCCATTTCTTATCCTATTTTTCCCACATCTGGAGTTCCTCAAGGTTCTATTCTTGGCCCCTTACTTTTTATCTTGTTTGTCAATGACCTTCCTTCTGTAATCAATTCTCCTTGTCTTTTATATGCGGATGACTTAAAATTATACAGAGCAATCAGGTCCGCGAACGATTTTCACCAGTTGCAAGCTGATTTGTTTGCTCTTAATCTCTGGTGTCAAGACAACTTTAAGCCTCTGAACATTTCGAAGTGCCACCAGATGTCTTTCGCATATAAAAATACTCCACATGTGTTTTTTTATTCTTTGTCTGGTATTTCCCTGTCAGTTGTCCAGCATTTAAGAGACCTGGGTGTGGTGTTTGATTCGAAATTAAGATTTGATATTCACGTTATGAGTATGACGTCCAGGGCCTCTAGGATTGCTGGATTTGTTTTGCGTTCTTCCTATATGTTTACCAACATTTCCTCCTGTATTCATTTATATGTCTCCTTAGTACGCAGTATTCTAGAATATGCGTGCCAAATCTGGTCTCCGCGCTTTCAGTACTTATCTGATGCTATTGAATCTATTCAGCGCAGGTTCACTCGCTCACTTCTTTTTAAATTTAATATCCCCTATTGTCCCTACTCCTCTCGTCTTTCTCTCCTTCGTATGTCCTCGTTGCAATCACGGAGAGTGTTCCTCGATAAGTGTTTCCTCTTCAAACTTTGCCAAGGCATTTTCTTGACAGATCTCGGTTCACAGATAACCAGACGTGTATCCAGCCGTCCAAGTCGTTCTTCTGAACTTTTCTCTGTTCCTTTTGCACGTACGGAAGTCTACTTCCATTCGCCTTTGCTGCGCCTACCCAGAACGCACAACGCCCTTAAGCTTGGTCCTCTCCCCCAATCTTTTTTACAATTCAAGCATGTATTAAAAATGTTACCTTGAATTGCTACTTACCTTAGTCCTAATTTTAGTTTTAAGTTTTCTAATTTTAGTTTTTAGTTTTCTAATTTTAGTTTTTAGTTTTCTAATTTTAGTTTTCTAATTTTTAATTATTTTAGTTATTTATTTTCCTTTTTTCATATATCTTTTTTTGTTATTTTTGCTTTCTTGTTGCTGTCATTGGAATTATATCTGTAGCGCAAGGGATTAATAAATAAATAAATCACTTTTTATCCTATTAATTGCCTATTCTTGACATCGCACGACCAGCCCTACATCTGCTCTACAGATAAAAACCCTCAGCATGATAATTGTCCTATAGGAGAAAACTCGTAGTGTTCGTGGCAAAAAGCGCGAGCCTTGGGAACTTTGCCCAGCTATAAACATGATTATGAGGCCTTACCACCTGATGTTGCAACAGCTATTTTTCCAATTTACGATGATCTAAGCAACAAAAAATTATTGGAACGATGCGTTGGTGGTTTTACCCAGAACAATAATGAAAGTTATAATCAGCTGATATGGAAAATAACTCCAAAAATTATTCCAGCTGGCTCTAAAATTGTGGAAATAGCTGCAAACATTGCAGCCGGGGTCTTTAATGAAGGTAAAACATCTCTTCTTTATTATATGAGTGCTATGGGATTATCACTTGGACCCAATGCTCATTCCTACGTGAGTAAAGAGGACGCAGAGCGCATCTCAATTTCGGACGCAAGAGCGCAAGGGTCGACGCGCGAGGGGAGAATGGCTCGTAGACAACAACAACTAAACATTTTGGAGGCAAACGACGAAGCAGAGGGTTCCTCTTATGGTGCTGGAATAGATGACACGATGTAAGTTGAAAAAAAAAATTTTTAATTTAGTGTAAATCGTTCCCGAAACTTTAAACGCGTTTATCTCAAAACCGTGTTTTCAGAGTTGGTGAGGAAAATTTCTCCGACACCGCTAAACCGATCGGTTTAAAATTTTCACACGACTTACTCAGATATATTTTTCAGGTAATGATCGAAGGAATAAGGTTTTGGACAATAGTTTCGATTTTTTAAGCCACTTTGAAGTGAAAAATTTTCATGAAAAACTGAATTTTTTTTTTGAACAGCCGCCATTTTGTCAAAAATCAAAATTTGGACTAGACCTTCGATCATTACCTGTATTTATTTATTACAAAACTAAATATTTTTGGTTTTTGGTTTTCAGATAATTTGGACCAGAGATATCTTGCTCACCGCCAAGCACTTTTTTTTGGAGGTCTCTCCGCAGATCATCTACAGGAGCTAGGGGATCCAATATTTTTTTAAATAAGCCGCTGATTGTTAAAGTAAATTAAATTCTGTTTAAGTACATTTTTTCCATTAATGTATAAAATAAAATGCCTCTTTGGAAAAAATTCACAAAAAAACGCGTTTTTTCTGCCTCGCAAGTGGATATAACCCCTTAAACATAGAAAAACAAACTCACAAACATGCCAAGTCGTAATCAAAATCGGATAATATCAACATGCCTATGAGAATGAGGGTGCTGTTAGTAACAAATGTTTAGATCAATATATCTCAAAAACGATTATAGTTGCAGGAAAAAGTTATAAAATTTTTTTGGTTAGAAATTTGCTAAGCTACAAATTGGTCATACATTGTTTTTCTGAAGACGTAACCGTTACTGAGATATTTAGGAAAGGTCACTTTTGGTGACCTTTGACCCCGTATAAAAAGCGACGCAGCACTCGGATCGATGGGGACTTTCGACATTTTGTTCAACACGTCAGCACCAAGATTCACACCAAAATTCAGCTTTCCCCTAATTTTCCCGAAGTTTTGCCTTTTTTGTGTCGGATTTCACTGGGATTTCACGGATTTCACGATATGGTCATATCCTCAGCGAAAATTGTTTGAGGCGCACCCGGGAATTGATACAATGTTGGGATGCTAACTGGACTTAAAACTTCTTGAAAATGTTCAGCAAAAAAGTTGCAGATTTCCTTAGGAGAAGAAGACAACAACGAAGTTTCAGTGGACATTGAAGAGGGGTAGCCGCTTGTTTTCCGCTTCATATTAACAAAATCAAAAAATTTTTTGGGGTCGCGGATTATATTCTCCCCAGTAGTTCTAATGTATCTGTCATACGCTTCGTGAGACTTAGTATAGAATTCATGAGCAATTAAATCGTATTCTTCTCTAATACGACGGCTAATGTCGACTTGATTTTTCATTAGCTTGTAAAGTTTGTTTCTGTGATTTCTCAGACGTCTAAGAGTCTTGTCAAGCCAAGGTTCAGAGAGTTTATCTTTTTTTCTTATCTTAGGTACAAATTTATCGACCGCGTCAAAAACTATTCTATAAAACATGGCTAAATCATCATCAAGGGAATGGCATATAAACACATTTGTCCAATCGAGATTGTCAAGGAAA
Source organism: Nemotelus pantherinus (assembly GCA_963978885.1). Classification (NCBI taxonomy): domain Eukaryota; kingdom Metazoa; phylum Arthropoda; class Insecta; order Diptera; family Stratiomyidae; genus Nemotelus; species Nemotelus pantherinus. The sequence goes on along the minus strand of OZ022264.1, from coordinate 168,375,021 downwards.
TTGTGAATGCTATCATAATCAGCATTATAGAAATCGTATACAATCGTATTATTGTATGTACTTAACATGTTCCAATCTGTAGTGGAAAGTTCAACTGTCAGAGCGGAATGGTGAAGACTATTAGAAAAGAGATTCTCTGCGTCATTTGTTGGACTAACCATTGCAAC
>OZ022264.1:168279854-168369854 GCA_963978885.1 Nemotelus pantherinus | reverse complement strand
TTTCATAATAATTGTTTAGTACAGTTCAGTTATCACAAGAAGTATCGAGATATATTCTTGGAACTCGAGCAACGGAAGCTGAAGAAAAACCGGTGGCCAGAGGTTTGATGCTGGTGCAACCTCCGCTAGTGAGTTCCTTTTCAAATCTGGAAGCAGAGCGTGCAGTTGCTTGAATTTTTGAATATTTGCAAATCGCAGTGGATTGAATTTTTGAATTGTTGCAAATCACAGGTGCGTACATCATTAAGTGGAAGAACGATTTTATGGTTTCGGCATTTCAAATCTGGAAGCAGAGCGTGCAGTTGCTTGAATTTTTGAATATTTGCAAATCGCAGTGGATTGAATTTTTGAATTGTTGCAAATCACCGGTGCGTACATCATTAAGTGGAAGCACGATTTGTAGTCTTTCGAATCGGGAAGCGGAGCGTGCCGTGAATTGAATTGTGGAATATTGGAAAATCGCAGCTTGGCCATCCGACGACCCGAATCGAATTTCCTACTAACGACGTATGGACAACATAAACGAGTCGCCTGCATTTGAGTAATCGAATTCCCTAATAACGACGTATGGACAACATAGACGAGTCGCCTGCATTGGAATAATCGACATCACAGCGGAGCAGTAGTGTATTGGATTTGAATTCTGGCCATATCAGCGGGGCCATCCTACGACCCGAATCGAATTTTCCAATAACGACGTATGGACAATATAGACGAGTCGCCGGCAGTGAACAAGTCGCTTGCATTTGAATAATCAACATCACAGCGGAGCGTGTAGTGTATTCGATTTGAATTCTGACCATATCAGCGGGGCAATCAGACGGCCTGAAACGGATTTCATCATTTCATCGTATTGAAAGCCTAGACGAGACGCCGGTGGAGAGTGACTTACGCGCCTTAGCCAGTGGAAGCAGCTCTACGATCCGAAACGTCTCGTGTTGTATTACAGGCTTCGTAGCGTAGAGGTAAGCGCAACGGACCGCCAGCCAGGGGGTTTTGGGGTTGAAACTCGAGCCGGACAATGATGAATCGGAGCGTGCAGTGTATGACAAGAATCTGAAGCGAATCAAGCGATCTGAGTCCGGGGGTGCGGAGCCAGCGATTTGGAAGGCTAGTGTAAAATTATTGTTCTTGCGTTAGTTTTCTTGGCACGATGAAGACTGGAAATCGATTGTTTTTATTTTTTTGTAAGATTTCAATTATTGATATTTAGAAGTTTAGTGTATAAGTTTAGCTCGATTATATACTCATTTTGTTCGGATTGAGTGGTGGTGTTAGATAACGTCCGTACGTATATGAAGATGAATAAAAATCGTGTGAGTAAGAATACCGCTTGGTCGTGTGAATAAAGCAAATGAAATCAGTTGTAAATAGTTGAAAGCTTTGATTCGTAAGAAACAATCCAGGGCACGCGCGCGCCGTTGTTGTTGTCGTCTGATTAATTCTATGAGGGAGAGAAATCGGAGTAGGGCACTCCAAGTGGACATTACTAGTCAATAGAAATTAATGGCCCAAAGTGAAACTGATAGTGGAAGGGAAATTAGTAGACGGCGTTAAGAATATATATTTATATCTACCGTTGTAATTGGTGAGTTAGTAACAATATAATAGTTCGCATTGGAGTTAATAGAGTAAGGGAAATTATTAGATGGCGAAAAGAATATATACAGATATACCTATCGCTCCAATTGGTTAACTAGTAACGAATTAGTATTTCAAACTGAAGTTAATAGAGTCATGGAAATTAATGGACGACGGTAAGAATATAGATATTTACCGTCCTAATTGATTTAGTGAAATTTTACTGAGTTTCGGTAGCACGCAGAGAAGTTATTTGTGGCCCACAGGGACAAATCCAAATTACTATTAATAATAATGGTAATTTGGATGTTGAAAATTGGTCACCGCGACGAGTGCACCTTCAGGGTAAACAGAGGTCCCTTTGACTTCGAAGAGCCGAACCTCACTCCACGGCTCGAGGTCCCTCCACTGGATGAGTGAGTGGCGCCCACGCCCAATCTCTGATTGAGTATAACCGGGACCCAAGTGGACCTGTCCGATAGTCAAAACCCCCCCGAAAGGTCGGGTGGGTAACGAATTGGCGCCCAACGTGGGGCCTTAAAGTACAAGTCGCGAAGTTAAAAGCAAGTCGTACCCGCGCGTAGTGTCAGTGTGAAATTGAAATTTCTTAGCGCCGAACCAAAATCCAGAATCTGAAAGATCGCGGGAGCCGCGGAGCCGTAACGCAGTATAGTGCGTTTTTCAGTTTCAGGTATCATTGGAGACCACCAGGAGCAGCAGAGGACGCTCAAAGGACGGCAGGTGAGACCCTCAAGTAGCGGAAGTGAATGAAATTTATATATTCTGTATCTGTATTTCGAAAGTGTAAGAGCCTACAAACACAAACAAAACCAACTAGAATTAGTGTGTTTCATTTTAGTTTTAAGTTAAAATAAGCCGAGTGTTATAGAATACAACAGGAGCAAAATGGCACCAAAGACAGGAATCCTGATTGATAGACTGAGCAAGGAGGAGCTAGTCTATGAGTTGGAGATTCGGGGACAGCCAACCGGCACCGTAGAGGCGATGAGGAAGACGCGTCGCATAGCCATGAGGGCAGAAAGTTCTATGGACACGTCGTTAATTTCCATAAAAGACTATCCATATACCGTGGAACAGGATCTGGAGGCGGTACAGGAAAAACTCGGGAAGATCCAGGCCTTGATAGCCACATTCCAGGGAACCCCGCAATCGTCAGACTTCTTGAAGATAAAGACGAAAGTAGATTTTGGGATGCGGCGACTACGCAACGCTCAGCGAGACGGAGATGAGACGAGTGAAGTTGCCCAAAAATTGAGGATTCGTCTAATAATGGCCATGGGGGAACTACTGGTGAAGGCGGAGGACGAAGCCGAGGATAGAGAGGCTGATACCGATCCAGATGGGGACTGCGGGGAAGCACAAAAGGAGAATCGGACCACTGCACCGCAACAAGAGGCTGGCGACCCACCTAACCCTTTCTTCTCAACGCCGCGGATGACCCCAGTGGTCAACAAGGGGCAGGAGGTATCGAAATGGGGTTTGCGATTCAACGGGGACTCGGGGACCACTCGTGACAAGAACTGGTGGCGGAGATGCGGGCCGAATTCTTACCGCCCGATTACGACGACCTTTTGCTCGCAGAAATTGGGAGGCGCACTCAAGGGCCGGAGGAGTCCATGGGTGTTAACGTTTCGGCCATGGAGGGTTTGTTCAGGAGGCGTGCTGTCTCGTGTACTGAGAAGGAAAAATTACGCATTTTGCGAAAAAACATCGCCCCCTTTTACCAGACGCAGTTGGCTCTGACTCCTGTTCAAAGCATCGCAGAGCTGATACGGGTAGGCCATTCATAGGAGGCAACCAGGGTGTCAGTGGAGGCATATCTACCCCCTCCAACCCGGAAACAGCAACGCCTCTTAGAGCCGGATCTGGCCTATGTCGGGTGCTCTGAAGGAGGGCCAGTAGCATCAATCGCAAGAAACCCAATACAGTGTTGGAATTTTAAAGGGACGGGGCATACCTCCCGAGAATGTAGAGAACCCCAGAGATGTTTCGGCTGTGGGCGAATAGGGGCCAGGAAAATGACGTGTCCAAATTGTTGGAATTCGCCGAATCGGCAACGACCTACGAGAAACCCCAATACTGAGCACCATCGCAAGAGGCCTTCTAACGCGACCACCGAAGTTGACGGGCGACTCACGCATTCGTCGGGAAACGAGCGCTGTGTTCAGTAAACGGCCGCCTGGACACTAAATCGGAACAAGGAAGGGCCACACAACTCAATTACGTACTGGACAGAAGACAGGGGGACAATCGACCACACCTCGAAGTGGATATTTTGGGCCTTCTGCCTTCTCTTCTTGGGCCTTCTGGACTCTGGGGCCTCAAATACCGTAGTGGGTGGAGAAGGGTGGATAGAGCTGGAAAAGCTAGGAGTGGAGCTCCTGGAGCCCAATCAGAGGGTTATCCGTTTGGCAAATGATGAGGGATATCCAACACGGTACGGCAGTCGTTCCGTTTAGGTTAAAGGGGAAGCTGGAATGGTTTAGAGTATTGGTGGTCCCGTCGCTGCCGCAGACGTTGATTCTCGGGGTAGACTTTGTTCGGCACCTTGGGGTAGTAATGCGGTTGAGTGAGGAAAAATGGGAGCTCGTGAGTGCTCTGCAGGGGGAAACGGGTGAACAACTTCAGTCACGGAATCGGTTAACCCGCGAGGAGGAAGAAGCGTTGAGTCAGCTACTGGAAGAGGAGTTTCGGCTTATGGGGGAAGGAATTGGCTGCACCTACCACGTCGAACATGTTATCCGGACCAACGCAGCTCCCATAAAACAACGCTACTATACGGTGTCCCCTGCAGTACAAAAAGACGTGCACGCTGAATTAAATGACACGCTCACGCAGGGTATAGTGGCAAGCCCTTGGGCTTCGCCAATACTTCTGGTTAAGAAGAAAGACGGGACTTATCGCTTCTGTGTGGATTATCGCAAACTTAACAGCGTCACGGAACACGATGCGTATCCCATCTCCTACGTGTCAGCAACTCTGGATAAATTGAGAGAAGCAAAATACCTGTCTTCGTTGGACGTTAAATCAGCCTATTGGCAAGTGCCCATGGCGGAGGCGTCTAAAAAATACACTGCGTTCACTGTGCCACATAGGCCTGTTCCAGTTCCGCCGTATGCCATTCGGCCTGCAAGACTTATCGACCAGGTTTTGGGTCCGGACATGGAACCGTACGTCTTAACCTACTTGGACGACGTCATAGTGGTGACACAAGACTTCGGTAAACATCTGGAAGTTATGCGGGAAGTTTTCCAGCGATTGAGACAGGCAGCTTTAAGAGCGTCAAGGGAGAAATACGAATTTTGCCGCCCACAACTAAAGTATCTGGGGTACGTCGTGAATGAGAAGGGTCTGAAAGTAGATTCCACCACCTACGAACGTGAAGGGAGTGCGACAGTTCCTGGGGATGATCTCCTGGTACAGGAGGTTCATACCCAATTTTGCCACGATAATGGCCCCTCTGACGAACCTCCTAAAAAAACACCAGAGATTCCAGTGGACCCAGGAATGTGAAGCAGCCTTCACCCAGGCCAAAGTGAAACTATCCACTGCTCCGATCCTCACCTGTCCGGACGTTAATCTGCCCTTCTCCATTCAAACAGATGCCTCAGACCTGGGACTAGGAGCGGTACTGTCACAAAAGCACGAAGATGGCGAGAAGGTAATCTGCTATATAAGTCGGTCACTATCGAAAGCAGAACGGAAATACTCAACCACCGAGAAGGAGTGCCTAGCGGTCTTATGGGCAGTAGAGAAACTCAGACCCTATGTGGAAGGAGCGAGATTCTCGGTGATTGCCGATCACTATTCTCTCGTGTTGTTGAGTAATTTGAAAGACCCAACCGGACGCTTAGCAAGATGGGCCGTACGTTTACAACAGTATCCATTCGAGATTCTTCACCGAAAGGGGAAGGAACATTTGGTGCCTGACGCTCTGTCTCGAATGCTGCCAGCAGGTGAAGTTGCAGCTATAGCTTCCGAAGGGAACAGGTGGTACCAGACCATGAAGCAGACGGTGCTGAAGGCACCCGAGCGCTACGCAGATTGGCGGGTAACGGATGGCACCCTGTGGAAGCATCTTTCCGGACGCTATCTGGAGTTGGAGGGAAATGAGGCCTGGAAAAGGGTGATCGGTGCCACGATCATCCAGCAGCAGGGCACATGTGAGTAAGTCGGACCCTTGACCGGGTCGCAACCAAATACTACTGGCCTAAGATGTCCGCGGACGTGGCCAGCTACGTCAGGAGGTGTAAGATATGCCAAGCAAACAAAGTGGAAAGAAAAGCTCCAGCGGGGTGTATGGTCTCTCGGAGCAAAGAGCCTCGTCAGCCTTGGGATATGATATGCATCGATCTGGTAGCGCGTCTACCGAGATCTAATCAAGAGTACACAACTATTCTCACTGTCTTGGATTATGTTAGCAAATTCACGCTACTCTACCCTTTGCGGCAAGCGACAGCAGCGGCTGTGTGTCGTATACTCGAGGAGGAAGTGTTCCTGCTGTTTGGAGCCCCAAGGTGGATTGTATGCGACAACGGAGTTCAGTTCAAGGGAAGCCTACTTCAACGATTGGCAGGGGAATATGGGACTGAAATCAAGTATACAGCCCTATATCATCCGCAGGCGAACCCGGCGGAGAGGAGAAATCAAGACATATAGAGGATGCTGCGATGATACGTGGCCGACAACCACCGGGACTTGGATAAGAGTCTGGCCAAGATCTCATGCGCATTGCGGACCTACAGTGTTACAGTTAACTGTCGGAAAGTATCACGGAAAACCTATGGGTTCCTGACTGAACCCAAAGGAGCGATTTCGGGGAGCTGACTCACCGGAGATGGCGTGGTTCGGGCGCCACTCGCTTCGAAACCCGAAATCACCTCGTGGACGTTGCTCTGAAGCGAGAAGTTGGCAACGTTATGCCCTTTACACTTCGCGACCGTTTGTTTTAACGAAACAACTCACCGGTTTCAAAACAAATCGTATCTAAGATGCTTTTTCTTCTATCGGATTTTATAGTCCGTTTTACTCTGAAATCTGAATCAAAACTCTCTAATTTCTATTAATTCACTATAATTGCAAACACAGTTACTCGCTTCTACGTTAAACAAACGTACACTCTATCGAAATAAAAATAGCGCTCTAAAATCTCTTATTTAATACTTAATCTAAGTGTGCACACCACCTGGGATCTCACAGCAACTCGTCCTCAATCGGGTCTCCTCCACAATCGCGACGCAATCAATTCTGCCGTTCGTGACTCCAGGCGATTCGCAATCAAAATCGTTTGAGTTGTATCTGATTTCGCTCGTTCTAATAGATCACAGTATGCGGCCGTCCCCTGTCTAAGCGATGTTGCCTTTTTTTTAGATGTTATTCACCAAAAACTCCCGGCGCCAAAAGGAACTACTACTCGTCTTCTGGTTTATTCTCCTTGCTCGTACTCGTCCCAAACACCAGCCAAAATATAAGTAGGAAAGAAAAGTGGATTCAAGTTTTCGCTTCCTAATGCACGTCCAATCACTCACCCTGATCGCCATAAAAAGAGGGCCTTTTCTCATCATCTCGCCCGCAGGAAAACTATTTGGCGGCAGTGGGATTTTCAAATTCCGTTGGGCGTATTCACCCTGGCAGTTACACGCGCCAGAGTGCTGAATTGGCTATTCAACACACGGCCCACTTTTGGAACAACTCAACACTGTCACATCTGTCCGATGACAACTTGTTGACGTTTCTTCTATGTTTAGTTCGATATAGTCATGTCGCGATAATTTTGTGACGATTCCAAATTCCGCATACCTTAAATGGCTCTAGTGCTCCTATCACTTTCGTGTGTTATCCTTCAAATGAGTTTGTCATTAAGCAGATTGCATTTGTTGAGCTTAATTGTGTTTGGCAACATGTTTTGATTTAATATTGTGTCTACTCATGAGCGCTTTCAATCCGGGTCACTTGCTAAAGGTTCGAGTGCGTTTGGTATCAAAATATTTGCATCTAACTTGATATGATGTCAAAGATAGGTTGAAGTGACGACAAGCTTGATGTCGTGAGCAGGGTGCGGCGCATTGGATGGCGTAAGACGGGCTCCAATCCCTTCAACAATGTTGGTGAGTAGAACGATCGCCGGGAACGAAAAGTCGCGGCGTCGGATCAGTGTTGATGTTGTCAGTGCTAGTGTCGGGTATGTGTCAGTTGATAGAACAAAATGCACTGTGGGTCGCCTGCTCCCGTGATTCTGGGGCGCATTCTGGGAGCCCCGAAAGTTCCGCCGTAAGTGTATTTGCATGCTTTATCGTCGGCCCGACTATACGTTCGTCACGAACTCAGCCATATCCGTCGCGGCGGTCGCCAACCAAATGAAAGTGGGTCAAATATTGGCGTAGGTCAGGAATGTTGATCCCCGATGCCTGACACACGTGTCACTTTGCCGTGTGTTCATCTGCGATGCCGGCCCTGGCCTTCATCTGGCGCCTCCGTTGCGACTTCGCGAGCTCGTAGCTATCCAACTTAAAACTAAATTATCTTATCGCTATACTACTGATATTCAATTAAATAGAAAATTTTATTTTAAACTCTCCTTAAATCACAATAATTTGGTTTATTACGCTTCATGTAAAATTCTGAGAGCCGTGATTCGCGAACCATCTCCATCGTACTCCCTCTGGGAGGACGGTGGAGGATTTTTTTTTTTTTTAAAGAAAAAATCTGTGAGCCGTAACACCCCCCTCGCTTCAGAGAATTTCGAGAATTTCGAATTTCGAAATTCAACCGCGATTTCGATTCCAACTGGGAAACCGATTTACCCGACTGCTCTTCTAGTTCGGCCGCGTCCGTTCACGAAAACATAAGTATCTCCCGGGTACTTGTATTCTGACTTTATGGTCCCAGAATCACACCACACTCGTTCCGCATCAACATTCAAACATACTTTCTTTCGCACCGCGCCCCTTTCTTCCTACTTTAACCTTCTCTTGCTTGATTTCATGATGTATGTGTTTGTTTAGACTGGTGTTGGCATCCGTTCATTTGCTATCCAAGATTCTAATGCAAACTGATCTCGATTTTAGGAACATGCAAGATTCATCGTATGGACACCGAACCGGAACGAAAAAAGAAAGAGAACAAAAAACCGAACTTAAAAAAACTTAAAGTGGCGACCGACACGGGATTCACTTCTGTCTTACGGTATTTTGCTCTTCTATTTATTAATTTTTTTTATATATCCCTCTAGCAGCAAGTAGAACTAACCCCTCGAAACCTAACTGTTTCGAGGGGTTAGGCCGCATTTGCGGCCAATAAAAACTCTGCGTGACACGACCCACCGTTCGGGCAAACCCCATGTGTCCCGCCTTCGGATCATCATGACACCTTTTGAGGATATCTCCACGCTCTGATTTCGGCACAACCCTCTTCCAACCGTTCGCGTTTTCCCCATTTTGCTTGTGACCATGCAGTTGTTTCCACAGCGTGTCTCCTACGACCTTCCAGCCCTCGTACTTGTCGGAGTCCTCCGTCACCTTCTCTATCATACCCGAATACCAACGCTCCGAAACTTGAGGGGTATCTACGCTGTCCACATTGACTACGGCTCGCGAAAGTGCGTCCGGCACTAAATGCTCCTCTCCTTTCCGATGGATCACCTCGAAGTCAAACTGTTGTAACCTCACTGCCCATCTAGCCAATCTGCCCGTAGGGTCCTTGAGGTTATTCAGCCAGACCAGGGAATGGTGGTCAGTGATGACATAGAAGTGTGTCCCCTCTATGTAGGGCCGAAATTTCTCGACCGCCCACAGCACTGCCAAGCATTCTCGTTCGGTCATGGAATATTTCCTTTCCTGATTCGACAATACCCTGCTCAGATAGCATATGACCTTCTCACCCATAGCATGAGCTTGGCTCAACACTGCTCCGATGCCTACGTCCGAGGCATCTGTTTGCACCTTGAATGGCAGACCGAAATCCGGGCATGCCAATACCGGCGCCGTCGTAAGCTTGCGCTTGCACATTTCGAACACCTCCTTGCACTCCTTGGACCATACGAACTTGCGACTCTTCTTCAACAAGTCGCTTAATGGAGCCACCATCGTCGCATGACCAGGGATGAAACGACGGTACCAGGATACCATCCCGAGGAGTTGGCGAACCTGTTTTACTGAATTTGGACGAGGAAATACGTTCACCGCTAACACCTTCTCAGGATCTACCCTGAGGCCCTCTACGTCGACGAGATAGCCCAAATACTTTAGTTGCGCCCTGCAGAACTGGCACTGTTCTTTAGAGAGTCGCAAACCCTCCTCCCTCAGTCGCGAGAAAACTTCTTGAAGGATCTCTATATGTTTTTCAAAAGTCTCTGTCACAACGATTATGTCGTCGAGGTAGGTGAATACGAAAGGTTCTTACGTGGGACCGAGAACGGTATCGATGAGACGCTGCCATGTTGCCCCAGAGTTCTGCAGCCCAAAGGGCATTCGCAGAAAATGAAAAAGTCCTCTTCCGGGCACGGTGAACGCCGTAAATTGCCGCGAACCTTCTGCCATCGGGACTTGCCAATATGCCGACTTGACATGTAGAGTTGATAAGCACTTGGCATTTCTCAATTTGTCCAAAGTATTCGAAATATATGGAAGAGGATACGCATCTTTTTCCGATACCGCGTTGACCTTACGAAAATCTATGCAAAACCTATACGAGCCGTCCTTTTTGCGTACTAGTAGGAAAGGAGATGACCACGGACTAGACAAGCGCTCAAGCACCCCCATCTGTAACATGTCATCCAGCTCCTTATTAATCTGCCGCTGAGCCGCAGGTGAGACCGGGTAGTATCGTTGTTTGATAGGAGCCGCTGACGTTTTGATAACATGTTCAACGGATTTAGCCCGACCCAGCCCTTCTCCCATCAAACCGAATTGCTCCCCCAACAATTTCGACAAAGTCTCGGCCTCCTCAACAGACAAAAAATCTCGGCCTCGTAGTGCCCCTCCAGTAACCAGCTCCGCCGACGCAATGGACGTCCGTTGCCTGCCCTTCATATCGAGCACCACCCCAAAACACTTCCAGAAGTCTATCCCTAAGACCACTTCTTGGGGAATCGACGGTACCACCAATGATTCCAGATTATGCTCCCGACTGTTCAATGAAAACTTCACTTGCACAGCCCTCAATACCGAGCACATCATGCCATTCGCCAGCCGAACTTCACCAATTCCATTTTCGTTCAACTTTACACCTTTCGCTTTCAACCGAGACCACCCTCTCCCTCCGATAATCGTCCTACTCGCTCCCGAGTCTAACAGTCCCTCCATGACGCAATCCTCTATCTCCACCGGCAGGTGCGGACGGCTGTCTTGACTGGTACTGACGAGAGCATAATCCACTTTCGGCTGTAGATCTTCCTGGCGCGGCCTCCTTATGGTGCTCGCTGGACCACCTAGCGAACACGACGTCCGTTTCCCGCAACTGGAGGATTCGGCCGTGACCGATCTTCCCGATCAGTAGCTCTCGACTGGCAGTTCGGGCATGCCGACCGCATCACCCCTTGGCGACCGCACTCGAAACATCGTCGCGGCTCCGGGCATTCTCTTGATATGTGACCGTCTCGCTTGCAGTTCCAACATTCAGTCCGGCTCAAAACAACGCCTAGTCCGCGTGGTGGGTGGTACGAATGCTGCCACCGACGCTCTGATAGCATCTAGGGTACGACCCATCCTCACCAAATCCGCAATAGAGGTAACCTGCGTAAGGGACAATTGCTGCTGGTAGAACGGAGCTATATTTCGGCGCAACGTGTGCAGCTTTTCCTCCTCTGAGCAATTCGTCCTCAGTCGGCTGAACAGGCGCTCCATAACTGCCACATATACTCCGACAGACTCGTTTTCGCCTTGTGTGCGTCTTCGAATTTCGTCCCATAGACGATCCTCATAATCTGAGGGCAGAAATTCCGCTTTGAACTCAGTAACCAGCTCATCCCAAGACGACACCAGGTTGCGATTTGCGCGAAACCATATTAGAGCCCTTGAGTCGAACAAATCAACAACTGCTCTAAACAACTGTGGCTTGGTGAGTCCCCTCGCTTGCCGTAGCTCCTCGACACGCTCGAGGAACGCGTTTACCGAGCCAGAAGAGTCTCCACTAAACTTTAAACCCCATTACGCCACCTCTGCCAGACCCGGAGCTCTAACCTCCACTGGGATGACCGATGTACGACCGACATCAACCAGTTCCTCTTCGTCCTCGCTCGCCTCTTCAGTTTTGGACACAAAGGTTTCCATCGCCAAAATGAAACGGTTCCACAGTCCCTTTGCGCCGTCTTTTTTTTCATTGGTGACCGCCTGCATGTTCCCCAGTCGACGGAACGCAAACTCGATTTTCACCTTCGTTTTTAGGAAATCAGAAGCGGCACTCTCTCCCGACACTCTCGCGACCAACTCCTCGACCTCCAATGCCTTGGCCTCCAATTCCTCATAATCGGTCTCGTAGCTGTAACGATACTCGGCCTGCACGTATGAGGTATCTAACGCGGCCTCCGCTCTCAGCATTTTCCGCATGTTTTCCACCGTGTCCGACGGAAATCTAAGGATGGCCAGCTCATAAGTGAGCTCGTCCTTATTCAATCAATCTACCAAAATCTTCATTGCCCTGCCCAACTTAGTAAGTACCCGTATATAGAAAAAGGAAAAAAAAGTTCTTGCGAAAAAAGGCCTAGGGGCTAGATAATATATGAAAATATTAACACTAAAGAAAACGAATCACTGTGAGACCCGTTCCGAGCCAAAACCTAATAAATCCGATAAAACACTCAAAAAAATTTACAAAATACAATAGAAGCTGAAAAGAAAATTCCCCCTGGAACTTTACTAATACCGAAAATACTTTATTCGAACAAAGAAACATGCCGTTACTCCACCCCCGCTATACCGTCGGGATCAGCAGCCTCGTAATTCGCTCCCTCACAAAATTCGCCTCAAATATCCGTACTTTTATGTACTATCTAGAACTGACACACGCTACACACTCGTATAAGAATCCGTCTCTAAAACACAATCACTCTCACTCATTCATTCATCAGAATTCAAGTATATATATATATATATATATATATATATATATATATATATATATATATATATATATATATATATAAATATATATATATAGATATATATATATATATATAGATATATATATATATATATATATATATATATATATATATATATATATATATATATATATATATATATATGTATCTATTTTTTTTAAATATTCAAAGTAACAGTTTCCCTTTATTATATATCCGAAGGAAAACCGTGCTGTAAATCCAATTGCGCTGACTTACGTAGATCAGATATTTTCATATAACTAGCAATTGTCAAAGTAAATAATACCACAGTAATTACGATCTACTCAATCTCGAATAGATACACGATTAGTTCAATTTCAAGTCTAATTCCAAAGTTTCGCGATAGTATTCCAACGATTTCGAACCTCAAGATACGATTTTACTTCGACACGTGCCTTCCCACTATTTGGGACTTGGTAAACGAAAAATTTTCCGAGCACCGTTGTATACCGTATACCCCGTTATTCACCATTATAGCCCCACGTTGGGCGCCAATGTGTTACAGTTAACTGTCGGAAAGTATCACGGAAAACCTATGGGTTCCTGACTGAACCCAAAGGAGCGATTTCGGGGGGCTGACTCACCGGAGATGGGGTGGTTCGGGCGCCACTCGCTTCAAAACCCGAAATCACCTCGTGGACGTCGCTCTGAAGCGAGAAGCCGGCGACGTTATGCCCTTTACACTTCGCGACCGTTTTTTTTGAAACGAAACAACTCACCAGTTTCAAAACAAATCGTATCTAAGATGCTTTTTCTTCTATCGGATTTTATAGTCCGTTTTACTCTGAAATCTCAATCAAAACTCTCTAATTTCCATTAATTCACTATAATTGCAAACACAGTTACTCGCTTCTACGTTAAACAAACGTACACTCTATCGAAATAAAAATAGCGCTCTAAAATATCTTATTTAATACTTAATCTAAGTGTGCACTCTACTTGGGATCCCACAGCAACTCGTCCTCAATCGGGTCTCCTCCACAATCGCGACGCAATCAATTCTGCCGTTCTTGACTCCAGGCGATTCGCAATCAAAATCGTTTGAGTTGTATCTGATTTCGCTCGTTCTAATAGATCACAGTATGCGGCCGTCCCCTGTCTAAGCGATGTTGCCTTTTTTTTAGATGTTATTCACCAAAAACTCCCGGCGCCAAAAAGAACTACTACTCGTCTTCTGGTTTATTCTCCTTGCTCGCACTCGTCCCAAACACCAGCCGAAATATAAGTAGGAAAGAAAAGTGGATTCAAGTTTTCGCTTCCTAATGCACGTCCAATCACTCACCCTGATCGCCATAAAAAGAGGGCCTTTTCTCATCATCTCGCCCGCAGGAAAACTATTTGGCGGCAGTGGGATTTTCAAATTCCGTTGGGCGTATTCACCCTGGCAGTTACACGCGCCAGAGTGCTGAATTGGCTATTCAACACACGGCCCACATTTGGAACAACTCAACACTGTCACATCTGTCCGATGACAACTTGTTGACGTTTCTTCTATGTTTAGTTCGATATAGTCATGTCGCGATAATTTTGTGACGATTCCAAATTCCGCATACCTTAAATGGCTCTAGTGCTCCTATCACTTTCGTGTGTTATCCTTCAAATGAGTTTGTCATTAAGCAGATTGCATTTGTTGAGCTTAATTGTGTTTGGCAACATGTTTTGATTTAATATTGTGTCTACTCATGAGCGCTTTCAATCCGGGTCACTTGCTAAAGGTTCGAGTGCGTTTGGTATCAAAATATTTGCATCTAACTTGATATGATGTCAAAGATAGGTTGAAGTGACGACAAGCTTGATGTCGTGAGCAGGGTGCGGCGCATTGGATGGCGTAAGACGGGCTCCAATCCCTTCAACAATGTTGGTGAGTAGAACGATCGCCGGGAACGAAAAGTCGCGGCGTCGGATTAGTGTTGATGTTGTCAGTGCTAGTGTCGGGTATGTGTCCGTTGATAGAACAAAATGCATTGTGGGTCGCCTGCTCCCGTGATTCTGGGGCGCATTCTGGGAGCCCCGAAAGTTCCGCCGTAAGTGTATTTGCATGCTTTATCGTCGGCCCGACTATACGTTCATCACGAACTCAGCCATATCCGTCGCGGCGGTCGCCAACCAAATGAAAGTGGGTCAAATATTGGCGTAGGTCAGGAATGTTGATCCCCGATGCCTGACACACGCGTCACTTTGCCGTGTGTTCATCTGCGATGCCGGCCCTGGCCTTCATCTGGCGCCTCCGTTGCGACTTCGCGAACTCGTAGCTATCCAACTTAAAACTAAATTATCTTATCGCTATACTACTGATATTCAATTAAATAGAAAATTTTATTTTAAACTCTCCTTAAATCACAATAATTTGGTTTATTACGCTTCATGTAAAATTCTGAGAGCCGTGATTCGCGAACCATCTCCATCGTACTCCCTCTGGGAGGACGGTGGAGGATTTTTTTTTTTTTTTTTTTTTAAGAAAAAATTTTTGAGCCGTAACAACAGGCACGAAGTGACCCGAATTACCTCTTATTTCTTCAACTTTGGTCGGGAGATGGTCATGTTTCAAGAGGACAAGGAGCGTCCTGATGGGAATCAGGAAGAACTAGAGCCGGAAGCCAGGGCCGCAGAGCTCACAAGGATACGACAAGAAGTCTAGGAGAGAATGCAGCAAGCGGCACGGAGGAGTACAAATCATTATATTCTTCGGAAACGTGACACAACGTATGAGATTGGTGACCCCGTATGGCGAAGAAACTGCGCAATTTCGGATGCGGCGAAATATTATTCCGCAAAACTGGCCCCAGAATACCTCGGACCCTTCTGGGTCGACAAACGGCTGTCTGGATGGACCTATCGCTTGCTAAACCGAGAAGGGCAGGAAGCAGGCGTATGGCACGCGAAAGATCTAAAACCTTACATAGAATAGGCCGCCACCGCATGACTCGGTACGAGAGAAAATCCTGAAACCGAATCTGTATACATAGATATATATATATATATATATATTTTAAGCTAACATCAGTTTTACGGAAAACAATATATCGTATTAATCCTTAGTCTAGGGCATGCAGGAACGTACTGCATTCTTATACCTCATTCGTCATTATTCATTATATTACTCCAAACAAATCCGTTTGCCAGTTCCGGCAACTTTTCTTGTTTCGGCTGGGCCTTCCGGATGTTCTTCTTACTTTTCTTTTCTGAATGGCACTGCCTGCCCCCTCCTGGGCGCTAGTAGGGCATTATGGGACTTAGGACTACCCGACTGGTCTAATGGGCGAATATTATTCTGCCGCCCTGCCGCCCTCCCTCCACGGACGATTTCGATGGTGAAGCTAAAATATAAATTTAAACAATTCCATTAGTCTCAGCATGTGGTCAAGGTTAGTAATGGAAAAAGGGAATTCTAGTAGAAAGAGGAAGGTCGCATGTGAGGAGATAGAAGGTCCGGAGATGTCGAGAATTGGTGTTAGAATTGGGATTAGAATTGGTATTAGAATTGGTATTAGAATTAGGATTAGCATTGGTATTAGAGTTAGGATTAGAATGGGTATTAGAATTGGAATTAGAATTGGGATTAGAATTGGTATTGGTATTTTGTATTTGTATTTATTGAAATCACATTTTCTTTACAATAAACTTACAGTTTTTCGATGCAAAGAATCATTATTAACAACACTAAAGAAATACCACATTCGAGTACGCGCATGTGACCTAGAATTTAGTAGTTTAGTCAGCACTTAAATAATCAGTTAAGATTTTAGAGAAATGGTTGCCAAATAAAAGCCGCCTTATACCGATAGGCAAGGAATTCCAAGTCTTGTGGCATGAACGAAATATTGCCTTTCCGTTACAAAGTTATTATACCGAGGAGTGATTAAAGCAATTGAACGTGACTATCTAGTGAATTTAAGTTTTTTTACTAAACAAGAAGGTTCGTTCCTTAAAACTAGATTTCGCAAGAAGTTTAAGCAGCGAAGATCGAAATATGTGTAGAGATCACTACCTAGAATATTTTTACAAAAGGGTGACACATGACTGTAACGACCCAAGTTAAAAACATAACGAATGAGACCATTAAATGCGACAGTTAATTAACGTTTAAGCCTAGTTCGCACTAGGCTAGTAATTTAGTAGAGTAGCGAGTAATTTAGTAGCTAAATGTGTGCAAACCACAAAAAATTAGTCAAGTAGTTTAGTGAATGATTTAGTCGAGTCGATTTAGTCGAGTCCTACAACGTGTCCATGCTCACTGGCTCACTCACCGACTAAACAAATCCGAACCAATTGATTAGTCGAGTTCTTTAGTGGTCGCAAAAATGTCGTTTCGCTGGACCGAAAAAAACACTTTGAAATTTGTTTCTAAATATATAGAGCATGAATGTTTGTGGAATGTTAAGTCCCGCATTATAAAAACAAACAAATGAAACTATCCGCATACTTGGATTTAGAAAATGCAATGAATATACCAGGATTTGGTGAAAAGGAAATCAAATTGAATATTAAAAACATCAGGTTAGTGCATAATTTTATTATTTAAGTATTTCAAAAGCATGTTTATTGCTTTGATACAATAAGCTGTTAATTATTATTACTACCTATTGTTTTTAGAAGTAGTTTTACCTAACGAGATCCATTCATTTTTAGATCGACCTACTCGCAGGAGTTAAAAAAAATAAAGGACTCCAAAAGTTCAGGCGCTGGTACTGACACGATTTATATTCCTTCAGTAAAATGGTTCAGTTTATTGGATGCGTCCCTGCGAAAGTTAACCTCAGTACTCACAGCAAGTGAAAGTAATTTGGTAAGTACCTTCCTATCTACTTATACACATTATTACAATACAATAATTACATGATTATACTCTGGTTTTGCTGGGCCAGTCGCTTTCAATGTATCATACTTGACTGCCAAGGAACAGATCCGCTTCCGACAAAATAGTTTGCATATCTCTCCCGACGATCTGTAGACCTTTGGGTTGAACAGTTACTTAAAGAAATAGGTAGCGGTTGCATTCCGAGCGACTGTGGCTCATCCCTCCAATTACCAGGAACGATAGTTCCTGCTTCAAAATGTTCTGAGTCTACGGTGTATTCATACAGTTTGTTCTGTAATTTTGTTTGTCGGAGCCAATTATGTAAAGCGCAACAGGTTTTTATTATCTTAACAACTTTCTCAGGACTATAGGGCATCGGTTTCTCAAACACTCTGAATCTGGCAGTTAGTATACCGAACGCATTTTTGACGATTCTTCTAGCCCGAGACAAACGATAATTAAAAATTTTTTGCTGTAGCGTTAATCGATTTCCTGGAAAAGGCTTTAATAAATATTCCTTCATGGGAAATGCATTGTCGCCAACTAGAACATGGCCCTCTGGTAGAACACCGTTTTCTAATTCTTGGTACAAAGTACAGTTACGAAATACGCCTCCATCAGAAACTCTTCAATTACTGCCAACGTCTATATAACTAAAGCAATATTTATGATCTACAACAGCCATTAAGACAATGCTGTTAGTCTCTTTGTAATTATAGTACAAACTTCCTGATTCAGGGGGTGCCTTAATAACGACATGCTTGCCGTCGATTGCTCCACAGCACCCTGGAAAGTTCCACTGTTCTCGAAAACCATTTTCAATTATTTTCCAGTCTGTAGTAGTAGGAATCTGAAAAAAATATTTATGTTCATGAATACTCTTTGATACTAATAACATTTTGTTTGTTTCAGGTTTCCAATAGCTCGCACACTGATGATACAGATAGTGAGCAAAATAATACTTTAGTGGATACTTTTCGTAAACCTACACCTCCTCCACCTCCGACAAAAAAGAGGAAAATCGCCCAGCTCTCGAGCATGGTTGACCAATTAAAAGAAATAACTGATATTACTAGCTCTACAGTCGAAGAAAATGAGTTTGAGGTCTTCGGAAAATACGTCGGTCTTCAATTGAAATCTTTGCCCTTACTATTGGCTTTAGAGGCACAAGAGCACATTCAACTTTACATAAATAGAATTCGACGTCAGCACATTCAAAACGCGTCCGTACAAAACAGAATCACCAGAACGCCACAGTCGTCCTATGATACTGAATCACCATATGGGTCATTCTTTTACAAATCGTACGGATTTCGAGAAAAAAAAAATTTGACATTTTTAAATTGGCTGAAAATTTTTTTCCTGCATATTTGAGCAAAATAAATCGACACCTATTTGAAGATTTCGCTCAAAAAATTTTATTTCCGAGAATACAAATTTTTCTATTTTCATGATTTTTGAGACTTTTCCCAATCCTATCTTATTCAGAATCCATTATTTCTACGAACACTCATCGTATCAACGTAATTTTTTTTTTCAATAAGCTCAATAACGTCAGCTTTCGAAGTTTTATTACAAAAAAATATTTTTTTTTTTTTTTGCAAAATTTGCAAAATTAAAAAACTAATAACTATTTATTTGTTTAAATGAAGAACAAATGCCTTTTGGAGCATAAGGAGGACACCAGGGGGTTAGAAGAAGTGTTACACCTTGTTAAAAATTTTGAGGCACAAGTCTGAATCATTTGACGAATTGTTCTAAGTTTAGCCATCTTGTGGAGCATATATGTAGAATGGTAAAAAGGTTTTTTGAGGATTATTTTAAGACACTTATTTTGGATGATCTGAAGTTTAAACTTGTGAGTGTTAGCACATTTATACCAGGCTGGGCAGCCGTAAAGAATTATTGGTAGGAAGACTTGCTTGTAAATAAGTAGTTTATTTTCAGTTCAAAGTTGGGATGTAAACTAGATCGCCTCCTCGCGGTGCATCCTGGGTAACGCTAAATGATCTAGACTCTCTTCATGATCACGACCGCTTTCGTCCTCGGACTTCTCTTTGTCTAACGACTCGTTGTTGCACTTGGGCTGGTGGTCGTAGCATTCCGGACCTAGTCGTCCTCAGGCGCGGTAGCGACGGAGTGAAATCCGCTTCGTGAACGGCTCCGGGTTAATACGATCATCTCCGTCCCGTTAAAACCCTGGCAGGCCTCTTAGTACGTTCTCTCGTCTCGTCGCCATTAAGTTGGTGGTGTAGGTTCAGTTGAGTTGGACTCCTGATTAGCACCGATCCGGCTCTGACCACTTGTCCCCATAAGGGCTGGTGGCAACCCTCGCATGGCCTCCCTGCTTGCATTAGATTACCATGGGATCATTAAAGGTGACTACACAATCGGACTTGGGATAGCAGCTTTGAGTGGGGACCCTTAAAGAATGAATAGAAAAAATAATAATAATAAACCAAAACTCGTCAGGCAAAAGCCTGACAACAAAATTAATCCAACCCCTTATGTGAAGGGGGAGACAAAAATGGCTGTGTCAGCGATTGCAGCTAAAGTCGCAGGAAGTAGAGATATGGCGAATGAGCCAGCTCTGCAGACTGAGACTAAGGCTGCTGTAGTTCGTGGAGACATGACGAATGAGTCAGCTCCAATGGCTACCGGCATAGCGACTAAGCTTGCAGAAGGCTGTGGAGACATGACGAATGAGCCAGCTCCACGGCCGATCAGCTCTTCCTCAACCCCTGTTTCCGGCGTTTCCGGGGCTCTGGTCACCAAGCCTGGCCTTGTGAAAGCCACGAAGCCCATTTGTGGCCAGTGTGACGGGAAGGTAGCGGCGAATGAGCCAACCCGTCCATCAACAAGTGCTACTTCCGGTGCCACCTCCTCCTCAGGCACGCAACGCTCCTCCGCCAAATCATCTCAGGCTTACGGAACTAGAAGGGCAGCTTTCAATGTTCTGAGGAAATTTCAAAACGTCTCCCCTGACACAATGTCCGACAAGGACAAAAAGTCCCTTGAATGGGCAAAATCTTACACTGGGGAGCACCCGCTCCCTCTAAATCCTGCAGGCACAACTCAGAAACGACAGAGGTCGGCTGAGCAGAAGTACCAGGGCAGGCAGGACTGCAAAAAGCAGAAGACAACAACTAGCCCTTCCGGGATAACTCGGCCGTTTAATGAAATGGCCATAGAGTGCCTTGTCTGGGCTGTAATTGATGCCAGCAAGGGAGATGGAATCATCTCCTCCGAAAACTGGCTCAAGATAAGGCAGGCTCTTTTCGTAGTCTGCTGTAAGCTGCAGAAGGCTAGCTCGGGTCCTCCACCTACGGTGAATGACGCAGGCTGGCACAAGGGTTCTTATACTTCGTCATCAACGATAAGGCGCTGCCGGCATTGGATGCTCGAAAGGGCATCATCAGGTACGGGGTCGAAAAAGTGGCCCTATGTAGCTATCGAAGCGACAGGCCAAAGAGCTCTGTTTCGGGAGATCCGATACCTGCCAAGCCTGACCCAAAGATGGTGACCCAAACGACAGTGGAGCCACTTGAAAAAGGGTCTGATATCTCTCTGAGGGAGAAATCTGATGAGGAATCGGATTTGGAATCCCTCCTTGCCGATGGGGTTAGTGTCGGAACTGCCTCCGAGTTGGGTGGCTGCCTGGACCTCATGACTCTGGGCGCAGAGCAAGAGGCTGGGACGGCATCTATGTCCGAGGGGGAGGACCTTGATCTAACCTTAATTAACTAGCTCATTAATGGTGAAGGTACTCCAAGTGAATCTTCACCATTCCATAAGAACCATGGGTTGTTAACAACCGGGTTTGCGGGTGACGCACCAATGAATATAGACTGATAACACCTGACGGCTCTTGTAACCCACGTGCCTGTATTCTTGTCAGGAAAACCATAAATGTCCTTGTATTACACCACTTCTGTGGCAAGGATAACATGGCTGTTGCAGTGGAATGCGACCAAAGACCATGCTGGTTTGCTTCTTGCTATATGGCACATGATCATGGCACTAGCCCTCCCTGCGACATTGTCAGGGGGATCGTGGCTGAAGCCAGGGCTGATACTGGGAGCTGACGCAAACGCTCATAACGAAGTATGGGGTAGCTCTAATACAAATGGTCGAGGCGAGGAACTTCTTGATTTCATCCTTGCCCACGACCTCTTCATCGCCAACACTGGCAGCGAACCGACCTTCCTTACCTCAAACCGAAGGGAGGTGCTTGACGTTACCTTGATTAGTAAAACTGATCCCTGAGGGACTCCAGCAGGAATTTCGTATTTGTTTGAGAAAGACTGTAGCTTGACAGAGTAAGATCTAGACGATAAGAACGAGCTTATAATCTTGCAAAGATAGACGGGGAATGAGAACTTGATTAACTTATAAATAAGACCATCGTGCCAGACCGTTTCAAAAGCCTTTTCTATATCCAAAGCAATTAGTCCAGTGGATTTTTTCATAGAAAAGTTACCTTGAATGTGTTTGATGACTCTGAACAACTGATTAGCTGTCGAAATGCCAGGCCTGAATCCAAACTGAAAGTCTGGGATGACTGCAGAATTTTGAAGATGCTGCTGGACCCGAGAGAGAATTACTCTTTCGAAAAGTTTGCTCAATGTTGGTAGCAAACTAATTGGTCTGTAGTTGCTAGGTAACTGCGGATTCTTACCTGGTTTCAAAATAGGAATAATGGTAGCATTTTTCCACATGCTGGGGAAATAACCTAGCTTCAAGCAACAGTTGAAAGTGAAAGAAAGTAAGACAACTGCTTTCCTTGGCAGGTTTTTTAAAAGGATGTTAGGTAATCCATCAGATCCTGCAGATGACTTAACTTTTAAGCCTTTGAGAAGGGAACGCAGCTCAGCAGGGGAGCAAAAACACAGAGGTTGAAAGTCGGACGGGCACCAGGCAAGCTTAAGAATTTCATTGGCAACTATTTTTCTAGTTACAGGATCATCTTTATGCAGAGTTAGTGTGTGTGATTTAAAGAATTGGGAGGCAAGAAGATTAGCCTTGTCTTTCTCAGAAAACGTAAACATATTATCTCTGATTTTTAAAGCAGGGATCGCGCGTGATCTGTTTTTGAGGTGCTTATGTATGCTCCAGAGCTTTCGGGAACCTTTCATTTGTTCAGAAAGAATGTTGTTCCAGCGAGCATTGCGAATTCCGAGGAAAACTGCGCGTATTTGTGCATTAAGTAGATTTAAGTGAGACTTCAAAGTTGGATCCCGCAATCTTTACCATTTACGGCGGATGTTGTTACGGTGCTTTATAACTGCAGTAGTAGCAGCATCAACAGGAGGTGAACAGGGGCTGGAATAAGTTCTAGGAGTAGCAATCTCGCGGGCTGCTTGGATGTTTTTTAATAGATTGGAGAGGAGAGTGTCTATTTGACTCTCGTCGACGAAGCACTGGAAATTCAAGTTTTGAAGGCTAAGCACTGCATTTAGATGGTCACGGTATTTATCCCAGGACGTTGCTCCATATCTAAAGAAAGAGTGTCTGATCAGAGAGATAGTACTATTTATTTCGAATAAAACAGGCAGGTGAATGGATGACAGATCATTGATAACGACTGGGGAAGTTAAAGGGAGTTGACCGTTGGTGATTACAATATCTAGCGTTGATGAGTTGCCATTGGGAGGGAAGCAAGTTGGACTGCCTGACGAGTGAACAAAAACATTTTTTTTCAGGGATAAATCAAAGAGAATCTTCCCGGCTTTGTTGGCTTTGAGGCAGTTCCAGTGGTAGTGTCGTGGATTTAGGTCACCGCAGACAATCCAGTTACTATTCAGACTAAAGAGCAGCTGTAAGTCATCTTTAAATAATTTAAGTTTACTAGAATTAAGCTTTGTCCCACTGAAGTAAACAGCAATCATAGTAGCATTTAATTCATCAATTTGAACTGCGACTGATTCGATAATCTGAGTACGAAGATTACTTAGTCTCACGAACTTAATGCCTTTTTTGATAAAGATCGCAACACCACCCCCCGGCGCTTCCTTCCGATCACATCTCAAAATATTATAACTAGAATTTACAAGCTTGTTATCATCTTTCAGCCAAGATTCGCATAGGAAAAATAAGTCTATTTTCTTTTCAGACAGGAAGTTGAATGTTTCAAATTGCTTATAACGTATGCTTTGAGCATTCCATAATAAGCAATTTATATGAACTTTACTTATAAACAAACTTGGTGGCAAGCTCTACAATTACATTAAACTGGTCTTGGCGTGAATTGCAAACAGACAACCTGGTTATTAATTCTCGGGCTAAGTTAATTAGTTCGGTAGCAGAGAAAAGGTCATTGGCAGACGACGGCACATTACCAACCGTATTGGGAGTGCTATTCATATCCATATGACGACGCAATACTGCGCTGTATGAGTTGTTAGCCGGAGAGCAGTCTTGTGTAGTAGGGTGAGTATTAATTAGAGTTTTTCCATTAGGCAGTGACGGGAAATTTGTTTGACTTAATGCAGGCGAAGGTCGAGGTATACTTCTGCTTTGAACTTTGTCACGTGAGAGCCGTTGAGTTGATCGTTTGCGGATGGTCAGATACTCCTCGCGTTTAGGGCAGAGAGAACTGTTGCTTAAGTGTTTGCCCGAGCATAGAGCGCACGAAATTTGAGCGGGGTCTTTAGTTGGGCATTCGGTTTTACTGTGTTGCTTGCCGCAAATCAAGCATTTTGCTGGCATATGGCAAAATGAGGTACCGTGGCCATAAGCTTGACAGTTCCTGCACTGCGTTGGTTGCACTGCCTTTTTGCGCTGGTAGCTCCATTTCACCTTTACGTGATCGATAGCGTCAATCTTGTTTAACTCAGAGAGCTTTACAGAGCCGTGAGGAAAATGTAGCAGAAACAGTACTTCGTCTTTATGTCGGCGTGATTCGTCAGGAACAGTAATTTTTTTGATATCAGAGCATGCGAGCTTGTGTTCTTCAAGCAAGAGTCTTTTCAGGTCCGAGCATTCCATATTGTAAAGGCCACTCATAATGAATTTCAGCGGTCGTTCATCGGCACGAGAAAATGTATAGAAATGAACTTTTTCGAGATAAGATGAGAATGAAACTTATCGTAGTCTTCTTGGTTGGGTATTATTATTTTCTTGCCGGTACTGGTAAATTGGATTTTAAATTTGGAATTGTTTTTGTGGGATGATTAAAATTGAACAACTTTTTATTAACATTAAAAATTTTAATCTACATTGAAAATTCTATTTTGACAAAGTGGTTTCGAAAGTATGCACTGATTCCGCAAAACGATCGAGTTTCCCGTTTCAATATGTTCGGCTTCGATCAGCTGTAGAAATGATATACGTTGTCTATGCTGATTTATAGACAAGAAGGGAACCGTGATCAAATTCAATTACCTTTACTAAGTGGATTTTAAAGTTTGACACTTGTATAGTGTTAAAAATAGCAAGAATTGAGCTGCGATCCAGGCTAGGAACGACGATCGGTGGAATTTTTGCCTTGATTTTCGATTTTTCAGGGGGATCATTCGCAGCGTTGTTTGCAGCCATGTCGTCGGGCAGGTCCACAAGCGGCAGAAATTTATTGCTTCTAGTGGCAGTCATGAGAGAAAGCTCGTGCTTCCTGGGTAGCTTTAATCTGTCACGAAGAAACAGGTCGACGGGTGACGATTCCCGTTTGCGTTTTGATTCCTTAGCTTCGGTTATTTCCAACTAATAGAGACTGTATTCCACAAAAACAAAAATAAACAACCAAGAAACCGGTCACACCAGATCACAAGCACTAAATAAACACGCGGTGGTGAGAACAACAAATCAACTTCGATGGAAACACTATGACTTCCGAAAGGTGATGATTGTTCCGAACACAGCAGAAGCTGAGTCAAGACTGAACTTTTACTTCTATCGAATCGTCATCTTCTTGCTTTGCTCGTACTTTTTTTCTCGAAATAGGAATAATAGAATGAAAGGTCAAAGTCCCTTTCACAGTTACAGCCTTCTCAAATCTCGCTCTTAATTTTTTTTTTCTTCCTCAATATATTCCATATTTGTTACAAATTTTGATGAAATGTTGGAAAGAGACTCAGCTGCCCATTCAAATAATTGTTTCGGTGTTTGAATTGGATTGGATATTCTTTGTAAGCTAGCTCTTGCAGCTAACCTTTTTAAAGTTCCACCTAATCCATCGCATGCGCCCTTTCCATGAGATGTAGGGAAAAAATGCCACTCAGCAGCTAGACCAAAATCTTTTTTATGGTGAGTCAAGTTGATAAAGTTCTTTCTGTTCGTATACTGAGCACCAGAGCCATCAGAAAAATAAATGATCTTTGAAATTTCATTGAATTCTTTTTTTACAAAATCCACCAATAGTTTTTGAAATACATGGACTGCTATTGTGTCGTGGTGTAAACATTCTGAAATGACAACTAAACTTTTTACTTGAGTTTTGTCGTTATCAGGCTTGTAATATATTGCAAAAAGGTGCACTGTAGCCTGATCATTGTTCCAGTGGAAACCTTGAGCAGCATTTTGGACTACGAAGGCAAAATTTTCAGAAAAATCACAGACTACAATGCACTCATTTTTTGTCAGGTTCTCTTTCTTACTTTTCATGAATTCATTTTGCTTTCTCACGAGGAATGAATGGAGTAGTAGTTTTTCTGAGCTGGTTTTCAATTTTTGTAAATATTCATCAGCTGAAGAAATCATTAGTTGCAAGGTAGTTCTGTCAACCGTAGTCCACTGTCTGTACGTAATTTGGTCAATGAGGTTTTCTTCGAAAATAGTTTCTATATTGTTGATAAAATTATCTGCACCTGGGCACTGAGAGCACTTTCCAAAATAACAATCATTCTTGGGTTCAACACAAATCATACATTTCAAAGAGTCATGATAATTTTCCAATGGATTGGAGGTGTGGGCCGTGAGCTTTTTTATATTACACCCTTCGAGCATCAATTTAACATTTTCGTGGATCGTACAAACACAAGCAGAATGTGTGCCACTTGCACCCGCAAGCACGCAATGTTTTGGTCGGAGAGACGCAAATTTGGAAAAACTACATTTAATTTCTGGATAAGCTTCCTTGCACAATTCATAGAGTTATTTTAAATTCACCAAAAGTAATCTTTTTTGCATGTGTACGCGTTTTTCATCAGTTTTCACAGAAACAAAATCCTTTTTACCCGGCATTACACGGCTATTTTCATCTAATTCATAAAAATCGATGATTGACTTGACTGTTTCTTCATTCAAAAACGGATGGCTTTTTGGTGTAGTATCAGATAAAATACCCTTTTCTACCGCAATTTTTTTCGCGATCGTAATCATGTGAAAAATAGCAAGAGGAAAATGATATTGAATTTTGCGAAAAGACCAATCTTTGAAACTAGTTAAGATTTTGATTTTTTTTTAACGTTCTGTGCTCGCGTTAAATTCCATTTTCAAAACTTCCAATAATTTATCATTGTCATTGTTTTCATAACTTTCATCACCATCATCAACAGCAGAATTGAAAATTGTAGTGGCCAATGCATTTGATAGTTCCTTAATTTTTTCAGTCGAGTAACGCTGTTGAGTGATTTTCTTTTTTTCTACGGGCGAAACTCCTAATAGCTCCAAACCTTGGTTGATTGAATCAACCGCTGCTGATACCGCTACATTGTCTTCTTTTAATGATACAGGACAATTTCTTTGGGACGATTCAATTTCAGGGTCCTCACTTTCTGATGTGTCTTGTTCTCCACGATTATTGATTGGCTCTTTCTTGAATAAAAAATTATTCCATACCCATTATTAGTAAATTTAAAGTTGCACGAATAGATGTAAAATTCGGATAATTTGAATTTTTAAAGTAAAGTTAAAATTAAGATTTCATTGACACAATTTTATTTACAATCCCAAAGATATTTATATTAATTATCAAACAGTTCAATAAAATTTTCATTGATTGAAATTATAAACTCATCAATATCTTGAGAAAGAATACAATATTTCAGAAATAAAGTTCCAATAGTAAATATATTCATTTTCAAGAGACCAGAAAATTGAAGGAAATCGACTTTTTTTCGTTTATTGATTTAGAAGAACTTATTCTATTTCTTAGATTATGAAATGATGACATTCTCAATGATTAAGTATTATCAATTTTCTATTTAACAAATTTTGGAAAATTTTTCAGGCTTCAGAATACAAAGATTTTTGTAATTGCAATGAATACGCAATTGATATTCTTATTTTCTAGGTATTCGTAGAATTATATGAATATACGAGTATCAAGAATCGTATCGATTATTCAGACATTTAGTTCAGTTTCGGAAATTGTCTAAGCTAATTTTCGAAAAACAATAAAAATTTGTGGAATTTAATTCATAAGTTATAAAATTTGTTTATTGGTTTTCCGAAAATTCAAACATCGTGGAAATTTGTTGCATCATTAATTGCTATAGTATTTATTAGGTAAGGTAAATCGCATGGTGTGAAGTTGTTTTTCATTAATTTGATATAAACTATTAAAAATAAATTTATTACTAAAAATTTGTTAGAATCTGAGTTCTTTCTAGTCTCAAGGATTTTCGGAATGATTGTAAATATTCTGATTTGAATCAATATACGTTATGATGGATATTACGAAAGTGTTAATTTAATTATATTCATTTCATACTTGATTAAGTGTAAAATTTACCTCATTTTGGCGATCCTTCAGTAATTTAGATACTTTTTGCGGCAAGTAGTACAAATCGTCTGTTGGAGGGACCCATTTGTTACTGGCAAATGGAGAATTTCCAAATGATGTTGCAGAACTGGTCGTAAATAATGTAATTTTCAATGACGGGGTAATTTGAAAGGATTGAAACATCGATCTTTCCGAAATCTCGGACCACTTGAAGATTTAGGCATTTTTCACTCCACGATTGCCACGAACATTAATTGTTAACAGTGTGATACGAATAATGACGTACGTATACTACGCTTCTCAAAAACAGAATGAAAATATTGGTTATTCGTCACTGCATTGTTTCTGCGGTTTAAATTGCCCTTCGACAGCAAGTTCGGACGCGCTCCGACTCGTCCACTTCGCGCCCGCGCGCGCGGGCGCTACGCGACTTGAACTCGAAAATATTTTTTTTCTCGGAAAGTAATCACGAGCCCATGTTTTTGTAAAATGGCCTGTGTGAACAATAGCATAGCGAACACCATGGTATTTTTTTCGATCAAATTAAGTTGGGGTAAAGGCGTTTGTTCTTCATTTAAATAAATAGTTATTAATGTTTTAATTTTGCAAATTTTGGAAAAAAAAAATTTTTGTAGTAAAACTTCGAAAGTTGACGTTATTGAGCGTATTAAAAAAAAATTACGTTGATACGATGTGTTTTGAAACACTCTTTCCTTTTGCAATGAAACGCGAAAATTCAAAATACTAAACTTTTATTTGCAAATTAATAGTTCCAAGATATAATGCGAATGAACTAAACTTACGAAACTTATTAAATGATTGGAAAAACTAATGCGAAAAAGCGACTTTGCGAAATGAACAAAGATATGGTTTTAGTTTCGAACGAATGCAAAATTTTTACTTAACTGACTGACAAAGAAACCGTAAAATTCAATTTTTTATTCAAGAAAAAATTTCGGTACATTTTACAGTTTACTGAACCACTATTAACTTGGTCAAATTTTCAAAATGGAATACATCATTAATGTTCAATATATCAGCTGATTGGAATTTTACTGGTTTCGCTGGAACGGCTGACTGATGTCATACTGACAGTCAGTCCTCTGTCAACAAATGGTCAGGTGAGTAGACATGTTATACGATGATACTAAAATATTTCATTCTAGGTTGCTTCAACACGATGAGTGTTCGTAAAAATAATGGATTCTGAATAAGATAGGATCGGGAAAAATTTCAAAAATCATGAAAATAGAAAAATTTGTATTTTCGGAAATGAAATTTTTGAAGCGAAATCTTCTAATAGGTTTCTATTTATTTTGCTCAAATAGCTCAGCCAATTTAAAAATCCTCAGCCAATTGCTCAGCCAATTTAAAAATGTTGAATTTTTTTTAGTGTACGATTTGTAAAAGAATGACCCATATAGCGATTCTTCAATAAACTATAATGACACCAGTAATTATAATTTGGAAGAGCAAGCAACTGAATGTATTTCCTCGTCCATTTTACCTACACATCATTCTGAACACGTTGCGGATTATCAGCTTTCCTCAAATATGTTTCCATCTGGCCGTATAAACAATAATGAAACGCAGAGTAACTTTACAATTACGTCAAATGATTTAATTTTCACTGCAATGCAGAACGCCAATGTCGATAATGAAAAGTGATGGGAGTAAACAAAATACTTATAATGAAAATGTTACCTAACAATGTTAAAAATGAATCTTTTAATAAATAAATGTTTCATAATATATCTGTTTCAGTTATTTAATCTTACCTTGATAAATTCCATTAATGATTCATAGATTGCTTCACAAACTTCGATGATGAATTCGGAAATAGTTGATTTTCCGAGTCTAAATATATGTGTGAGTGTCCTTAAAGTACATCCAGTAGCAAGAAAGTATAGAGTTGCTTGTAATTTTGTAATTCCAGGAATCGCACTTCTCAAAAGGGTATCTTTACGCTGAATTTGAGAGTGTATTTTTGCTAACAGCAAATACACACAACTTTCGAACATTCTCAAACTATTGAAGTATTCTTTGGGATCTTCCAATACTAATTCCTTCAGAAGACAATAGGTAGCTCGTAGTTGATCTCTTCTATCGATCCATTTTCGTACCCATAACTTTTTTTTCTTAATCAGAAGTAGTGGCGCGAGAATTGGATTATGTTCAGATTTGAATCTGGATTTAGAATTACTGGCACGAAACACGTATTATAGTTAGAGTATTGTTGCATTTGATTTAGGTCGCGAAGCACGTATACTGGGACACAATAGAAATTAGGACTCGATTTGAGATTAGCTCTGGAGGCGATTAAAAATTAACCTGCGGAGATATACGATGGGCTAAGTAGAATTGGGACTAGTTCGGAATTAGGACTGTAGGCTGTGATGGCAATTACTCCCGCAGGCCAATTGAAACAAGTTTAAACCTAGAGATAGCTAGTAATACGGGGGCGCAGTCTCAAGACGCGGAAGATCGTAGCGAGAGTAAGTAAACGCGGGGTCGGTACGCGTGAACGGATTTCCGGGAGATCCTTTTCTGGTAAGGGGGGAGCTGTTACGGGGTAACATAAGGGAAACAAAACATAGCCCGAATTGTTTCAAGAAGGAAAAAAAAGGAGCAACCTTTTTCACGTGAAAAAGGCTGCTCCCATATAGCTCTTGCTTAGTTCGCGAAGACCACCACTCAATCTATCAGGTACCAGAATGTATCCACCACCATCAAGTAGGGCTGATAGCCGTCGCAGGGACCGACCATTGTCATGTACTGGTGGGCCACTGACAACGTAGATGTAAGTCTAGCCTAAGCAAAAACCGAGTTAACAGCGTCAAGCCGCACGATACCGGACGAGATATGCACCCGACCGAGAAACACTTTTATACTCGTCAAAAGGGACCACCCGAAAACGCCGAAGCGCTATTTCAATGACGCCCGACAGCTAAACTACAACCACTCACCTGAAAGTTAGCAGGGGTTCCCCCGATCGTTCGGACACAAGGTACATGTCACGCCGGCGGCGAAGAAGCGCCCTACATCCACCTGGAAGTATAGAGAAGAAACCACCAAGCACCAGAACTTCGCATCAACAATAGATGGAGCACCTACCTGGCCCGAAACTGTGAGAGGTCACCATAGCCAAAGCCGCTCCCCCGCGGGATAACTCCGGGCCATGCGCCCCCCGCTGGACGATGGAGTGTCCATGCTATCTCGGCCTGACCTGGAAAATGCCGGAAAAACTCCAAATCGGCTCACTACGAAGCAAAATATACTACTGGTCAGGGCAATGTCAACAAACAAGCTACAATCATCACGCAAAACATCAAATTGGGGAACAATCTACAACGCCCCACAAATTTTCCACTACACGAGAATGCCGGCGGTTAACACGTAGAGTATGTGGTGGAAAGGTTCGGAACCTGGGTCACAAGCGCAAAGCGTTCTTTAAACTCGAGCAACGGAGGCTGAAGAAAAACCGGTGGCCAGAGGTTTGATGCTGGCGCAACCTCCGCTAGTGAGTTCCTTTTCAAATCTGGAAGCAGAGCGTGCAGTTGCTTGAGTTTTTGAATATTTGCAAATCACAGTGGATTGAATTTTTGAATTGCAGCAAATCACAGGTGCGTACATCATTAAATGGAAGAACGATTTTCCGGTTTCGTCTTTTCAAATCTGGAAGCAGAGCGTGCAGTTGCTTGAATTTTCAAATATTTGCAAATCGCAGAGGATTGAATTTTTGAATTGTTGCAAATCACAGAGCGTGCAGTTCTTGAATTTTTGAATATTTGCAAATCGCAGTGGATTGAATTTTTGAATTGTTGCAAATCACCGGTGCGTACATCATTAAGTGGAAGCACGATTTGTAGTCTTTCGAATCGGGAAGCGGAGCGTGCCGTGAATTGAATTGTGGAATATTGGAAAATCGCAGCGGGGCCATCCGATGACCCGAATCGAATTTCCTACTAACGACGTATGGACAACATAAACGAGTCGCCTGCATTTGAGTAATCGAATTCCCTAATAACGACGTATGGACAACATAGACGAGTAGCCTGCATTGGAATAATCGACATCACAGCGGAGCATGTAGTGTATTGGATTTGAATTCTGGCCATATCAGCGGGGCCATCCTACGACCCGAATCGAATTTCCTAATAACGAAGTATGGACAACATAGACGACTCGCCGGCAGTGAACGGGTCGCTTGCATTTGAATAATTGACATCACAGCGGAGCGTGTAGTGTATTCGATTTGAATTCTGACCATATCAGCGGGGCAATCAGACGGCCCGAAACGGATTTCATCATTTCATCGTATTGAAAGCCTAGACGAGACGCCGGTGGAGAGTGACTTATGCGCCTGAGCCAGTGGAAGCAGCTCTACGATCCGAAACGTCTCGTGTTGTATTACAGGCTTCGTAGCGCAGAGGTTAGCGCAACGGACCGCCAGCCAGGGGGTCTCGGGGTTGAAACTCGAGCCGGACAATGATGAATCGGAACGTGCAGTGTATGACAAGAATCTGAAGCGAATCAAGCGATCTGAGTCCGGGGGTGTGGAGCCAACGTTTGGAAGGTTAGTGTAAAATTATTGTTCTTGCGTTAGTTTTCTTGGCACGATGAAGACTGGAAGTCGATTGTTTTTATTTTCTTTTATGATTTCAATTATTGATATTTAGAAGTTTAGTGTATAAGTTTAGCTCGATTATATACTCATTTTGTTCGGATTGAGTGGTGGTGTTAGATAACGTCCGTACGTATATGAAAATGAATAGAAATCGTGTGAGTAAGAATACCGCTTGGTCGTGTGAATAAAGCAAATGAAATCAGTTGTAAATAGTTGAAAGCTTTGATTCGTAAGAAACAATCCAGGGCACGCACGCGCCGTTGTTGTTTTCGTCTGATTAATTCTATGAGTGAGAGAAATCGGAGTAGGGCACTCCAAATGGACATTAATAGTCAATTGAAATTAATGGTCCAAAGTGAAACTGATAGTGAAAGGGAAATTAGTAGACGGCGTTAAGAATATATATTTATATCTACCGTTGTAATTGGTGAATTAGTAACAATATAATAGTTTGCATTGGAGTTAATAGAGTAAGGGAAATTATTAGATGGCGAAAAGAATATATACAGATATACCTATCGCTCCAAATGGTTACCTAATAACGAATTAGTATTTCAAACTGAAGTTAATAGAGTCATGGAAATTAATGGACGACGGTAAGAATATAGATATTTACCGTCCTAATTGATTTAGTGAAATTTTACTGAGTTTCGTAAGAACGCAGAGAAGCTATTTGTGGCTCGCAGGGACAAATCCAAATTACTAACTGTTGTTAGTTGGGTGGTAATTTGGATGTTGAAAATTGGCTACCGCGACGAGTGCACCTTCAGGGTAAACAGAGGCCCCTTTGACTTCGAAGAGCTGAACCTCACTCCACGGCTCGAGGTCCCTCCACTGGGTGAGTGAGTGGCGCCCACGCCCAATCTCTGATTGAGTATAACTGGGAACCAAGTGGACCTGTCCGATAGTCAAAACCCCCCCGAAATGTCGGGTGGGTAAGGAATTGGCGCCCAACGTGGGGTCTTAAAGTACAAGTCGCGAAGTTAAAAGCAAGTCGTACCCGCGCGTAGTGTCAGTGTGAAATTGAAATTTCTTAGCGCCGAACCAAAATCCAGAATCTGAAGGATCCCGGGAGCCGCGGAGCCGTAACGCAGTATAGTGCGTTTTTCAGTTTCAGGTATCATTGGAGACCACCAAGAGCAGCAGAGGACGCTCAAAGGACGGCAGGTGAGACCCTCAAGTAGCGGAAGTGAATGAAATTTATATATTCTGTATCTGTATTTCGAAAGTTTAAGAGCCTACAAACACAAACAAAACCAACTAGAATTAGTGTGTTTCATTTTAGTTTTAAGTTAAAATAAGCCGAGTGTTATAGAATACAACAGGAGCAAGATGGCACCGAAGACAGGAATCCTGATTGATAGACTGAGCAAGGAGGAGCTAGTCTATGAGTTGGAGATTCGGAGACAGCCAAACGGCACCGTAGAGACGATGAGGAAGACGCTTCGCATAGCCATGAGGGCAGAGGCTTCTATGGACACGTCGTTAATTTCCATAAAAGACTATCCGTATACCATGGAACAGAATCTGGAGGCGGTACAGGAAAAACTCGGGAAGATCCAGGCCTTGATAGTCACATTCCAGGGAACCCCGCAATCGTCAGACTTCTTGAAGATAAAGATGAAAGTAGATTTCGGGATGCGGCGATAACGAAACGCTCAGCGAGACGAAGATAAGACGAGTGAAGTTGCCCAAAAATTGAGGACTCGTCTAATAATGGCCATGGGGGAACTACTGGTGAAGGCGGAGGACGAAGCCGAGGATAGAGAGGCTGATACCGATCCAGATGGGGACTGCGGGGAAGCACAATAGGAGAATCGGACCACTGCACCGCAACAAGAGGCTGGCGACCCACCTAACCCTTTTTTCTCAACGCCGCGGATGACACCAGTGGTCAACAAGGGGCAGGAGGTATCGAAATGGGGTTTGCGATTCAACGGGGACTCTGGATCGCTGAGTGCGTTCCTCGAGCGAGTTGAAGAAGGGGCGTCTCAACTGGGCAGCTGTTTCGGTCGGCGGTCGTGATTTCCGACGGCAAAGCATTAGTTTGGTATGGTGCCAACCGCTCCCGAGTCCACTCGTGACAAGAACTGGTGACGGAGATGCGGGCCGAATTCTTACCGCCCGATTACGACGACCGTTCGCTTGCAGAAATTGGGAGGCGCACTCAAGGGCCGGAGGCGTCCATGGGTGTTTACGTTTCGGCCATGGAGAGCTTGTTCAAGAGGCGTGCCGTCCCGTGTACTGAGGTGGAAAAATTACGCATTTTGCGAAAAAACATAGCCCCCTTTTACCAGACGCAGTTGGCGCTGACTCCTGTTCAAAGCATCGCAGAGCTGATACGGGTAGGCCGTTCATTGGAGGCAACCAGGGTGTCAGTGGATGCATATCTACCTCCTCCAACCCGGAAACAGCAACGCCTCTTAGAGCCGGATCTGGCCTATGTCGGATGCTCTGAAGGAGGGCCAGTAGCATCAATCGCAAGAAACCCAATACAGTGTTGGAATTGGAAAGGGACGGGGCATACCTCCAGAGAATGTAGAGAGCCCCAGAGATGTTTCGGCTGTGGGCGAATAGGGGCCAAGAAAATGACGTGTCCAAATTGTTGGAATTCGCCGAATCGGCAACGACCTGCGATAAACCCCAAAACTGAGCACCATCGCAAGAGGCCTTCTAACGCGACCACCGAAGTTGACGGGCTACTCACGCATTCGTCGGGAAACGAGCGCTGTGTTCAGTAAACGGCCGCCTGGACACTAAATCGGAACAAGGAAGGGCCACACAACTCAATTACGTACTGGACAGAAGACAGGGGGACAATCGACCACACCTCGAAGTGGATATTTTGGGCCTTCTGCCTTCTCTTCTTGGGCCTTCTGGACTCTGGGGCCTCAAATACCGTAGTGGGTGGAGAAGGGTGGATAGACCTGGAAAAGCTATTAGTGGAGCTCCTGGAGCCCAATCAGAGGGTTATCCGTTTGGCAAATGATGAGGGATATCCAACACGGTACGGCAGTCGTTCCGTTTAGGTTAAAGGGGAAGCTGGAATGGTTTAGAGTATTGGTGGTCCCGTCGCTGCCGCAGACGTTGATTCTCGGAATAGACTTTGTTCGGCAACTTGGGGTAGTAATGCGGTTGAGTGAGGAAAAATGGGAGCTCGTGAGTGCTCTGCAGGGGGAAACGGGTGAACAACTTCAGTCACGGAATCGGTTAACCCGCGAGGAGGAAGAAGCTTTGAGTCAGCTACTGGAAGAGGAGTTTCGGCTTATGGGGGAAGGAATTGGCTGCACCTACCACGTCGAACATGTTATCCGGACCAACGCAGCTCCCATAAAACAACGCTACTATCCGGTGTTCCCAGCAGCACAAAACACGTGGACGCTGAATTAAATGACTTGCTCGCGCAGGGTATAGTGGAACCGTCGGCAAGCCCTTGGGCTTCGCCAATACTTCTGGTTAAGAAGAAAGACGGGACTTATCGCTTCTGTGTGGATTATCGCAAACTTAACAGCGTCACGGAACACGATGCGTATCCCATCCCCTACGTGTCAGCAACTCTGGATAAATTGATAGAAGCAAAATACCTGTCTTCGTAGGACGTTAAATCTGCCTATTGGCAAGTGCCCATATCGGAGGCGTCTAAGAAATACACCGCGTTCACCGTGCCACATAGGGGCCTGTTCCAGTTCCGCCGTATGCCATTCGGCCTGCAAAATGCCCCCGCGACGTGGCAGAGACTTATCGACCAGGTTTTGGGTCCGGACATGGAACCGTACGTCTTCACCTACCTGGACGACGTCATAGTGGTGACACAAGACTTTGGTAAACATCTGGAAGCTCTGCGGGAAGTTTTCCAGCGATTGAGACAGGCAGCTTTAAGAGCGTCAAGGGAGAAATACGAATTTTGCCGCCCACAACTGAAGTATCTGGGGTACGTCGTGAATGAGAAGGGTCTGAAAGTAGATCCGGATAAGGTAAAGAGCTTGATGGAACTTCCACCATCTACGAACGTGAAGGGAGTGCGACAGTTCCAGTGGATGATCTCCTGGTACAGGAGGTTCATACCCAATTTTGCCACGATGATGGCCCCTCTGACGAACCTCTTAAAAAAACACCAGAGATTCCAGTGGACCCAGGAATGTGAAGCAGCCTTCACCCAGGCCAAAATGAAACTATCCACGGCTGCGATCCTCACCTGTCCGGACTATAATCTGCCCTTCTCCATTCAAACAGATGCCTCAGACCTGGGACTAGGATTTAAGTCGGTCTATCTGTTATTTAAGTCGGTCACCATCGAAAGCAAAACGGAAATACTCAACCACCGAGAAGGAGTGCCTAGCGGTCTTATGGGCAGTAGAGAAACTCAGACCCTATGTGGAAGGTGCGAGATTCTCGGTGATTGCCGATCACTATTCTCTCGTGTGGTTGAGTAATTTGAAAGACCCAACTGGACGGTTAGCAAGATGGGCCGTACGCTTACAACAGTATCCATTCGAGATTCTTCACCGAAAGGGGAAGGAACATTTGGTGCCTGACGCTCTGTCTCGAATGCTGCCAGCAGGTGAGGTTGCAGCTATAGCTTCCGAAGGGAACAGGTGGTACGAGACCATGAAGCAGAAGGTGCTGAAGGCACCCGAGCGCTACGCAGATTGGCGGGTAAATGATGGCACCCTGTGGAAGCATCTTCCCGGACGCTATCCGGAGTTGGAGGGAAATGAGGCCTGGAAAAGGGTGATTCCGAAGGAGCAGCGGAAAATATTGCTGCATCGGTGCCACGATCATCCAGCAGCAGGGCACATGTGAGTAAGTCGGACCCTTGACTGGGTCGCAACCAAATACTACTGGCCTAAGATGTCCGCGGACGTGGCCAGCTACGTCAGGAGGTGTAAGATATGCCAAGCGAACAAAGCGGAAAGAAAAGCTCCAGCGGGGTGTATGATCTCTCGGAGCAAAGAGCCTTGTCAGCCTTGGGATATGATATGCATCGATCTGGTAGGGCCTCTACCGAGATCTAATCAAGAGTACACAACTATTCTCACTGTCTTAGATTATGTTAGCAAATTCACGCTACTCTACCCTTTGCGGCAAGCGACAGCAGCGGTTGTGTGTCGTATACTCGAGGAGCAAGTGTTCCTGCTGTTTGGAGCCCCAAGGTGGATTGTATGCGACAACGGAGTTCAGTTCAAGGGAAGCCTACTTCAACGATTGGCAGGGGAATATGGGACTGAAATCAAGTATACAGCCCTATATCATCCGCAGGCGAACCCGGCGGAGAGGAGAAATCAAGACATATAGAGGATGCTGCGATGATACGTGGCCGACAACCACCGGGACTTGGATAAGAGTCTGGCCAAGATCTCATGCGCATTGCGGACCTACAGGCACAAAGTGACCCGAATTACCCCTTATTTCTTCAACTTTGGTCGGGAGATGGTCATGTTCCATGAGGACAAGGAGCGTCCTGATGGGAATCAGGAAGAACTAGAGCCGAAAGCCAGGGCCGCAGAGCTCACAAGGATACGACAAGAAGTCTGGGAGAGAATGCAGCAAGCGGCACGGAGGAGTACAAATCATTATAACCTTCGGAAACGTGACACAACGTATGAGATTGGTGACCCCGTATGGCGAAGAAACTACGCAATTTCGGATGCGGCGAAATATTATTCCGCAAAACTGGCCCCAGAATACCTCGGACCCTTCTGGGTCGACAAACGGCTGTCTGGATGGACCTATCGCTTGCTAAACCGAGAAGGGCAGGAAGCAGGCGTATGGCACGCGAAAGATCTAAAACCTTACATAGAATAGGCCGCCACCGCATGACTCGGTACGAGAGAAAATCCTGAAACCGAATCTGTATACATAGATATATATATATATTTTAAGCTAACATCAGTTTTACGGAAAACAATCTATCGTATTAATCCTTAGTCTAGAAGTTAAGCTTATTATATGGCATGCAGAAACGTACTGCATTCTTATACCTCATTCGTCATTATTCCTTAGTGTATCATTATATTACTCCAAACAAATCCGTTTGCCAGTTCCGGCACCTTTTCTTGTCTCGGCTGGGCCTTCCGGATGTTCTTCTTACTTTTCTTTTCTGAATGGCACTGCCTGCCCCCTCCTGGGCGCTAGTAGGGCATTATGGGACTTAGGACTACCCGACTGGTCTAATGGGCGAATATTATTCTGCCGCCCTGCCGCCCTCCCTCCTCGGACGATTTCGATGGTGAAGCTAAAATATAAATTTAAACAATTCCATTAGTCTCAGCATGTGGTCAAGGTTAGTAATGGAAAAGGGGAATTCTAGTAGAAAGAGGAAGGTCGCATGTGAGGAGATAGAAGGTCCGGAGATGTCTAGAATTGGTGTTAGAATTGGGATTAGAATTGGTATTAGAATTGGTATTAGAATTAGGATTAGCATTGGTATTAGAGTTAGGATTAGAATGGGTATTAGAATTGGAATTAAAATTGGGATTAGAATTGGTATTAGAATTAGTATTAGAATTAGGATTAGCATTGGTATTAGAGTTAGGATTAGAATGGGTATTATAATTGGTATTAGAATTGGGATTAGCATTGGTATTAGAGTTAGGATTAGAATAGGGATTATAATTGGTATTAGAATTGGGATTCGAATTGGTATTAGTATTGATATTAGAGTTAGGATTAGAAGGGATATTAGAATTGGTAGGAGAATTGGTATTGAAATTGGGATTACAGTTGGTACTAGAATTAGTACTGGAATTGGTATCAGAATTTCTAGTAGAATTAGGATTGGTATTAGGATTGGGAATAGACTTACGGTTAGAGTTGGTTAGGCACTCAAAACAAGCTAATAATAATTCGAATAGTTCAACTTAAAACTAAAAGTGAGAAGTAATGGCGCGAGAATTAGATTATGTTCAGATTTGAATCTGGATTTAGAATTACGATTTGAGATTAGCTCTGGAGGCGTTTAGAATTAACCTCCGGAGATATACAATGGGCTTAGTAGAATTGGGACTAGTTCGGAATTAGGACTGTAAGCTGTGATGGCAATTACTCCCGCAGGCCAATTGAAACAAGTGCAAACCTAGAGATTCAATTCAATTCAATTCAATTTGATTTATTTCACAAAAACTTTTACATTCAAAAGCTTAGAACTCATTTATGATTGTGTAATAGCCTCCTTATAAGCTAAGCTTGTGGTAGGAGACTTAAACTTTTTCAACTATACTCATATAAATCTATCATAAACTTAATTCATTTGGTTGATTTGCATAAGAGAACGATCGCTAACGTTATACCTTTAGATTTATTCTATAACTTTTATACATAGCTGAATATAGCATAAAATTCCTCATTTGAAATAAACTGGAGCCATTTTTACTAATGTTCGAAGAAGAATATTAGTATAAAAATCACTTTGGCGAAAAATTCATATTTCTATATATATATATATATATATATATATATATATATATATATATATATATATATATATATATATATATATATATATATATATATATATATATATATATATATATATATATATATATATATATATATATATCATCAAAAAATTTCAGTGAAAAAATCTCAGGAACGTGCCATCCGATTGAACTGAAATTTTCAGGACACATTGGTGTATATGCAGAATAGTGTCAAGTTTCACAAAAAGTTCATAATTTTTAACCCTTTGGCGCCGGCGGCCATTTTAGTAATATTTTTAATATACCTATTATTCCGTACACAAATAATTTGTGTAAAAATAAAGTTGACAAGATAAATTTCGAACGTATTTCACATGTGAATCGGATAATGTTTTGGAATTTTTTAACCCCATGTGTGCGCTGGGTGCCTAAAAAAAGAACGGGAAAATTCGAAAATTTTTAAATTGCGATAACTTTTGACAGAGCTATTCAATCATTACGAAATTTCCAGAACATATTGGTATTATTTAGTTGTAGATTTGTGTAGGTGTAATGAGCGTGCTGGCAACCCTGAAGCTAGGGCAGGTACTGAAAGTGAAAGCCTCCAAATCATCGTCTCTCTTGAAAAAATGCCAATTCTTCAAAAAAAAGCCACTCATATGTAAAACTTGTGCTTTATTTACATAGACAAATAATAAAATTTGATATGGTATAACGGGCACGCCTGGTAACCCTTGCCCAATTTACCTACATTTTTAGCATTAAAAACTTCTGTTCACGGAAACTCACGATCCGATGAGCAGAATGAATTGAAATTTGCAGACTGTATTGGTATTAAATGGAACCAGGTCTGATAGAAGTAATTTTGAAATGCGGGTGATTCTGTGCCAGTGGTGCCATCTTGAAAAACACTAAAAAAGATAACTGCTTTTAGCCCTATAAATTCTGATTCAATCGTTCGATTTTGACGAAATTCACACAGTAGCTGAATTTACTTCAAACCACGTTTGGTAGAAATTTGATTGAAAAATTCGGTTGGAGCTGCCAGCTATGATAATTTTGGTGTTTTAAATTTGAAAAAATAAAAATTTAGAAGTGAAAACATTCAAATCATCGAATATCCTAAAAATGTCCGTTTCTTACAATAAAACCAATATGTATACAAATCTTATGCTTTATCTACACGTTCAAAGTAAAACTTTGGAAATTTCATGTCGGATAAGAACGGTAACCCTATTCCAGTTAACCTATATTTTTAGCATCAAAAACTTCTGTTCACAGGAGCTCATGAATCAATAATCAGATACAATTGAAATTTACAAAATGCATTGGACTTAAGTAGGACCAGGTCTGATAGAAGCGATTTTGAATTGTAGGCAACTCTGTGCCAGTGGTGCCATCTTGAAAAATTACAAAGAAAAAAACTGCTTTTTGCCCTATGAAATGTGAATAAGTTACCAGATTTTCATGAAATTGACACAGTGGCTGAACCTTACTCTAAACTCTGTTTGATTGAAATTTTGTTGAAAAATTCGATTGGTGCTGCCAGCTTTGGTAATTTTTGTATCTTTGGTTTTTAAAATTCGCTCAGAAAAATAAAACTTTTTGCCCTATAGCTTCCAGTGCAGTCATGGAATCAATACGAATTTCATACAATTGATGGAACCTATAATGAGCACTATTCAGGCCGAATTTGGCTGAGAAGCCACGATAGGGTTGCCAGCTATTGTTGGTTTTGTGTTTGTTTGCAATATCTTTATTATGCGGTTTTATCGTAGAATTTT
Source organism: Nemotelus pantherinus (assembly GCA_963978885.1). Lineage (NCBI taxonomy): Eukaryota > Metazoa > Arthropoda > Insecta > Diptera > Stratiomyidae > Nemotelus > Nemotelus pantherinus. The sequence continues at coordinate 168,327,846 of OZ022264.1, read as the reverse complement.
CAATTGGTAATGATATTGTACTGACAATAAACAGCAAATATTAAGCTTTCTATTATTTGAAAAAACTCGCTGCAAGTAACCCTAAATATCTTTATACTCCTATAACTTCGAATGTAATATAACAACGTGAAGCAGATGTAATATATTGTTGGCTTTGATACTGGCGAAAGGTTGCCAGCACGAGTCGGTTGTGCTACTTTTGTATCAATAAATGCTTACAGTTAGTTTTCATGCCGGGAACATTTACAATGAAAATAAATAACCGATGTTTCAATTCCCTAAGTTCTGCAAATTTTTCGGATCGCAGCCCCAAACACCAACTTCAGTTACAGTGCTGCAGGCACTGAGCATTTTCTTCATTGATGTTATATGAGATGCTGCATGCAAAATTTTGTGAAACAAGCAACTGATAACGAATATAATTAACCCGTGTTTCTCATAAACGTTGAAATTTATGCCAGTGGTAATACCTGAAACCTTCTACCATATGTGTTATAATGCATTCTTGAGACCAAGGTAAAACGTGGTATTTGAAACAGTTTGGCCGTAATAAGCAGCTCATGTGGTGGAATATGCAGTCAAAGCCTGCGCGATTCTTCTACTGTTTTTCGAACATTAGTGTTTCTAGCGGTTCAGGTGCGCTAGAGTTTTTTAACGCTATATTTAAAACGTGGCAATGAATTTATGTTTCTTAAAACTATAGGGAGGTCGTTATAGCATTTAGGACCAATGTATGCAACATATTTTTGGATTTGTGTTTTATTTCAATGAGGAACAACAATTCTGTTGTAGGTTTTGTCTAGTATCCTGGTCATGGATTTCACATAAAGCATTTTGACGTCGAATACCTTAATTAATGTAAAGAGTTCCAACGAGGGAAATTGACGAGGTAATTTATAAATTACTTTTAGTACGTGTTTTTGAGTCGTCTTTATATATGCTAGGTGTGAATTATAGGTTCCACCCTAAACAGTTATGCAGTATTGCAGAGCAGATTGTATCAAAGCAAAGTATATAATTTTCCATTGGCCCTGGGTAAGGATATCACGCAACCAATAGAAAAGATATATACTACGTCTTAGCTTCGCGTTTATCATTTCCGTGTGTTTATTCCATTTAAGATATTTGTCCATAGTTACGCCAAGATATTTGATTTCATCTACAACATGTATTTCTCGACATATATCGATAGCTTGTAATACGGGGGCGCAGTCTCAAGACGCGGAAGATCGTAGCGAGAGTAAGTAAACGCGGGGTCGGTACGTGTGAACGGATTTCCGGGAAATCCTTTTCTAGTAAGGGGGGAGCTGTTACGGGGTAACAAAAGGGAAACAAAACATAGCCCGAATTGTTTCAAGAAGGAAAAAAAAGGAGCAACCTTTTTCCCGTGAAAAAGGCTGCTCCCATATAGCTCTTGCTTAGTTCGCGAAGACCACCACTCAATCTATCAGGTACCAGAATGTATCCACCACCATCAAGTAGGGCTGATAGCCGTCGCAGGGACCGACCATTGTCATGTACTGGTTGGCCACTGATGACGTAGATGTAAGTCTAGCCTAAGCAAAAACCGAGTTAACAGCGTCAAGCTGCACGATACCGGACGATATATGCACCCGACCGAGGAACACTTTTATACTCGTCAAGAGGGACCACCCGAAAACGCCGAAGCGCTATTTCAATGACGCCCGACAGCTTAACTACAACCACTCACCTGAAAGTTAGCAGGGGTTCCCCCGATCGTTCGGACACAAGGTACATGTCACGCCGGCGGCGAAGAAGCGCCCTACATCCACCTGGAAGTATAGAGAAGAAACCATCAAGCACCAGAACTTCGCAACAACAATAGATGGAGCACCTACCTGACCCGAAACTGTGAGAGGTCACCATAGCCAAAGCCGCTCCCCCGCGGGATAACTCCGGGCCGTGCGCCCCCCGCTGGACGATAGAGTGTCCATGCTATCTCGGCCTGACCTGGAAAATGCCGGAAAAACTCCAAATCGGCTCACTCCGAAGCAAAATATACTATTGGTCAGGGCAATGTCAACAAACAAGCTACAATCATCACGCAAAACGTCAAATTGGGGAACAATCTACAACGCCCCACAAATTCTCCACAACACGAGAATGCCGTCGGTTAACACGTAGAGTATGTGGTGGAAAGGTTCGGAGCCTGGGTCACAAGCGCAAAGCGTTCTTTGAACTCGAGCAACGGAGGCTGAAGAAAAACCGGTGGCCAGAGGTTTGATGCTGGCGCAACCTCCGCTAGTGAGTTCCTTTTCAAATCTGGAAGCAGAGCGTGCAGTTGCTTGAGTTTTTGAATATTTGCAAATCACAGTGGATTGAATTTTTGAACTGCTGCAAATCACAAGTGCGTACATCATTAAGTGGAAGAACGATTTTCTGGTTTCAGCATTTCAAATCTGGAAGCAGAGCGTGCAGTTGCTTGAATTTTTGAATATTTGCAAATCGCAGTGGATTGAATTTTTGAATTGTTGCAAATCACAGGTGCGTACATCAGTAAGTAGAAGCACGATTTGTAGTCTTTCGAATCGGGAAGCGGAGCGTGCTGTGAATTAAATTTTGGAATATTGGAAAATCGCAGCGGGGCCATCCGACGACCCGAATCGAATTTCCTACTAACGACGTATGGACAACATAAACGAGTCGCCTGCATTTGAGTAATCGAATTCTCTAATAACGACGTATGGACAACATAGACGAGTCACCTGCATTGGAATAATCGACATCACAGCGGAGCGTGTAGTGTATTCGATTTGAATTCTGGCCATATCAGCGGGGTCATCCTACGACCCGAATCGAATTTCCTAATAACGACGTATAGACAATATAGACGAGTCGCCGGCAGTGAACGAGTCGCTTGCATTTGAATAATTGACATCACAGCGGAGCGTGTAGTGTATTCGATTTGAATTCTGACCATATCAGCGGGGCAATCAGACGGCCCGAAACGGATTTCATCATTTCATCGTATTGAAAGCATAGATGAGACGCCGGCGGAGAGTGACGTACGCGCCTTAGCCAGTGGAAGCAGCTCTACGATCCGAGACGTCTCGTGTTGTATTACAAGCTTCGTAGCGCAGAGGTTAGCGCAACGGACCGCCAGCCAGGGGGTCTCGGGGTTGAAACTCAAGCCGGACAATGATGAATCGGAGCGTGCAGTGTATGACAAGAATCTGAAGCGAATCAAGTGATCTGAGTCCGGGGGTGTGGAGCCAACGTTTTGGAAGGTAAGTGTAAAATTATTGTTCTTGCGTTAGTTTTCTTGGCACGATGAAGACTGGAAGTCGATTGTTTTTATTTTCTTTTATGATTTCAATTATTGATATTTAGAAGTTTAGTGTACTAGTTTAGCTCGATTATATAATCATTTTGTTCGGATTGAGTGGTGGTGTTAGATAACGTCCGTACGTATATGAAGATGAATAGAAATCGTGTGAGTAAGAATACCGCTTGGTCGTGTGACTAAAGCAAATGTTGTAAATAGTTGAAAGCTTTGATTCGTAAGTAACAATCCAGGGCACGCGCGCCGTTGTTGTTTTCGTCTGATTAATTCTATGAGGGAGAGAAATCGGAGTAGGACACTCCAAATGGACATTAATAGTCTATTGAAATTAATAGTCCAAAGTGAAACTGATAGTGAAAGTGAAATTAGTAGGCGGCGTTAAGAATATATATTTATATCTACCGTTGTAATTGGTGAGTTAGTAACAATATAATAGTTCGCATTGGAGTTAATAGAGTAAGGGAAATTATTAGATGGCGAAAAGAATATATACAGATATACCTATCGCTCCAATTGGTTAACTAGTAACGAATTAGTATTTCAAACTGAAGTTAATAGAGTCATGGAAATTAATGGACGACGGTAAGAATATAGATATTTACCGTCCTAATTGATTTAGTGAAATTTTAGTGAGTTTCTTAAGCACGCAGAGAAGCTATTTGTGGCCCGCAGAAACAAATCCAAATTGCTAACTGTTGTTAGTTGGGTGGTAGTTTGGATGTTGAAAATTGGTCACCGCGACGAGTGCACCTTCAGGGTAAACAGAGGTCCCTTTGACTTCAAAGAGCTGAACCTCACTCCACGGCTCGAGGTCCCTCCACTGGGTGAGTGAGTGGCGCCCACGCCCAATCTCTGATTGAGTATAACCGGGACCCAAGTGGACCTGTCCGATAGTCAAGCTCATACTAAAATCAACTTATCCTTTGAGTTTCGTTCTCATCGCAAGATTTCATCGAAAGTTTCAGCGGTTAAACGTTGTTTGAGGCTGCCATCCGAAAAATGTTCTAAACTCGGAAAATTTAAAAATTGGTTCCTTATTTTTATTGCAAATGCTTTGCATATGAGAATGTAATTTGAAGCATCTGTTGGTGCAATATTAACGGAAATGGCACATTGCTGGTTAGCCTTTGTCAGCAGCAAAGCAAAATACATACCAAATCTGCTTCACGTTAAGTTTAACCCAAACAGTAATTTTCGTTTCGATTGAATCACTGCGCTGGAAGGTATACGGGTGAAAAGAATTTTAGGGTAACCACCCTCAAAACTTTTCAAATTTTTAAAACGTTAATATTTGTTGTAAATTTTCATTGCAGGATAATTCTCAATTGGAAATCTAATGACATAATCGCTCAGTAAAGAAATTCCACAAAATTACAAAAATTGTCATAGCTGGCAGCCCTTTCATGATTTTTGTACGAAATTCCCACGACATTTACATCACATTAAGGTCCATTTACTGCATGAACTTTGTTTTGATTTCTACACTGGACCGGAAAATATAGGGAAGAAATCTTTATTTTGCTGAGCAAATTTGCAAGATTTATGAGACTAAAATCACCACAGCTGCCAGCCCTATACTAACTTTTCAACCAAATTTTCATCAAATGTTACATAGTAGTAAGTAAGTTGTAAGTAACATCCAAGTGTAAATTTTTTTAAAATCTGATGGCTGAATCGGAAGTAATAGGCCAAAAAGATGTTTTTTTTCTCATTAGTTTTTCAAGATGGTACCACTGCCACAGGGTTGCCCGCATTTCAAAATCACTTCTATCAGACCTGGTCCTAGTTAATACCAACAAATTCTGTAAATTTCATTATGATTGGATTATCCGGTCGTCAGTTCTCGTGAACAGAACTTTCGAGTGCTGAAAATAGAGGTAATTTGGTGATGGGTTGCCGTTCTTATGCAAATCGGAATTTTGATAATTTTATCTTGAAATGAAGGACAAAGGATAAAATTTATCAAAAATTTGAAATTTTTGTCAAAAATCAAAAATTTTTCAGGAAGGTCAATGATTTGAAGGATTTTTTTTCAGCAGCGTGCCACAGCTACAGGGTTACCCGCTTTATGCTGCAAATCTATATGTGCCAAATTTTATTCAACATCAATACGCTCTGTAATTTTCACGATGATCCATTATTTTTCTTACAAGTAATGACAAATCAAAATTTGAAAAAAATCCTTGCCTACTTTTAAGCACCCTGCACCCACACACGGCTCAAAATTTCCAATTCTTCATCATTGACAAGGTTAGATTATAATTAGTTTTCATTCCCAATACTTTTCTTTAAACAAAACTTACACTGCTTGGAAATATAGAAGTTCCTCAAAATTCACTGAAACGCTCGCCGCCGCCAAAATGTTTAGGATATTTGAATTTGAAAAAGTCATGGACCTACCTACAATATACATCTACGTTCTCCGAAAATTTCAGCTCCAGAGATTATCTCCCTTAATCATTTTGCTGATATATATATATATATATATATATATATATATATATATATATATATATATATATATATATATATATATATATATATATATATATATATATATATATACTACTGTATTCAAAAAGTAAGGTGAATTTGCCTATAAAATGTAAATTCTTTGTTTATTCTTCCAAATCAATTTCATCCCCTTCAAAGTAATCCCCGTCCGATAAAAGGCACTCTTGCCAACGCTTTTTCCAGTCCTCGAAACAGTCGGAATAGTCTTTTTCCGGTATAGCCTTCAAGACCTTCTTCGATTCGGTTTTTTTCTCCTCGATCGTGTCAAAACGGCGTCCGCACATTGGCTTTTTGAGTTTGCTGAATAGCCAGAAGTTGCACGGAGCCAAATCAGGCAAATACGGTGGTTGCGGAACAATGTGAGTCGAGTTTTTGGCAAAAAAGTCGCGAAGAACCAATGCAGTATGACATGGTGCATTATCGTGATCAAAGGAACCAAGAGCTGTTCGCCCGTAATTCCGGCCGTTTCAGACAAATAGCTTCACGCAAACGACGCATAACGTTCAAATAACATTTTTTGCTAACAGTTTGGCCCGGCGGAAGGAATTCATAGTGCACCACACCACGAAAATCAAAGAAAACTGTCAACATGACCTTGATTTTCGATCGACTCTACCGTGGTCTTTTCGGTCTTGTTGTACCTTTTGCACGATATTCGCTGGATTTGTCGGTGGTTTCAGGGTCGTGTGCGTAAACCCGAGTCTCGTCTCCAGTAATGATGCATTTCAAGTGGTCCTGATAGTTAGACACCAAAGTTTCACGCACATCAACGCGACGCTTTTTTTTCCAAAAAATTGAGCGATTTTGGCACCAATCGAGGCTGGACGCGTTTGAGACACAAAACATCCTTCGAAATTATCTTCCAATACTATCAGCAAGACTTCTTATTGTCAATCGACGATATTCAAGCACCAAATGTTAGATTTTTTGGACGTGATCCTCGACGGTAGACGTTGATGGTCGTCCAGAGCGCGGTTCGTCTTCAACGCGTTCTCGGCCCGCTTTGAACTCGTTGTACCACTTATAAAGGTTTTTTTGTGCCATGGTTTCATCACCAAAGGCCTTCCGCAACATTTTCAACGTGCCTGCACAAGAATATTCGTTGCGCAAACAAAATTTGATGCAAGTTCTTTGCTCAACAAAATCACCCATTGTAAAAATCGAAAAATTCACTTTTTGGTTGTTAACAACAACACGTGTAACTCGGAGATAAATAAACCTTTTGACAAACAAACACTTGGCAAATGTAATAGACAGTCCTACCAACCTAGGAAAAAAAATTTACCTGCCTTGCTAATGCCCGGGAGTTTTAACTGACAATTTCACCTTACTTTTTGATCACAGTAGTATATATATATATATATATATATATATATATATATATATATATATATATATATAAATATATATATATATATATATATATATATATATATATATATATATATATATATATATATATATGTTAACTCCGTTAATCTATAAGTCTATTGCTAGATCATCTGTAAAAAAACCTAAGTTTAAAATCATCATTTTTGCACTTTTGCAATACATATTATTTGCACATTCAATTTTGCTAGCTACTGCTATTTCGACAGCATTGATCTTTGATCGAAAACTGTAATTGCACACGCGACGAAAGAATTGCACTTCGGAAATATGCCATCGATGCGCGTGTGCAACATAAGCACAAATTATAAATTTTAAACCATATAAAAGACCAATAACGAAATCAATAAATCATCACTTACTATTCCACGGTGAATAAGTGTTTTTATTCTTAACCCAGCTGTGAGACCGCACTGGGCACCGTAAAGGTTATTAAGTTGATCAATACATTGGTGACCCCGATTCAACAAGAATCGCAACATAAAAGTTAAAGTTTTGACTATACACAGTACTACTTTTGATTATTACAGCCCGATTCAGTAAGAATCGCAACATAAAGTTAAAGTTTGAAATAATATATACAACTGAACATCGTCGTCAGGTGGTGAACCAAGCCTTTTTGTGGACCCCAGTGTGAGGCTGCATTGGGCACCATCTTACCCACTGCTCATACAAGCGCTAATACAGTTTCAGTACATATTTATCAGTTGATCAAATTTAACCACAAATTTTTATTTCTCCCAACCAAAATAGATTTTGGATATGGAGAAGCTGACCAAGGACCAATCCACTATCGGAAAAGCTATTGAGCGTCGAGTGGAAAATTACTATAAAACATCAAAGACCAGGAAAAATCTCCGGTATTTTCGAACCCAGTTAGAACTACTGGATGGAGAGTGGGCGACATTCCTGAAAAATCATTCAGACTTGCAAAGGCTTGAGTCGACCAACTCTTCACATTTATATTTTACGGAGGACTTCTTTGGTCAAGTGAAATCCGCATATGACGACTTCAAAGCAGAAATTGAATATAATATTACCTCACTAGCTAAAGAAGAGGAGCAAGTTTTACTTGGTGCAAGTGAAGGAGAAGCCTTAACGCTTAAACAAATGAGAACACAAAAGGCCTTGATAAAATCTCTAGAAAGACTATTGCGAGATTTAGAAATCGACATTAAGCCAGTGAAATCACGAGCATTCTCTGAACAAAATTTAACAGATATCTCTCATTTATGGAAGTCAATTTCAGAAATACACCATTGTATAATGGCTGAAATAGAGACACCCGAGCACGACGAAGAAGCGTATATTCAACTCGAAAAGCGCTACAAATCCATGAGCATAAGATTGCTGGAACATTTAGAGAATTATTCTCAACAAGCTGATGGTGCGATATCAGCTAACCGACAATCGTTCGTACGATTACCAAAAATATCTATCCCAACATTTTCGGGAGAGTATTCAAAATGGAAGCAATTTCATGATTTGTTTTATAACTTGGTAGAGTGTCAACCAATGGCAAACTCTCAAAAAATGTTTTACCTCAAGTCGAATTTAGCTGGAGAAGCGGAACGCATTATACAGCATCTAGAAATATCTGATGCCAATTATAATACTGCTTGGAAGCTACTTGAAAGCCGATACGACAACAAACGGTTGATAGTTTCTTCATTTCTTAAGAGCATTTTTCTAATACCGATCTCAAGTTTTGATACGGCACAATCACTCAAGAGGTTGCATGACATTGTACAAGAGGCATTGCTTGGAATCAAGAACCAAGGCTTAGACACTTCAAACTGGGATGCAATGCTACTACATTTGTTGTTATAAAAGGTTGACAAAGAGACGCATCGACTCTTCGAGCAGGGTCTAGAACATCCTCGTGAGATTCCTAGCCTGAATATATTCCTTAAATTCATCGAAGCCAGATTTCAATTACTGAAAACTCTAGGAGAAAGCAAAGATGAATCACAATCAAAGCAAAAAAAAGGCTCGAAATATTCATTATTAACAACTAATTCTGTGTGTGAACTATGCAAAAAATACCATATCGGTATTCATCAGTGCGCTCAATTTCTTAAACTTACGCCAGCAAAACGATTTGAGATGGCGAAAAAATTGCAGTACTGCATAAATTGTTTAAAGAAGGGACATTCAAGGAGAGAATGTAAGTCACAAGCGTGTCATAAATGTAACAAACGGCACAATACCCTTTTGCATTTTGAAGCAGAAATAAAAAAGACAGTTCCGAAGTTAAATGAACTAAATGCAGTTACAGAACCGCCGACTGTTCATACTGCAATTACATCGACGACCGACATATTGACTCCGAATTATGTGTTCATTGGCACAGCCATTATTATTGTAAAAGCCAAATATGGACAATCAATCAAATGCCGTGCCATTTTAGACTCTGGATCGCAATTAAATTTCGTCACTGAACGGCTTGTTCAAAAGTTAGGTCTGAAAGGAAAGCAGCAAAAAATTCAGATAAGAAGAATTGGAACCTCGCGATTCAATTCTCAAGGAGTTCTTCATTTAAACATCAATTCTGGAGATGCGAAGTTCTCTGCAAATATTGAAGCGGTAATTATACTTGAAATAACGAGCTTACAACCATCCCAAACGTTCAACATAGAGTCTTGGCCATTACCACAGAACATTAAGTTAGCCGATCCTGAATTTTACCAGTCCAAAACTGTTGATCTTTTACTCGGCGCGGACATATACTTCGATCTTATGTCTAATGGTCAGATCAAAATGTCAGCCAATTTACCAACACTGCAAAACTCGGTGTTTGGATGGGTTGTGTTAGGAAGAGTTGGAAAAACGGCACTTGAACAGTCTTATTTCTGTGGAATCAGTACGAGCTCACTGGACGATCATCTTCAGAGGTCCTGGAATCTGGAAGAATGTCACACGTCAAGTCGCCCTATGACAACGCTAGAAAGGGAGTGTGATCATTATTACAATCAGAACACACGTCGTGAAATCACAGGCCGTGTTGTGGTAAAACTACCCTTCAAAAAGGAACCGGATTGTCTTGGAAACTCAAGAGAGATAGCGATGCGTAGATTTACACAATTAGAAAAAAGATTGGATAGAGATCAAAAACTCAAACGAGAATATAAGCACTTCATGGATGAGCTAATTCAATTACAACATATGACGCCAATTTCTTTCAACGAAATACCAAAAAATCATTATTTTATGCCTCACCATTGCGTCATCAAGCCTGAAAGTACCACAACAAAACTAAGAGTTGTCTTCGATGCATCATGCAAGACATCTAGCAACATATCACTCAATGACATTTTGCAAGTCGGTCCAACGATACAAAATGATCTATTTACGATCCTGGTTCGATTTCGGATGCACAAATACGCCTTTACGGCAGATATTACTAAGATGTATAGACAAATTCAGGTAACAGACGATGACCAGTATTTTCAACTCATCTTGTGGAGAGAAAACCACATAGATCCAATCCAGTGCTACAAACTTCGGACCGTAACGTATGGCACTGCGTGCGCACCGTACTTAGCGACAAAAACACAGCAATACTTGTCTGAGCAATATGAATCACAGTATCCTTTAGGGGCTAAAATAGTTAAACAAGATTTCTACGTTGACGACTTGATCACGGGAGCAAATAATTTATCTGAGGCGATACAAATACAAACCAAAGTAAGGTCCCTACTTCAGGAGGCCGGGATGCCTCTAAGGAAATGGTGCGCAAACCATCGCGAGCTACTGAAGTCAGTTCCAAGCGAAGACCTAGAAACATTAACCAGTTTTCAAAATGATGGTGAATCATATACCAAATCATTGGGACTCATTTGGTACCCACATTCAGATTCGTTTGCCATTAAAGTAAAATTAACTGCAACAAAACAGGTTTCAAAACGAACCATTTTGGCTGACATCGCTCACATTTATGATCCTCTTGGGCTTATAAATCCAGTCATTTCTAAGGCGAAGATATTTATTCAAGAGCTGTGGCAAATGAAGCTAGACTGGGATGACCAAATACCAGAGGATTTGGCCCAGAAGTGGCAAAGGTTTCGAGAAGAACTCAAATCATTATCTGCCATAATACTCCCACGCCATCTATTTTCGAGAAATATAACCAAATCAACTCAGCTCCACGCATTTTCAGATGCGAGTGAAAGAGCCTACGGAGTGGTGGTTTTCATTCGATCTATTGATTCACGAGGAACCATTACAGTTCGTTTGATATGTGCAAAATCTAGAGTAGCTCCAATCAAGGTCACAACGCTACCCCGTCTGGAGTTATGCGCGGCGCATCTGATGGTGGAACTAGTGAACAAACTAAAGGATACACTCAGGACAGATGAAATATTCTTTTGGACAGATTCACCAATAACACTGTCATGGATAAAATCTTCCTCGACGTCAATCAAAACATTCGTCGCAAATAGAGTCTCATACATTCAAGAGAAAACCGTAACAAGCCAATGGAGACATGTCCCCACGAAGCAGAACCCTGCCGATCTCTTATCAAGGAGAACAACACCAAAGGCACTGTTAGAATCAGAGATCTGGTTCCACGGACCACCATTCTTATTAAAATCAGCCGAACACTGGCCAAATACGAACTGTCCAAACATCGAAGTAGAGGAAGAGAAACGTCCTGCAAAATCATCACTCATTGCATCAGCAAGCGCATCCTCTGTCATCGACTCAATTAATCATCGTAATTCGTTCAAACATCTACAACACGTAGTAGCATATGTTAAACGATTCGCACATAACTCAAGGCAAATGAAAGAAGACCGAATAATGAGTATCACACTGAGCCCCAGAGAACTCCAAGACGCAATGTATTTTTTGTTAAGGGAAGTCCAGAAAAATGCATTTGCTGACGAAATAAGGCAAATAAAGAAATCGCAGTCCGTATCCACAAATAATCAACTCACGGCATTAACACCCTTCATATGTAACAATGGTTTAATCCGTGTGGGCGGAAGATTGCATCAGTCAACCTTACCGTACGATGCAAAACATCAAATATTATTACCACACTCAAACGAAATTGTTACTCTTCTAGCAAGGCAGTTACATGAGAAAAACCTTCACGCCGGCCCACAAGCACTTTTAGCAATAATGAGGCAGCGATTTTGGCCACTACGAGGCAAATCCCTGGCACAATCAATTGTCAAGTCATGCATCCGATGCTGCAAAGCTAAACCAAAATTGTTGAAACAAATTATGGGTACTCTTCCGAAAGATAGAATCCAGCCGGCTCGGACCTTTACAAACGTCGGCATTGACTTTTGCGGCCCAATTTACGTACATTATAGAATACGTGAGAAAATTCCCACCTACATTGCTGTTTTTGTATGCTTCGGTACAAAGGCCGTTCATTTGGAATTGGTCTCCGACCTGACGAAGGATGCATTCATTGGAGCGCTAAGAAGATTTGTAGCTCGAAGAGGTCGGCCATCAAAAATCTTCTGTGACAACGCCACCAACTTCACCGGCGCAAGTAACGACCTTAAAGAGCTAAAAACACTACTTATCGATTCCGAGACACAAGACCATATAATCAAGCATTGCTCAGAGGAATTTATAGAATGGCAATTCATTCCCCCAAGATCCCCTCACTTCGGAGGGCTGTGGGAAGCTGCCGTAAAGTCCGCTAAACACCATTTGAAGCGAGTCATCGACAGCACGTCACTTACCTATGAAGAGCTTCATACAATTATAACTGAAGTTGAAGCCATACTAAATTCAAGACCTTTAACTCCTCTCTCACACGACCCAAATGACTTACAAGCGTTAACACCTGGTCACTTTATCATTGGCGAAGCATTAAATACGATACCAAACCCTGAAGCAAACGATCCAAATCACAAGCCGAGACGAAGATTGGAAATCATGCAAGCATGTAGAGCAGAATTTTGGAAGCGTTGGTCGAAAGAGTATCTTCAACAGCTTCAAATCAGAACCAAATGGAAGTCAACTTCTCCGCCGCTGCCGATCAGCACGTTAGTTTTAATAAAGGAGGACAATGTACCGCCGCTAAAATGGCCGATCGGCAGAATAATGGAACAACACAAAGGTCCTGACGGACGAATACGTGTAGTAGACATTAAAACAGAGAGAGGTACCATCAGAAGAGCCATTCACAACTTGTGCCCTCTACCTATTGAAGATCATTCAAAGGTGAGTTCAAATGAAGAATCTTCCAGATCGGATGGACCAAATACATCACATACATCTCTCGTTGCTCTGGGAAACACGTCTCGCAAGGCCAAACGAAAAATCTACCCGATTAACAGTAATTGGCTGACAAGTCCAGCTCTGTACCATAGCAGTAACCAAAAATGTGGACCTTCCGAATCACAAGATTCTTCATCCGAAAGGAAAAGGCTCAAAAGTTCAGCCCCACTAACCGGCTCAAAGCTAACACAAATTGCAATGACACTACTCGTGTTATTTATACCTCCACTCCAAACAGCTCCACTAGAACAATCTACGAACAAGGTCATTGAGCTAGTCCCAATTGAAAGGAACACCCCACTCTATTTCGAACATATAAATCAAATGTCTATGGCAGTCGATAATTGGAATATCATCGTTTACTGCAATCTGAAGAATTACTGGAAGGAATCATTTACCCTCAAAGCACAATTAAACAATTTGAAAGAAATGTGCCACCAACAATTTAACGGCAGGTATAAGAATTATTGTTTAGCCACGACAGCCCAACTAAAGCAACAGCTGAACACGATCAAAAACAATAACACAATACTAAAGGATCAGAATAAAAATCCAGCTCGACTAAAAAGATCTCCCTTTGACATCATTGGCACAATTAGTAACAAATTGTTTGGCATCTTAGACCAAGAGTACGCTGATCACGTAGCTGAAACAATTGACATTGTTAAACAAAACGAAAATCATCTATTGAATCTTATAAAAAATCAAACGTCAATTATTGATTCTACAGAAAATCTGATAAAAAAAGATGAAGAAACAAACAACAGCCACTTTTCGGAAATTATTGGTATTTTGAACGAACTCCACTCCGAGTTAAACACTACGAACCAAGTATTAAGTTCTCAGCAAACAATACAAATATTAAACATTAGAGTCACAAATTTAGCTCTAATTATGTCTTCCTATCAGCAAACACAAGCAGCACTCATCAACATTATAACTGATAGCCAGAAGGGGCGCATCAATCCTCTCATTCTAACTCCAACACAACTAACCAAGGAACTCCGAATTATCAAGGACAACATTCCAGCCGCAGTGACAATTCCTGGATATGGTGACCACAACACGCTCATTCAAGTCTACAATCTTATGAGCGTTCAATCCAGGGTTACAGATGAGGCAATAATTTTCAAACTCAATCTACCATTACTGACCTCAAACATTTACCAAATTTTCAAGGTAGTACCGATTCCCTTCGAAATCAACGCCACCATCGTTCATATCAAAGGCAGTTCGGAATTTATTGCAATTCCATTACAAAGAGACAAGTACTACCTTCTATCAACCGACGAAATAACAAGCTGCATTTCAATGCTCGACGAAACACTTATATGCACCAAAAAACATGCCTACTTTAAGAAAAATACTGGTCCAGCAAAATGTGAAATCTCACTATTTAATCAAGAGACCATTCTTCCGAAGACTTGTGAATTAGAACGTCTCACCAACATCAACACATGGATTCAATTATACAACCCCAATAACTGGATCTACTCAATTAAGAAGGCGAACTTACTTGTACTTTGTGGGAAACGAACCTACAATCTCATTTTGGAAGGCCAAGGACTACTAAAATTCCAGGACAGGTGCACTATTCAACAAGATGATTTAACAATTTCATCACATTATGAGCACAAGAGCAAAGTAAACCAATCTTACCATCAATCAATCACAATAAATATCACCTCAATTGATGATCACCTTTGGCATCAAGAAATTCATAAGGCACACAACATCGTCATTAAAAACAATTCAGCAACAATCCATGGTCTAAAGGCAGCATTGAAGATAGTGGAACAGCAGCAGCATTTGGCAGACATGTCGAAAAATGAAGCCCACCACTTTACCATCAGCTATTTAGCTTTAATAGCAGCAATAACTTCTATCCTGATCTACATAGGAAGGAAATACTGTACGACCCATCCAAATGACAAGGGCAAAGAAATTCCTGAACCAAAACCAAGGCGACTCCATTTCCAGTTGAATTCCCGGCGACGAGAAATATTTGAAATTCAGCAGAATCCCAACGAGCGGGAGAATGTTAACTCCGTAAATCTATAAGTCTATTGCTAAATCATCTGTAAAAAAACATAAGTTTAAAATCATCATTTTTGCACTTTTGTAATACATATTATTTGCACATTCAATTTTGCTAGCTACTGCTATTTCGACAGCATTGATCTTTGATCGAAAACTGTAATTGCACACGCGACGAAAGAATTGCACTTTGGAAATATGCCATCGATGCGCGTGTGCAACATAAGCACAAATTATAAATTTTAAACCATATAAAAGACCAATAACGAAATCAATAAATCATCACTTACTATTCCACGGTGAATAAGTGTTTTTATTCTTAACCCAGCTGTGAGACCGCACTGGGCACCGTAAAGGTTATTAAGTTGATCAATACAATATATATATATATATATATATATAAAGAAATATGAATTTTCGGCGAAACGAGTTTAATACTACTGTTGTTCGAACATTAGTCAAAATTACGTTATGTTACATTGTGAGAAATCAAGAAAAAACATGAAGCTATTGATAGATACAGGAGCCGATATATCAATATGCAAAATAAGTGCAATTTCATAGGATGAAAAAATAAAAGAGGATAAAAGATGCAAATTCTCTGGCATAAAAAACCAGGAAATATTTTCAATAGTCACTGCTAATCTAAACTTGAGTATTGGTGAAAAACACATACGTTAGCCTTTCCAAATAGTATAACCTGATTTTCCCATCCTTATAGACGGAATACTAGGAAGAGATTTCTTTATACAAAAACTGGCAAAAATTGATTATGATACATTTACGATAACGATTTATGTCGACGATGAAGAGTAAACTATGCTGATCAGTTCAAATTGCGAAATATATAAGTTAACGATACCCGCGCGGTGCGAATACATTTGCCCAGTCGACTTTACCATCGAAGAAGACAGCATAGTAATTAACAAAGAAATAACATCAGGAGTTCATATATGTAGCACAATAATACCAGCAGAAGGCATCAAACACAAAAAGCTACTGAACACAAACGAAGAAGACATAATAACTGATAATTCAAAAATTTAAAGTAGAAACAGAACCATTAAGTAAATACAAAATTAATATAAATAATGTTTCAGTAAATAATAGCAACAAAGGAAAGCAAAGGTTTCAAGAATTATTAACTTACATTAAACTCTAACACTTGAACCAAAAAGACCAAGAATGAATATTAGAAATTATCCAAAATTATCAACATATTTTTCACCTAGAACACGATACTCTTATATCAAATAACTTTTACAAACAAAATATACAAGTCATGGATAATACACCAACATATTCCAAGAACTATAGACTATAGAACTATACACATATTGATGAAATAAATCGACAAGTAAACCAATTGCTAGATGACAACATTATCGAAAACTCTACCAGTCCATATAACTCACCACTACTTTTAACACCAAAGAAAAGTGAGTCAGGCCCAACAAAATGGAGACTAGTTGTAGATTTTAGAGCACTCAACAAAAAAATTGTTAATGACAAGTTTCCACTCGCAAGGCTAGAAGATGTTTTAGACAGACTATGAAGAGCAAACTACTGCTCCAGCCTGGACATGACAAGTTCCTTTCACCAAATTGAGCTGACAGAGAAATCAAGACCATTAACAGCCTTTTCAACAAATAAAGGGCATTATCAGTTCAAATGATTACCTTTCGGTATAACAATTTCATCAAACAGCATCCAACGCATGCTAACAGTAGCCTTAAGTGGATTCGACTCAGCAGCATTCTTATATGTTGATGACATAATAGTCTTTGGTTGCAGCCTCGCACATCACAATACCAATTTAATGAAAATATTTGATAGGCTAGAAAAGTACAAGTATAGGCTAGAAAAGTACAAGTACAAGTAATAACTGAACCCTGAGAAATGCAATTTTTTGAGAAGTGAAGTAGTGTGCTTGGGACATTTAATAACAAACGACGGAGTCCAAACAGACCCTGCAAATATCAAAACAATTGAAAACTACCCGACACCTACAAGCACAGACGAAGTCCGAAGATTCGTCGCATTTGCTAATTATTATTGACGATTTATACCAGACTTTGCCAAAATAACAATATGCCTAAACGATTGACTGAAAACGAATACAAAGTTCATATGGACAGAAAGTTGTCAATCAACATTTGAAGTACTGAAGTATAAACTGATGAATGCACCAATATTACAATACCCAGATTTCAATAAGCCATTGATTGTCACAACCGATGCATCAGACTACGCATTAGGTGCAGTACTCTCACAAGGCGAAATAGGACATGACTTACCCATTTCTTACGCAAGTAGAACCCTAGTGAAACATGAATTAAACAAACCGATAATCGAAACGGAACTATAGGCAATCCACTGGGTGATAAATTTCTTTAGACCCTATTTTGGAAATAAATTTACAGTCGTTACAGACCACAGGCCATTTATGTCACTATTTACACATAGAAACCCATCACCAAAGATGACTCGCATAAGACTAGATTTTTGCGATTACGATTTCGATATAATATATCGAAAAGGCAAGATGAACGTCAATGTAGATGCATTGTCACGCATCAAATGAAATTCCGACACGTTAAAACATATGATACCAAAGCACAGAAATATTACCGAAGAAAAGAAGTCATTACCCCTTACAAGAAATATGGTAAAAAACTTGGAATACACTAAAAAAGCGCAAACAAGAAGAATAATCAAACCAGAACATAGCCTAATGACCAACGAAATCTATATATGGAACAGCGATTCCCCAGCTAATAAAAAAACTCTAGCGCACCTGAACCGCTAGGAAACAAATTTTCGAATTGTCTTTGAGTGACAAAAACTCTAGCGCTCCTGAACCGGTAGAAACACTTAAGTTCGAAGAACAGTAGAAGAATCGTGCAGGTTTTGAGTGCATATTCTACCACATGAGCTGCTTATTACGGCCAAACTGTTTCAAATGCCACGTTTTACTTTGGTCTCAAGAATGCATTATAACTCATATGGTGGAAGGTTTCAGATATTACCACTGGCATGCGTTTCAAAGTTTATGAAAGAAAAACACTTGTTAATTATATTCGTTATCAGTTGCTTATTTCACCAAACTTTGAAAGCAGCATCTCATATAACGTCAATGAAGAAAATGCTCAAAGCCTGCAGCCCTGTAACTGAAGTTGGTGTTTGGTGCGCGATCCGAAAAATTTGCAGAACTTTGGGAATTGAAACATCGGTTATTTATTTTCATTGTAAATGTTTCCGGTATGAATACTAACTGTTAGCATTTATTGATACAAAAGTAGCACAACCGACTCGTGCTGGCAACCTTTCGCCAGTATCAAAGCCAAGAATATATCACATCTGCTTCACGTTGTTATATTACAATCGAAGTTATAGGAGTATAAAGAAATTTAGGGTTACCTGCAGCGAGTTATTTCAAATAATCGAAAGCTTAATATTTGCTGTTTATTGTCAGTACAATATCATTACCAATTGAAAATTCTACGATAAAACCGCTTAATAAAGATATTGCAAACAAACACAAAACCAACAATAGCTGGCAACCCTATCATGGCTTTTCAACTAAATTTGGCTTGAATAATGTTAATAATAGGTTCCAGTAATTGTATGAAATTCGTATTGATTTCATGACTGCACTGGAAGTTATTGGGCAAAAAGTTTTATTTTCCTGAGCGAATTTTCAAAACCAAAGACACAAAAAATTACCATAGCTGGCAGCACCAATCGAATTTTTCAACCAATTTTTTTTCAAACAGAGTTTAGAGTAGGGTGCAGCTACTGTGTCAATTTCATGAAAATCTGGTAACTAATTCACATTTCATAGGGCAAAAAGCATTTTTTTTTCTTTGTAATTTTTCAAGATGGCACCACTGGAACAGAGTTGCCTACAATTCAAAATCGCTTCTATCAGACCTGGCCCTACTTAAGTCCAATGCATTCCGTAAATTTCAATTCTTTTCGATTATTGGTTAAAAGTTACACGAATTTACAACTAAATAATATTAATATGTCCTGAAAATTTCGTAATGATTAAATAGCTTTGTCAAAAGTTATCGCAATTTAAAATTATTTTTTTCCCGTTCTCCTTTTAGGCACCCAGCGCACACATGGGGTTAAAAAATTCCAAAACATTATCCGATTCACATGTAAAACACGTTCGAAATTTATTTCGTTAACTTTATTTTGCAAAACTCATTTGTGTACGGAATAATAGGTATATTAAAAATATCACTAAAATGGCCACCGGCGCCAAAGGGTTAAAGATTATTTTCTGAGACCTGGCACTATTCTGCATATACACCAATGTGTCCTGAAAATTTCAAATCAATTGGATGGCGCGTTTCGGAGATTTTTTCACTGAAATTTTTGGATGATATATATATATATATATATATATATATATATATATATATATATATATATATATATATATATATATATATGCATAGAAATATGCATTTTTGGCCAAAGTGATTTTAATACTAATGTTCTTCTTCGAATATTAGTAAAAAATGTGGAAAGACGTAATACACTTTTTTGTAGAATCATATCAACCATTCCTTGTTCAAAGCAACAGAACTCAACTATAACACAAATGATGAAAATGTTCAGTGCTGGCAACATTTTCCCCACGAAGCAGCAATAAGTTAACCTTAACAAGCTCATACTTAAATCAACCTATCCTTTGAATTTCGTTCTCATCGGAGGATGTCGTCGAAAGCTTTAGCGGTTAACGTTGTTTGAGGCTGCCATCCAAAAAATGTTCAAAACTCGGAAAATTTAAAAATTGGTTTCTTAGTTTTATTGCAAATGTTTTGCATATGAGTATGTAATTTGACTCATCTGTTGATGCAATAGTTACGAAAATGGCTAAAGCTGATTACCCTGTGTCAGCGGCAAAGCAAAGTCTATACCAAATCTGCTTAACGTTCAACTAAGCCCAACAAATAAATTTCGTTTCGATTGAATCACTGCGCTAGATGTTATACGGGTGAAAAATTGTTTAGGATTACCACCCTCAAAACTTTTCAAATTTTTAAAGCGTTAAAGCGTTGTTGTTAACTTTAATTGCAGGATCGTTCCCATTTAAAAATCTAATGACATCATCGCGTAGTAAATAAATACCAAAAAAAACTAGCGCACCTGAACCGCTAGAAACACTAATGTTCGAAGAACAGTAGAAGAATCGTGCAGGTTTTGAGTGCATATTCCACCACATGCGCTGCTTATTACGGCCAAATTGTTTCAAATGCCACGTTTTACTTTTGTCTCAAAAATGCATTATAACTCATATGGTAGAATGTTTCAGATATTACCACTGGCATGAATTTCAACGTTTATGAGATCAACACACGGGTTAATTATATTCGTTATCAGTTGCTTACATCACAAAATTTTGAAAGCAGCATCTCATATAATATCAATTAAGAAAATGCTCAGTGCCTGCAGCACTGTAACTGAAGTTGGAGTTTGGGGCTGCGATCCGAAAAATTTGCAGAACTTTGGGAATTGAAACATGGGTTATTTATTTTCATTGTAAATGTTTCCGGTATGAATACTAACTGTTAGCATTTATTGATACAAAAGTAGCACAACCGACTCGTGCTGGCAACCTTTCGCCAGTATCAAAGCCAAGAATATATCACATCTGCTTCACGTTGTTATATAACATTTGAAGTTATAGAAGTATAAAGAAATTTAGGGTTACCTGCAGCGAGTTTTTTCAAATAATCGAAAGCTTAATATTTGCTGTTTATTGTCACTACAATATCATTACCAATTGAAAGTTCTACGATAAAACCGCTTAATGAAGATATTGCAAACAAACACAAAACCAACAATAGCTGGCAACCCTATCATGGCTTTTCAACCAAATTTGGCTTGAATAATGTTTATAATAGGTTCCAGTAATTGTATGAAATTCGTATTGATTTCATGACTGCACTAGAAGTTATAGGGCAAAAAGTTTTATTTTCCTGAGCGAATTTTCAAAACCAAAGACACAAAAAATTACCATAGCTGGCAGCACCAATCGAATTTTTCAACCAAATTTCTATCAAACAGAGTTTAGAGTAGGGTGCAGCTACTGTGTCAATTTCATGAAAATCTGGTAACTAATTCACATTTCATAGGGCAAAAAGCATTTTTTTTTCTTTGTAATTTTTCAAGATGGCACCACTGGAACAGAGTTGCCTACAATTCAAAATCGCTTCTATCAGACCTGGCCCTACTTAAGTCCAATGCATTCTGTAAATTTCAAATCTTTCTGATTATTGATTCGTGAGTTCCCGTGAACAGAAGTTTTTGCTAAAAATATAGGTTAACTGAGAAAGGGTTACCGTTCTTGTCCGACATGAAATTTCCAAAGTTTTACTTTGACTGTGTAGATTAAGCATAAGATTTGTATAAAGATTGGTTTTATTGTAGAAACGGACATTTTTTAGGATATTCGATGGTTTGAATATTTTCACTTCCAAATTTTTATTTTTTCAAATTTAAGACACCAAAATTATCATAGCTGGCAGCTCCAACCGAATTTTTCGACCTTATTTCTACCAAACGTGGTTTGAAGTAAAGTGCAGCTACAATGTGAATTTCGTTAAAATCGAACGATTCAATCAGAATTTATAGGTCTAAAAGCAGTTATCTTTTTAAGTGATTTTTCAAGATGGCACCACTGGCACAGAATCACACGGATTTCAAAATCACTTCTACCAGACCTGGTCCTATTTAAGACCAATACATTCTGCAAATTTCAATAAATTTTGTTCATCGGATCGTGAGTTTCCGTGAACAGAAGTTTTTGATGCTAAAAATATAGGTAACTTGGGCAAGGGTTACCAGGCGTGCCCGTTATACCATATCAAATTTTTTTCTTTGTTTATGTAAACAAAGCACAAGATTTACATATGAGTGGCTTTTTTTTTAAGAAACGACATTTTTTCAAGAGAGACGATGATTTGGAGGTTTTCATTTTCAGGGCCTGCATTAGCTACAGGGTTGCCAGCACGCTCATTAAAACGTACATTTGTCTACAACTAAATAAAACAAACATGTTCTACAAATTTCGTAATGATTAAATAGCTTTGTCAAAAGTTATCGCAATTTAAAAATTTTCAAATTTTCCCATTCTCTTTTTAGGCACCCAGCGCACACATGGGGTTAAAAAATTCCAAAACGTTATCCGATTCACATGTAAAACTTGATCGAAATTTATGTCGTCAACTTTATTTTTGCACAAATTATTTCTGGTAATGGCCGCCGGCGTCAAAGGGTTAAAGATTATTAACTTTTTGTGAGACCTGGCACTATTCTGCATATACACCAATGTGTCTTGAAAATTTCAGGTCAATTGGATGGCGCGTTCCAGAGATTTTTTCACTGAAATTTTTTGATGATATATATATATATATATATATATATATATATATATATATATATATATATATATATATATATATATATATATATATATATATATATATATAGAAATATGAATTTTTGGCCAAAGTGATTTTAATACTAATGTTCTTCTTCGAACATTAGTAAAACTTACAAAAATAGTTATAGCTGGCAGCCCTTTCATGATTTTTTTACGAAATTCCTATGACATTTGGCTCACATCAAAATTTATTTACTGCATAAACTTCATTTTGATATCATGACTGCACTGGAAGTTAAAGGGAAAAATCCTAGCACATCAGAACCGCTACAAATACTAATGTTCGAAGAACAGTAGAGGATATGTGCAGACTTTGCGTGTATTTTTACTAATGTTCGAGGAACATTAGTATTAAACTCGTTTCGCCGAAAATTGATTTTTCTTTATATATATATATATATATATATATATATATATATATATATATATATATATATATATATATATATATATATATATATAAATATATATATATATATATATATATATATATATATATTTATATATATATATATATATATATATATATATATATATATATATGTATATATATTATAATAAACGATTTAACTCGAAAATAGTTTATTACATATAAGTGTAAAATACAAAATAAACTATATTCAGGATGTTCCAGGGACCCTTGAGTGCTGCCTGAGAACGCTGATAATAGAGTGATCCTATCGTACTCGATGCCTCGTATATATAGGATTTGGCATATGCGCGTCGGAGCGTATGCAGTGTGGTGAATATGGGTGTCAGTAGCGTTCCGAAAATTGGTCGTGCAAAGTGATGTTTTAGACTCCCCTACTGCTTCAGATGATCGCCTCGATGATGGAGCAGTTACGGGTGTGAATTTCTTAGTCGACCTCGTCGACGTAGAGGCTGGATAGGTTGATCTGCGTTATCGATTCTGGCCTTGAACTTACGTAGTGCTGTTCTTCTAGGCATGTCGACTTCTATACTGTTGACTTCTTGGCTTTCGTGCTTTGGTAGTGGTGGTCGAGAAAGCGTGTCTGCTACTGCGTTTGACTTTCCAGGTATATAAGTTACATTGATATTGTATGGCTGTAGCAATAACGCCCATCGAGCGAGTCTTTCCGTGGGTGATTTCAACCACATGAACCAGCGAAGTGGCTGATGGTCAGTAGCAAGTGTGACCTTGCTCCCTTCGATATATTCACGGAATTTGCTGGTGCTCCAGACAACTGCTAGTGCTTCTCTTTCCGTGGTGCTGTAGTTCCTTTCAGCGCTAGTCAAGAGATGACTAGCGTATTCAACTGGTCGTTCTTCAGCACCCTCCCCTTGCAACAATGATGCTCCAAGGGCAAAACCGCTTGCATCTGTTCGCAATACGAACGGTTTTGTTCCGTCGGCCTGCCGCTAAATCGGCGCTGTGGTAAGACACATCTTTAGTTGGTCGTACGCTGCTTGTTGCTCCTCTGTCCATTGCCATTGTGCATCCTTCTTAGTTAGGTTGGTTAGTGGTCTTGCTTTATCAGCAAACCCAACGATGAACGGCGGAACCATGAACAGGTCTGCAAGAAGGTGATGAGTTGCTTGAGGTTTGTTGGTTCTGGTCTATCTTGTAAAGCGCTGACCTTTCCTGAGTCAACGGATATTCCTTGGTCGGTCAAGATGTGACGTAAGAATTTCATACTGGGACAACAGAAACTGCATTTTGTTCGGTTAATCCGTAGCTGAAAACATCGAAGTGCTTCAAAGACTTCGCTGATGTCCCTGATGTGGTCTTCAAAGCTCTTTGACAAAATTAGCAAGTCATCCAGGTATGCTAATGTGTTCGCGTGCTTACATTTTGTTCGTACTTGCTCCATCATTCTTTGAAAGGTACTGGCTGCGTCTCGAAGACAAAATGGCATCCTCTTGAATTTGATCACTCCAAATGGCGTGATGAACGCGGTTTTGTTCTGGTCATTTTGTTGGATGCTGATCTGCCCAGTAGCCAGCGTGAAGGTCGATACTCCTCAGGTACTGTGTGCCATGAGCTCCGTGAAGAAGATCGTCTATTCGTGGTAGTGGGTAGTGGTTAGGTATCGTAACTGCGTTGAGACGCCGATAGTCTACGCAAACTCGAATGGACCCATCTTTTTTAGGGACCATTACAACTGGTGAGGTCCATGGTGAGTCGCATTCCTCGATGATATCGTCCTGTATCCTCTTCTGGATTTCTTCCTTCAGTTGGTCTTTCTTTTGAGGAGAGAGTCTGTATGGCGGTGAAGCGATTGGTGCATGGTCTGTAGTGCTAACGTGATGCTCGAAAAATCTTGCGGGTGGTCCACTGCGCAGAAACAGGTCAGCATTTTTGGATATGATGGTATTCAAATTTTCTCGTTCTTGTGGTGACAGTCTGATGCCTTCATCTTCTCGAATGGTAAGTGATTCGAGCTCAACGGAAGCGACGTCGGAAGAACCTCTTGTTGTCACTGTTTGTTCCTGGTCCGTTCGTCGTTTTTTCGGGGTGTGGCCTATCGGGCTTATTGGTGTAGGTACTTCGAAATATCGTATTGGAGAACTATCCATGGTTTTGTGTTGACTTCGCCTTTGTGGTGTTGTTTTGATAGGGCTGATTGGCTCGGGGGCGTCAAATAGCAAGCTAGGCATCTGTATATCAATGCATGGTGTTTTTTCCTGTAAATATTCCAAGTAATCTGGAAGATGATTAGTGGGGTTTTTGTTTGTGGACAAATGATAGGGCTTATCAATGTTGTTCCAAATAGGAGTATTGTCGTCTTGCTTCTGGTAAAAGTCGTATTTGACATTAGTATTGTCTCCAAAGAGCCAAAATCGCTGTGGAAGGTTGATGACAATGTTAACGTCTTCGATGAAGTCGACGCCTAACAGAGCTCGGTTGCTTGTAGCTTCCGGGAGTACTACAAATTGTAAGGAGCAGGTCCTTCTTTTGACGGTAACATCTCCTCGGACTAAATAAATATCTTGGTCCTTACTGATGCCATCAGCTAACACGATGCTCGTGTTACAACGCTGGAAATTACATCCCTGTTGCTGAAGCTGATTGTAAAGCTCGTGGCTGGCTATGCTAACTCTTGCTGCGGTATCTAAGTAACCACACCCTTTGATACCGTTCACAGAAATATCGAGGACTGGGCGGTAACGTGGACGAACTACTCCATTGGTGCCAACTGAGCAAAAATTGACTACCGGGGGCTCCGTTGTCTTTCGGCACCTTGGGCAGTTGCTTCGTACCACTCCTGGTTGTCCGCATCCGTAGCAAGATACATTGTATGGTTGATCGACATTCATTGGTTGCTTGTTCCCTCGCTGACTAAGTGCTTCTCGTTTTAGGCATTTGTCTATGTTGTGTCCATAGTTGTTGCAAAACGTGCACTTCAAGCGATTGGTTGGTTGCGGTTGAGGAAGGTTGGGTTTCCGGGTTACCGCGTTGTCCTCTCTGCGTGTTGTTTTTCTCTCCGCTTCGTTCTCTTCGATGATCCTGGCGTGCTGTAGCAGGCCTGCAAAGGTTGTTACACTGTCCCTGGTGATATGTTGCCTGATTTTTAGACTGAGGAGTCCAAAAATTAAGTCTATTTGCTGGCTTTCATCGTGTGCGTCCCTTGGCAGCTCAGAGAGTAATGCTCGCTTCTCGCAGATGAAAATATCGGTGGAGTAACTCCCTTCTTGCTTTTGGCTGAATAGCTCGATATATACTTGGTATGCTGGCCTAGTTGGTGCAAACGTATTTCTTATGAGGGTTATGGCTTCCTTCCAGGTCGTTACTTCGTTTTTGACTCCTTGCCACCAGGTGGCCGCTATGCCTTCCAATAGAAGTGGCATTCCAAAGATTGCCTGCTGGTCATCGAAGTGTTCTACTTGCTTGTAGATACTAATTTTGCCTACGAATTCGTCCAATTTCGTTCTTGAACGAGTACCATCGTAGCGGGCGGTGCAATTAGCAAAACTTCCCAGCGATCCGTTTGACGGTGCTGGCGTAGATGGTCGGAGAGCACTGATAAGCTGCTGCTGCTGGTCATCGGTCATCTGAATAGCCGCCATTGCCTTCTTCTTGCGGGTTCTTCTTCTCGGGGTGATGGTTAGGCTTCAAGTTGGGCGCCACTATAATAAACGATTTAACTCGAAAATAGTTTATTACATATAAGTGTAAAACACAAAATAAACTAAATTCAGGATGTTCCAGGGACCCTTGAGTGCTGCCTGAGAACGCTGATAATAGAGTGATCCTATCGTACTCGATGCCTCGTATATAAAGGATTTGGCATATGCGCGTCGGAGCGTATGCAGTGTGGTGAATATGGGTGTCAGTAGCGTTCCGAAAATTGGTCGTGCAAAGTGATGTTATCTATATATATATATATATATATATATATATATATATATATATATATATATATATATATATATATATATATATATATATATATATATATATATATATATATATATATATTTATATATATATATATATATATATATATATATATATATATATATATATATAAATCAGCAAAATGATTTTCCGAGATAATCTCTGGAGTGGCCGATTCGGTTAAGCTGAAATTTTTGGAGAACGTAGATACATATAGTAGGTAGGTCCAAAACTTTCTCAAATTCAGATATCTTAAACCTTTTGGCGGCGGTGAGCGTTTTAGTGAATTTTGAGGTACTCCTATTGTTGTAAACTTCCTAATTAAACAGCAGTTGATGTGAGAATGAATTTTATTGTGCCATGTACTTAATTTATATGAATTTCATGATGCTGATTCTACAAATTTTACTGTGAATAAAGACAATGAAAGGAATGTGCAAAAACTATGAGAATTTAGATTATGATGGAATACAGGGAGTCAAATGTCTGTCTGAGAATGTGCATTTGGCATTGAAGATGCATGCAATGTATGATATTAGAAACTATGTTTAGTCTAATCTATTTGTGTACATGAATTTACGTGGACTATGTTATTACTCGTATATTATACAAAAATATGATATGGACATAATATTTAGAGCAATAGCATATTTATGAAATACTTATGTTAATTTAGAACAATGCTTATGATATATATATGTGATAGCATTTAACATCTTCCGCCACCTTGAATTCTTCCGAGAGAATTTCAATATTAGGTTAAGTTGATATTTGCTGAGCTGTGTGTGCGCTATGAGGCATTTTGTGGATGATGCAAACTTTTCGAAATATATAGACACCGATGATGAGAATTATAGCCAAGCTGATATAATTTATTGTGTAGTTATGGATGTCATGAGATGAAATTATGTCTGGTAGTTCAGCTGATAATTGCTGGTGAAGTTCTTGTTGTAGGTTTTGAACAATTTTGTCAGAATTGTTAGTATTCCAGTTTATTTCAGTGGTCTGCGATTTGATAAAATGAGGAATGAAGTCGGAGAGATTCATCACTGGAACAAATGAGAAGTTCATGCCATCTAAAACCTCAGAATGTCCCGTCAATATAATTGCATTGTGGTTGAGAGTGCATCCAGGATTGAGTCTAAGGATCCCGCTTCCTTTGATTACTTTATGATGGATGGTATGATCACAAACAACGTCTCATGTTAGTTGATTCGAGATAACGAAGATCCAACTATTGGGAGATTCTAGCTGAATCCAGTGATTGTGCGATGAAGTCATCTGAATAACGCACATGGCTGGAAAGCCTGTTTGGTGAATCAGAAGTGATACTTCGCATTTGTTGACGTCTGATTGTGTTGTATAAATCGGATGAGCTTGATTGCATATAATATATTTCATTTCAAAATGATGACATTTGGTTCTTTCAAGCTCCGATAGTGGGTAATATCTATCGCGGTGAAAAGTGACTGCAAGATAGTCGGTTGATGGCTTTATTTGTATTGATGTGTTGTGGTACTTGACTGGCACTGGATGTATTTTTAATAGTTGATATGGATCCGAGTCTAGTAGAGGAATTTGAATGTCGAAAATCACATTATCTTTCGTGGTTCGTGTTCGAACCGTAGCGGTTTTGTAGAGACTAAGTGGTGAGGTCGATGTGATAGGCACAAGTTTGTTTGCCGGTAAATGCTCTCTCATCAGTTGAATTTGTTTCTGCAACTGGGCAACATTAAGCAGCGAAGGACTGATTTGCCCATGATATGTGTTTGTTACAACTTGCAGCAAAGTTGTTTGGATGTTCAATAAATGATTTAGTACCAATGATGTTTGAATGGTTACTGAACTAAAAATTTGATTGACTTCTTTGGCCTTTTGTATGGTATTTTGAAGCAGTTCTAGTTGTTGCTCGATGAATTTGAATTGGTGGTGAATCTCATATGCGGATTTCTTGAACAGGTTTAATGTTCCATCAATTATATTGGTTTGATTTTTTATTAAGTGAAGTACATAATTTTCATTGTTTTTCACCTTAGCTATGTCTTCTTCGTATTTTCGGGCGAATTCTTCATCTAGGATGCCAAAGAGGAAATGTGCTGCTGAGCCGACAATGTTTAATGGTGCTCTTTTCCTTCTTTCTGGCTTGCTGGAGTGCTGATACAAAAGCGCATTTCTATCTTGGATCTCGTTTTGTAGTTGTTGAAACTGTGTTATTATTGTATTGCAGTATTGAGATGTGTTGAACAATGTTTGTTGAGCTGCGCACGCTTCTATTAGACTATTAATGCATTTTGTTAAGCCATTATATTCTGCCCAGTATCCAGCAAAATTATAATATGTAACGATTTTCCATGTGCTGAGTGTTAGCATCACTGTATCGACCTCTTCGAAAAATATTCCCGGACTGTTTCTAAATGTACTAAGTTGAACTGGGCTATCAAATGCTCTACAGTGGAAAAGAGGTGGGATTAGTAACACGCACAGAAGCACCTGAAGTAATGTGGTTTTTCCTCTCTTTGGACTTCGTGAGACACTTTCCTCGACCTTCCGTTTAGGCTTTGATGACGTTATCAATGACGAGTAGTGAGATGTTACAAGGGCAATTCTTGTTTTCTTTGCTGAAGTACAGATATTCGTTGAAGCCGCAGTTGGTGGGGTGTCGACTTTGCATGGTAGAGGACAAAGAATATGAATCGCTCGTCGAAATTCTCCAGTAGATGTCTTTACAATAGCTACTCTGATGTGATTATCTGAACCTTTAATTGTGTCTATTATTCGTCCTGTCCGCCATTGTTGAGTTGGTAGATTGTCATCTTTGAGCAGCACTAATGTCCCAACTTTGATGTCGGTTTGAGGTTTTTGCCATTTGTATCTATTCTGAAGCTCTTGAAGGTATTCTGTCGACCACCTTCGCCAAAATTCGGATCTTAATGACCTCACTAGTTTCCAACGTGTTGTAAGAGACATATTTTGCATCATTGCTGATGGTTCAGCCATAGCGCTAAGGGGCTGCCCGATTAAAAAATGACCAGGTGATAGAGCTTCTAGATTGTTTGGACTAGAGGACATTGGGGTAAGTGGCCTCGAATTGAGCATTGCTTCAATTTCACAGATGACTGTGTTCAACTCTTCATATGTAAGCGATGCACCCGCAACCACTCTTTTTAAGTGGTATTTCGCCGATTTTACAGCCGCCTCCCAAAGCCCTCCAAAATGAGGCGACCTTGGAGGAATGTGAAGCCATTCTATATTTTCGTCACAGCAAAACGTAGCGATCGTGTTTTGGCCTTCCTGTTGATAGAAAACTGACGCGAGTTCTGCCAATTTCGACCTTGCGCCAACGAAATTGGTAGCGTTGTCACAAAAGATTTTCGCCGGGCGTCCTCTTCTTGAGATAAATTTCCTTAAGCTACCAATGAAAGCAGCGGCTGTTAAATCCGATGTAAGCTCCATATGAGTAGCCTTTGTGGAAAAGCATACGAAAACAGCAATGTAAGCTTTGACTGGTCGTTTTCCACGTAATTTAAAATGAATTTGGATAGGGCCACAGAAGTTAATGCCCACGTGAAGGAATGGTCGTGATTGCTGTATTCTTTCAGCAGGCAAGTCTCCCATAATTTGACTTATGACTTGTGGCTTAGTTCTAGCACACCTGATACATTGCCGTGCCACTGTTTTGGCAAGATTTCTTCCGTTGGTGCACCAGACTTTTTGCCGTGAAATGTATAATAAAGTCTGTGGCCCAGCATGCAAGTATTTTCGATGCAATTGATCGAAGATTAGCTTGGAGATGGGATTTAAGTGTGAAATTAACATAGCGTGTTTGGATTTATAAGGGAGCTTGCTTTTGCATATTCTACCCCCGACTCGAATTATCCCTTCTTCGTCAATAAAGGGTGCTAGTGGCCTTAGTTTACTATCGTGTGAAACCATTTGTTCCTTTTGCAGTTGTTTTAACTCTGCCTCAAAGTCTTGCATTTGCATTTCGCGAATTATGAGTTTAAATGCCAAATCCATTTCAGCCGGATTTGGTTTGCCTGTTGCTCTTTCGTGTTTTAACAGTCTGCTATTTGCGACAAATCGTAGAATGTACGCAACAACTTCTTGTAAACGTTGAAAGTTGTTGTTGTGACGGATGGTGGAAATTAGGTGTAAACTGATTCCAGTTGCAGTCAATACAAACTTCGTCTTTTTTACTTGCGGTATCGTATTCTTGATTTCGGGAATGAAAGTTTGAATCGAAATGGGATGTCTTAGCATTTGTGGACCTTCAAACCAAAGTTAATTGGTGAGAAGCTGTGACGGAAGCATTCCTCTGGATACGATATCAGCCGGATTTTGACTAGATTCAAAATACTGCCAAGTTCCATCGCCCTGTGCTGTTTGAATTGCCGAGACTCTATTGGCAACAAATGTTGTAAATTTTGATGATGGCGAGGCGATCCATTGCAAGACAATAGTAGAGTCCGTCCAGTAGAAGGTTTTACTGATTGGCACATTCAGAGCACATTTTACTTGATGTATCAGGTTTACCAGTAATTGCGCTGCACATTGGTGCTACGCGGCTTTTGGCACAGACCAGGAATACCTGCGGGTGCTTTTTAGTATTTTTGGACCTAAGGTATATGCATACGCCGTAAGCGTTTTCACTGGCATCTGAAAAGCCATGCAGTTGTAGCGATTGAGAGGAGTTAAAACTTCTGATTCGCCATGGTATTTTTACTGTGTTCAGAAGTGGTAGTTGGGTGCGATACATACTCCATTTTTGCTGCAATACATCTGGTAGTGGGGTATCCCAGTCCAATTTTTGCTCCCACAATTGCTGCATGAAGATCTTTGCCAGAACTTTTACTGGGTTGACTAAGCCCAGCGGATCGAAAAGCTGTGACATTTCAGACAGCACAATACGCTTCGTGATTGATTTAGAATTGCTTGTAGTCGAAGATTTAATGCTGAATTCATCAGTTGAAGGATTCCAGCTAATACCCAAGGTCTTGACAATATTCTCGGTTTCAAGCTTTGTAATGTCGAATTCTGTCGCCTTATCACTTGAAGGAATCGACTTTAGTACGTTTGGATTATTGGAACACCATTTGTGGAGGCGAAATCCACCTTTGTTTAATATGGTGTGAAGCTGTTTCTGTAAATCGATGGCCTTTTGGAGATCATCTGTTCCAGTGAGCAAGTCATCAACGTAGAAGTCACGGCAAATAGTTGCTGCCGCAGCAGAGCATGCATTTTTTTCATCTACCGCAAGTTGATTTAGGCATCTGATTGCTAAATATGGAGCACTACGTGTTCCATAAGTAACAGTTGTCAAGCGAAAGGTTTTGGCTTTTTCGTCACCAGGCTCTTGCCAAAGGATAAGATGATAGTTTCGGTCATCTTCATTTAGTTGAATTTGACGATACATTTTGCAAATATCCGCAGTGATAACGTATTTGTGGTATCGGAATCTAATGAGAATGTTAAACAGGCTCTGTTGTAGCGTAGGACCAGTCCGTAGAATGTCATTGAGCGAAAAGTTACTTGACGTTTTTGCTGACCCGTCAAATACTACACGTAGTCGTGTAGAAGTGCTATCGAGTCGCATAACGCAATGATGCGGAACTGTAGCATCCAGTAATTTTTAAATTTTCTTTATTTAAAAATTACTGGTCACACATCTCCGACCCACACTGTATGGATCGGAGACGCTACAACATTTTTGCAATTGAAACACGTTTCAATTGCACGAAAACAAAATCCCGCAAGTCCCCCGGGTGACCTATTGGTGTTTTCGCACAGCCAAGAGAAAATCCCGTTAGATCTCGAGGCTGTGCATGAGGCTTGCGAGCTGGGACGCTCAAATTCTAGACAGTGGGATGGCAACTTGTAGCCGAGCAGTCGATTAGGAGAAGTAGCGACGGGCGGCCGCTTTTGGCGTGGGTGTGGTGCTCTGACTTGTTAGATTGTTAAATTCTAATATAAAATTAGTGTGAACGGTTGTCATCGGGTGTATCTATTGAAAAGTGCAAGTGACGGCAGCTCTTTGTCGACGGTTTTGCAAGTAAAATCGGCGTGAATTGTGTAGTCCGCCTTTGAACTGTTTCTACAAATTTCTGGATGCGTGGCTTCCTTAATTCTCCAAACGATCAGAAAAGAAAACGTGTCTAAGTGATATAGTTTCCTGTTTCAAGAATATACGGCGTGAAAACCAGTATGCGAATAGGCGAATCACCATCATTATAATTTCACCGAACGTAAATTAAGTGTCAACCTGGTGGCATTTCCAAATGCACCATCATTCATTTCCATCAGGCTGGTGATGACGACGATGATGACAACGCTGAAGTGAATTAATTGGATTAGCCGCTGATAACGGCTGTACAAGGAGCTAATGCTTTCAAGTGCAATGCATACAAAAGAGTGTCCAACCATATTTCACGGAGTAAGTTTTCTTTGACGCCAAAATTTCCATAGGACGTCGATGTAGATACTTACCGACCATGGTCTCAACCGAATCGATGATACTCGCGATAGAAGCCATCTCTCACCTGTAAATGCTTTTTGCGCTCTCGACTTTCAATTCATACCGTGGACTTCATAGCTAATTTAATTTGTCGGTCTTGTGAAAATGCTGAGCGATGTACAAGCGGACGAGATGGGAGCAGTCGACCACGTGAATGGAATTTCAAGATAAGTACCGCTGTTCTGCCTTTTGAAATTCATCTCGATCTTTCGATGGTACCGGTTGCTGAACACACAGTCGATGTGGTATTGTTCAATTAAATATTCAAACATACATGCATCTGTACGATATTTGTAAGGCTTAACCCAACATATTTCTGAAATTTGTATGCTTACCTTCCTTGATGCCGTCACCGAGTTGAACTTATTTTAGACGAAGTTCAATGCAAGCACAGTAGCATTTGGTGTAGAGAAAAAAAAAAAACAAAAAAAAAAACCCTCACTTCTAGATTGTTTACGACTATAGCCCCGCAGAAAGCAGGGCTGATTAAAAGAAAAATCATATGAAAATCTACAAAAGCGGAAATCGTTTTAGCATAATTATCATGAGAAAAACAAACAAAAGAATATATCGCCGCAATGTTGCTACTTAAGAGGATCGGGAGAATTTTTCAAATTCTGTTATGGTTGTAAAATATTGGCATGTGGATGATAACAACAGGCTCCGACATTATAGTTCATAGTTGTTCTATTCCTATATAAACAGAGACTTGATAATTAGATGCTTAATTTTGAATAGTAGCTTTAGCATTCAATGAACTTTGAAAGTCAATCTATGAACAGGAAGTAGAGAAGGTTTTCATATTTTTTATACATGCCCCTTTTGAGTCATTGGAGAACAAAAAAATTTAGTACATTAAGAAACATTCCACAACATTTATAAGCCTTGTTGGCGCCCAGGCCTTACATATTTGATATGGAAATATTTATATATATAACTTCCTATATATAACTTTCGAGCTGTGTAACCTACATACTTACTTACATTATCAATGAAAACTTCTTGTATACTAGTCTGTTTTTACCACAATAGCAGCCTACACAAAAATATCTGTGAAAAAAGAAAAGAAAAATGCGCATTTTTTTTTTGAAATGTTTCAATGAAATGTGCGAGCAATGTCGGCAGCTTTGAAACTGATATTAACTAAAAATAGTACTTAAGAAAACTAAACATGTTGAATTACATTCCTACATTTTTTTGTGGTATCGCTTCAGTTAAAATTGTTTTTGTTTGAAGTTATTTCTTTAAAGTTAAAATATAGCTAGCAATCTATTTATTTTCCACACGCGTTAAAAATAGGATTGAATTGATGAAAAAGCAAAATTTAGCTTTGTGTTGAGAGCTTTTCATCTATCTATATAATATTCAATTGTAGTAATGCCTTGCATTAACGATACATCATAATATCATTCAATTATATTATACACATCAATATATATATACACACACATAGGTATAAGTGATCAGTTGTGAGAATCAGCTTATTATATACGTTTGATACGAAATGTGGAATAATAATGGATTATAACGATTAAATTGCTTTAGGCCTTCTTATTGGGCGGAAGCCCGAGAAGTTCTCTTTGCTTTTCAGGGTCCGCGCGTGGCCTGGCTGGCCTATGATTTAATAGTTTTGTGAATTTTTTTTTTCAGCATTCTTTAAAGGGAGGGACACTGGCCAAACGAGTAGTTTCCGGAATTTTGTTAGATTTTTGAATTTTTTGAAGTTTTATGGCCAGTGTCAGAGGGTGGAGGACCCCAGACCATCGGGGTCAGGGCTCCACTGCCATCGGGGGCCTGGGGCTGTCTGCCTCACCCGGGTTCCTTGTAAAGAGAGGTAGCCTTTTTCCCATTTTCCCGTTTTAGATTTTTCAATTTTTGGCTCCGTGCGTTGTCACGAGCACTGGATCTGCTTAGTCAGCCCATGTTGCAGAGCCTGGGTGGTTTCCTTTACGGAACGATGCCCCCCTTTTGGTCCCTAGGTATTTTACATACCAGTTTGCGGCTACGATTCATGACGGATGAATATACGTAGCATCCCGTTTCTTGAGAGCAAACTAACCCCATTTTGTTTAAAGAACCCACCCCAGCCGCAGCGAGCTAGCAAAGCGGCACCCCAGCATCCGTCGGGGTTGGTTAAAGGGTGCTCCGCTAATGCGGACGAGGGGCCTTCACGGCCATTTCTAGGGCACCCTGCTCTCGGGGCTATTCTTTTTTTTGTTTTGCCTCTTGAATGGCAGTAGCCATTTCCACTTTTTTTGACCTTAGCACTCTTGGGTCTGGACTTCGGTCTGGTTCTAAGTTGTGCTAAGGCCACTTCCATCTTCAATAAACGCTACAAATGGCGCCCAACGTGGGGCCCGAAACTTGTTTTTGGGCAACCCACACCAAAGTGAGAAAATACTTATGAGTTTCGACTCATACTCCCCTTAAGACTTCACGTCTTTAAATCCTAATAATTCCATTCTCACTAGCAGGTCTTAGAATCGCCTCCTTTGCGATTCGATATACTTCGTTCGAGAGAACAAAACCCATTTATTAAGACCTGCATCGCTCGCTCTTTCCTTATTAGCCGCAAACATCCTTCCCAGTCCTATCCGGTTAAATTCAATTCCTAGTTAGTTTACCTCTTGGGCAGCTTCCTGTTGTGTTGTCCTTTTGAGTTTTTTGACTCTGGGTGCAACCTGGAAGTTGGCCGCGGATAACAGGTTGTGGTGGTTTACCGCCGCTCCTGTCCCGGTCAACCGAAGGGCCCCTGCCCCACTTTATGTTGGGAAGCTGTCCCAAATTTTTATATCCTTGCTGTCTTGATCCAGCTTCGGCTTTTGGCTTGGGTTTGGTTCAAGCTGTGGTGGATTACGTGGGGTTGGCGTGGTGCCACCTACACGTCCCTGCAGCTTGGCCAAACTTGAACCATTTGCTGAGGCTGAGTCAAGCGGCAACATAGTTGTTTTTGGTCCTTTGCTCCTCTCTTTTCGAGGAATTTCGGGTGGGAGAAACAGTCCCACATACTGGGCGGTACCCTTCCGGAACCGACCCAATGTAATTTTCACTTTTGTACAATTTGTCAAGCGTTCATATTTTTCACATTAAATATTCACATCCTTCAATCATTTTACATA
The DNA here is from genome assembly GCA_963978885.1 of Nemotelus pantherinus. Classification (NCBI taxonomy): domain Eukaryota; kingdom Metazoa; phylum Arthropoda; class Insecta; order Diptera; family Stratiomyidae; genus Nemotelus; species Nemotelus pantherinus. Next base: position 168,290,904 of record OZ022264.1, on the reverse strand, counting down.
TAACTTCACACTTAATTAAAACCATCAATAGCTATAAACCTAATTATCACTTTCTTGCGTTTTGAAATCAACAGCCAGCCAGCCAGCGGACCTGAATTGGGGAGGAACGGATCGGGCTCAGCTCAATGAGAGGGCCATATTTTGATACGATATATTAATTTTGTTTCTGAATCCGCATTTAGTGCGAAGAACTTAAAATTATACAATAGTTAGACACGTCCATTGTAGACGTGCATTTGAGATATTCACTTGTTGGAATACGCGCCGCGATCACGCGCGCGTCTTAGTTAGTAAGATACTTGAAAAGCAAAGCGTTTTGACGCTGCTTTAGTTTAAGCTTCTTGCCAGACGCAACTCTTATATTGTTCATTGTTTATAGAATTTCATATTTTTGTTAGTTTGGGTAAATCCCCAGATCCAAAAAGGCACATCCAGCCCACCTCGGAGGAATCCGCAGCGGCCGTTGGTGTTCGTTCCATTGTTCAAGAGGAGCTGAGCACATTTCAACAACAACTTATGGATCTGCAGCGGACCATGCAGTCCTTATTAAACCAAGGATTTGACCGGAGCCTTCCACCACCATCCGATAGAGTTGAGTCGCCCAGACTCAATCCTAGGGCGAACTCCTTTGTGCCACTCCCTAGGCCACCTCACCAAGCTCCACTTTCTCACCGAGATCCCCATAATTATGAACCACCTCGCGGAGGGCTTCGAAACTTCCGAGACGAGCGTCTGACGCCAGACCGTATCACTACAATAATGGCTGGGTGGAATTTATCGTTCAGCGGCCAGGCAGGAAGTATGCCGGTAGAGACTTTCCTCTACCGGGTCAATGCACTGACACGTCAGCAACTCCAAGGCGATTTCCGGGCGGTCACCCGACATATTGACAGCCTGTTGACAGGTGTCGCCGAGGAGTGGTATTGGCAATACCATCGAGAAACAGAGCTCCACGACTGGCATTCCCTGAGGGACGCCATGAGGCGCGAATTCCAAGATTTCGCATCCAATAGCGAAATCATGCGGAGGATCCGCCAGCGACGACAGAAAGTGGGCGAGTCTTTCGATGAATTTTATAGAGATCTCCGTCGAATGGCAAGCAGCCTTCCAGTCCCTCTGCACGACAATGACCTCTTGGATATCGTGCAGGGGAATATGCTCCCGGAGTTGCAGTGGCAGCTGGTGGATCGCCAGTTCATTAGCACCCAGCAGCTTCGAGAGCATGTTAAAAGGCGTGAGAGATTGGCCAAAGCTCTAGGCCAGCCAGAGAGAGTCTTCGGGACTCGCCGGCATCTGTCGGCGCTGACGGATCCGCCGGATTGGACTGAGTTAGACGGTGAACTAGGGAGCCGGTCGAGTGAGAGACCCGCAGACGAAACACTTTGTGCTGCGACAGTCCTGCCTACCTGCTGGAATTGCAGGAAGGTGGGACACAGATTTGATAACTGCTTGGAAGAAAGGCGTGTATTCTGCTACGGTTGCGGTAAGGAAAACACCTACAAACCTCATTGCGCAGTATGCCAATCAAAAAACCGCTAACCGGGAGTGCCGAATTCCAGCAAGAGCCTCCCAAACAGTGGGACACACCCCCCTCCGAATTCCAGCAGATAGACAGGACTGAGGACAGGCGGACGTCTCTCGGAAACCCTCACGATGCCTCCAACGTTTCTATATCTGCGCCTATCGGCCCTGACAGTTTTCCCCCAGCTATAACACAACACGCACCATTGGCTTTTCTGCCATACCACCTAAGATGGCGGAAATATGCGGCGGTCCGAGACCGAATTTTTAATTCCGAAATTTCACGACCGAAACCTATTCGTTCCAAAACAAAGCGCTCAACGCTGAGAATGAGAGCTTTCTATTCTCGCTTTCGGCGTTGGCGTTACCAGCTTAACTGTGCCACTTTGATGGACGTGCCTTCAGGTGACGTCCGTCCATACGCGCAGGTTCTGCTGTTCGACCAACCAATTGCAGGCTTGATCGACACGGGGGCTTCCGTGAGCGTGATGGCGGCTGACCTGGCAAAATCATTCCTCGAGAGGAACGCTTTTCATTGGAAAAGAGCTTCTCTCGGGTTGAAGACTGCAGACGGCACACAACATCAAGCCGTAGGCCGAGTGTCAGCTGACATCACGTTCAGGGGAGTTACCAGGTCCTTGACGCTCTGGATAATTCCCACTCTCAGCCAAAACTTATATCTGGGAGTGGATTTCGTGCGTCAATTCGCCTTAGCAGCAGACCTGTTTGCGCCATCCCAACAAGTCAACACCACTAGTAGCCTCGAACAACTCGACGATCACGCCCACCCTCTCTCACCGGGGCAGCGTCACAGACTTACGTCTGTGATTGCTAGCTTCCCGTCGTTCGCCGTAGAGGGTTTGGGAAAAACAGCGCTGATCGAGCACGAAATCGACACTGGCGATCAGAAACCGATTAAACAGAGACACTTCTCTGTTTCGCCAGCTGTCGAAAAGCTCTTATATAAAGAGATAGATCGTATGCTCGCGCTGGGCGTGATCGAAGAGTCCAAGAGTGCGTGGTCCTCGCCAGTGACCCTAGTGGTCAAGCCCTCCAAGGTGCGCCTGTGCTTGGATGCGCGAAAGGTGAACTCGGTCACAGTGAGGGACGCCTATCCCTTACCATTGATAGACGGCATCTTAAGCAGACTCCCTAAGGCCACATTTATTACGAGCCTGGATCTAAAAGATGCCTTCTGGCAGATTCCTTTGGAGGAACGGTCAAGGGAGAAGACGGCTTTCACTGTGCCCGGGCGACCCTTGTATCACTTTGTCGTGATGCCGTTTGGTTTGTGCAATGCACCCCAAACGATGTCACGACTCATGGACAAAGTGATACCTCCGCATCTTAAGCACCAAGTATTCGTGTACTTGGATGACTTGTTGGTGATAACCGAGGCCTTCGACGAACACCTGAAGGTACTGCACCAGGTCGCATTCCATCTGCGACAAGCTGGCCTTACCATCAATGTGGAGAAGAGCAAGTTCCTCTTGCGCGAGGTAAAATATCTTGGCCACATTGTTGGTAATGGAACGATCCGTACAGACCCCGACAAGGTGAGATCCATTATGGATTTCCCTCTTCCGACAACTACGAAGCAGCTGCGGAGATTTTTGGGAATCTGCGGCTGGTATCGACGCTTCGTCAGAGAATATGCGTCTTTGTCAACGCCACTGACAGACATGCTTTCGAAGAGGACTCAATTTGTGTGGACCGACGAGAGGCTAAATGCTTTCAAGCAATTGAAAGTGAGCCTTGCTTCGGCTCCAGTGTTGCACAGCCCCGACTTCAACAAGCCCTTCTCCATCCAATGTGACGCGAGTCAACATGGAGTAGGTGCCGTGCTAGTGCAACGGACGGAAGAAGGAGACGAAGCCCCCGTCGCCTATATGTCCCACAAATTGAATCCCGCTCAGAGAAATTACACCGTCACTGAGCAAGAATGTCTGGCAGCGGTGTTGGCAATCAAAAAGTTCCGTGCCTACGTGGAAGGTCACGAATTTGAAATCGTGACCGACCATGCTTCCCTAAAATGGCTGATGCACCAACCAGATCTAAATGGTCGCTTAGCCCGGTGGGCCCTTAAACTTCAAGGGTTCAATTTCACCATCACCCACCGAAAGGGAAGCCAAAACGTAGTGCCGGACTCTTTGTCGCGCATGTTCTCTGCCGAGGCGTTGACGCCGGCGGAATGCGAGGAGACTCCAATGGAGCTAGATTTGACTTCGCCGCATTTCAAAAGTGCTTCTTATTTGGAGCTAGCGGCGAAAGTCCGGGCAGAACAACACCAACTGCCGGACCTAAAATTAGTAGACGGGTTCATATACAAGCGAACCGAATATGCGACCGGAAACGGACTTCAAGACCAGTTGGCTTGGAAGTTGTGGGTGCCGTCAGAAATGACGGCAGAGTTAGCGAAGAGAGCTCATGACCCACCCTTGAGCGCGCATGGTGGCGTGGCCAAAACCCTCGGCCGATTACGGCAATGGTTTTATTGGCCACGAATGGCCGCTCAAGTCAGTGAATATGTGGGATCATGCCTCATCTGCAAAACCACCAAAGCTCCTTCACACACCCTTCGACCACCAATGACGCTTCAGTCCGTACCCGAGCGCATATTCCAACGCTTGTATATCGACATTATAGGCCCCTACCCTAGGTCCAAATCTGGCAACATAGGAGCCCTCGTCATCCTAGACCATCTCTCGCGGTTCCCATTTATCGAGCCGCTTCGAAAATTCACTGCGAAGGCAGTAGTGGACATCTTAAAGAAGAGAATCTTCCACCTTGTCGGAGTTCCAGAAACCATCGTGTCGGACAATGGTGTACAATTTCGGTCGTCTATCTTTCAGACCTTTCTACAGGAATTCGGTGTCGGACACACCTTTACCGCCGTGTATTCCCCTCAAGCCAATGCCTCGGAACGTCGCAACCGCTCCATACTAGCGGCCATCCGTTCGTACATTGATCCCGTTCAAAAGGAGTGGGACGGTAAGCTCTCTGAAATAACCTGCGCGCTACGTTCAGCACCTCACGCAACCATAGGAACTTCGCCCTATCAGGCAGTTTTCGGGCAACCTATGGTCACCCATGGCCGCACTTACCAACTTTTGCGGCAACTCCATCTTCTGGATGACCCCGAGACCACTCTGCCACCTCCTGACCACCTGGCTCTTCTACGCCAAACCATACCAGCCTGGCGAAGTGGTCTTCAGGCGCAACTTCCGGCAAAGTGACGCAGCCGCGCACTACAATGCAAAGCTGGACCGGAAGTTCTTACCTAGTAAGGTAATTAAGAAGATCGGCGGTGCTTACTACCAACTGGCCGATCAAAATGGACGATCAGTGGGCGTCTTTCACGCGAAAGACATCACTAAGTGATATCCCCACTAGTTCACCAGTTCACGATCTGTTTCCAAATTTTATTTGGAGATCGTCCATTTGCGCCTATTTCAGGTGTCACTCCTGCCCCAATTAGAAAGTATCTAGAGATGTTCACCTAGTTCACCATTTCCTCTCCCAAAGATACTTGCGTCATTAACTTAGCATACGTGTTCACGAAATTTCCTACAATTATATTTACCCCTTTTAATAGCTCACTAGTTCACGCAATAAATCTAAAAAGATTGGATAGTAAAAGACATGATCACCTGTTCACGTCATTGTCTTTCACATATTACATCCATCCTTCAGCTCTTTCCACGCACTTGCCCTTGTGGAAAGATCTGTGTTGTAGCATCCAGTAATTTTTAAATTTTCTTTATTTAAAAATTACTGGTCACACATCTCCGACCCACACTGTATGGATCGGAGACGCTACAACATTTTTGCAATTGAAACACGTTTCAATTGCACGAAAACAAAATCCCGCAAGTCCCCCGGGTGACCTATTGGTGTTTTCGCACAGCCAAGAGAAAATCCCGTTAGATCTCGAGGCTGTGCATGAGGCTTGCGAGCTGGGACGCTCAAATTCTAGACAGTGGGATGGCAACTTGTAGCCGAGCAGTCGATTAGGAGAAGTAGCGACGGGCGGCCGCTTTTGGCGTGGGTGTGGTGCTCTGACTTGTTAGATTGTTAAATTCTAATATAAAATTAGTGTGAACGGTTGTCATCGGGTGTATCTATTGAAAAGTGCAAGTGACGGCAGCTCTTTGTCGACGGTTTTGCAAGTAAAATCAGCGTGAATTGTGTAGTCCGCCTTTGAACTGTTTCTACAAATTTCTGGATGCGTGGCTTCCTTAATTCTCCAAACGATCAGAAAAGAAAACGTGTCTAAGTGATATAGTTTCCTGTTTCAAGAATATACGGCGTGAAAACCAGTATGCGAATAGGCGAATCACCATCATTATAATTTCACCGAACGTAAATTAAGTGTCAACCTGGTGGCATTTCCAAATGCACCATCATTCATTTCCATCAGGCTGGTGATGACGACGATGATGACAACGCTGAAGTGAATTAATTGGATTAGCCGCTGATAACGGCTGTACAAGGAGCTAATGCTTTCAAGTGCAATGCATACAAAAGAGTGTCCAACCATATTTCACGGAGTAAGTTTTCTTTGAAGCCAAAATTTCCATAGGACGTCGATGTAGATACTTACCGACCATGGTCTCAACCGAATCGATGATACTCGCGATAGAAGCCATCTCTCACCTGTAAATGCTTTTTGCGCTCTCGACTTTCAATTCATACCGTGGACTTCATAGCTAATTTAATTTGTCGGTCTTGTGAAAATGCTGAGCGATGTACAAGCGGACGAGATGGGAGCAGTCGACCACGTGAATGGAATTTCAAGATAAGTACCGCTGTTCTGCCTTTTGAAATTCATCTCGATCTTTCGATGGTACCGGTTGCTGAACACACAGTCGATGTGGTATTGTTCAATTAAATATTCAAACATACATGCATCTGTACGATATTTGTAAGGCTTAACCCAACATATTTCTGAAATTTGTATGCTTACCTTCCTTGATGCCGTCACCGAGTTGAACTTATTTTAGACGAAGTTCAATGCAAGCACAGTAGCATTTGGTGTAGAGAAAAAAAAAAAACAAAAAAAAAAAACCCTCACTTCTAGATTGTTTACGACTATAGCCCCGCAGAAAGCAGGGCTGATTAAAAGAAAAATCATATGAAAATCTACAAAAGCGGAAATCGTTTTAGCATAATTATCATGAGAAAAACAAACAAAAGAATATATCGCCGCAATGTTGCTACTTAAGAGGATCGGGAGAATTTTTCAAATTCTGTTATGGTTGTAAAATATTGGCATGTGGATGATAACAACAGGCTCCGACATTATAGTTCATAGTTGTTCTATTCCTATATAAACAGAGACTTGATAATTAGATGCTTAATTTTGAATAGTAGCTTTAGCATTCAATGAACTTTGAAAGTCAATCTATGAACAGGAAGTAGAGAAGGTTTTCATATTTTTTATACATGCCCCTTTTGAGTCATTGGAGAACAAAAAAATTTAGTACATTAAGAAACATTCCACAACATTTATAAGCCTTGTTGGCGCCCAGGCCTTACATATTTGATATGGAAATATTTATATATATAACTTCCTATATATAACTTTCGAGCTGTGTAACCTACATACTTACTTACATTATCAATGAAAACTTCTTGTATACTAGTCTGTTTTTACCACAATAGCAGCCTACACAAAAATATCTGTGGAAAAAGAAAAGAAAAATGCGCATTTTTTTTTTGAAATGTTTCAATGAAATGTGCGAGCAATGTCGGCAGCTTTGAAACTGATATTAACTAAAAATAGTACTGAAGAAAACTAAACATGTTGAATTACATTCCTACATTTTTTTGTGGTATCGCTTCAGTTAAAATTGTTTTTGTTTGAAGTTATTTCTTTAAAGTTAAAATATAGCTAGCAATCTATTTATTTTCCACACGCGTTAAAAATAGGATTGAATTGATGAAAAAGCAAAATTTAGCTTTGTGTTGAGAGCTTTTCATCTATCTATATAATATTCAATTGTAGTAATGCCTTGCATTAACGATACATCATAATATCATTCAATTATATTATACACATCAATATATATATACACACACATAGGTATAAGTGATCAGTTGTGAGAATCAGCTTATTATATACGTTTGATACGAAATGTGGAATAATAATGGATTATAACGATTAAATTGCTTTAGGCCTTCTTATTGGGCGGAAGCCCGAGAAGTTCTCTTTGCTTTTCAGGGTCCGCGCGTGGCCTGGCTGGCCTATGATTTAATAGTTTTGTGAATTTTTTTTTTCAGCATTCTTTAAAGGGAGGGACACTGGCCAAACGAGTAGTTTCCGGAATTTTGTTAGATTTTTGAATTTTTTGAAGTTTTATGGCCAGTGTCAGAGGGTGGAGGACCCCAGACCATCGGGGTCAGGGCTCCACTGCCATCGGGGGCCCGGGGCTGTCTGCCTCACCCGGGTTCCTTGTAAAGAGAGGTAGCCTTTTTCCCATTTTCCCGTTTTAGATTTTTCAATTTTTGGCTCCGTGCGTTGTCACGAGCACTGGATCTGCTTAGTCAGCCCATGTTGCAGAGCCTGGGTGGTTTCCTTTACGGAACGATGCCCCCCTTTTGGTCCCTAGGTATTTTACATACCAGTTTGCGGCTACGATTCATGACGGATGAATATACGTAGCATCCCGTTTCTTGAGAGCAAACTAACCCCATTTTGTTTAAAGAACCCACCCCAGCCGCAGCGAGCTAGCAAAGCGGCACCCCAGCATCCGTCGGAGTTGGTTAAAGGGTGCTCCGCTAATGCGGACGAGGGGCCTTCACGGCCATTTCTAGGGCACCCTGCTCTCGGGGCAATTCTTTTTTTTGTTTTGCCTCTTGAATGGCAGTAGCCATTTCCACTTTTTTTGACCTTAGCACTCTTGGGTCTGGACTTCGGTCTGGTTCTAAGTTGTGCTAAGGCCACTTCCATCTTCAATAATCGCTACAGAACATAGTAATGCGGTAGTTGTTCATCGATAGTTTTCACTAACTCCATGTGCCCCAATTTTATATATTCGTGTATAAAATTGGTGTAGTCTTCTCGCAATTTTGGGTCTCGATTGAATTTTCTGTTTAATCCATTGAGACGTTGCAACGCTATTTGTTTAGATAGCCCAAGAAGTGCTGGCGAATTGGCAAATGGTAGACGGACAACATATCGTCCTGAAGTGCTCCTCATAGTTGTGGACGTGAACCATGCCTCGCATTCCTGATCATCGTGTGAAAGTTTCAAAGGTGAAGTGACCGTTGGCTCTTCAAACTCCCAGAACTTTTGTAATTGGTCATCTAAGTTTCGCACAGCTCCGCAGAATGTTGAATCAGCTGTTTTTTCTTTAACTTTCCCGAGAACCATCCACCCAAGCATTGTGTTTTGCAAGGTAGGTAGGTTTGTTCCCAGTAATATCTGTCCAGAGCTAATCAGTGAGCAAAATAATTCAGCACCCAAAAGCAGCTCTATTTCTTGTGGCTCATAGAACCTAGGATCAGCCAGTAATATATTGCTGGGTATTGGCCATTTCGAAATATTCACCTGCCTTTCTGGGTTTATGCTCGTAATTTCTTTGAGCACAAATGCTTCGAATTGCATTTTAAATTCGCTTGTAGCTGATGAAAGCGTTAAATGGACTCGTGCTTTAGATTGCTGGCGGCTGTTACCAATTCCCCGTATTTCTTGGGTTTGTTGAGTGCCCTGTACGTGTAGTTTTTTGAAAAGCTTCTCCGACATTAAACTTAATTGAGATCCTGAATCAATTAGTGCTCTAGCTGGTCTTATCTGGCCAATATCGTCGGTTAAATTTACCACTGCTGTGCCAAGAAATACATATGATTCATTGTCATCAAGGAGGAGGAGGAGGCTTGGATTTTCCAGAATCTGCTGGTGTTTGGCTTGAATAAGCTTCCATTGCTTTCCCAAACTCACCAACTGTGATTCAATGAATTCCTTTGACTGATTCATGCTCAGCCTTCCCTCCGCTCATTCTAGCGAGTGGCGAAGAGTCTCTAGCATAATGCTTTCGCACCGTACTGTAAAAGTAATTTCTGTTGGCTCTTTTGACGTTTTTTTGATGCCTTCAGCCTTGCTATTGACTTCTTCAGTGTGAAATTCATTCAAGAGCTCTTGAATTTCGCCTTGTGTTCTCACTACCACTGCTTTGATTGCTTCAAAGTAGTGGCTTTTGAAGTACTCGATATCTTGGTCTTCGAATTCTTCAAGATCCCGATGACCATTGTTGAATTCATTCCAGAGTTGCTTCAACTTTTCAGCTCGTTCAACCAGGTAAGTCTCGACTTTCCTTTGCCGCGAGTCTTTTCGAAAGTTGCGGACTAGTCGCTCAATGTCCTCTCCTAGCACCTTTTGGGTTTTTAGCAGGGCTTCCATCTTGTCCAGTGTCGGGGTGACCAATGTTGTAGACTTCCTAATTAAACAGCAGTTGATGTGAGAATGAATTTTATTGTGCCATGTACTTAATTTATATGAATTTCATGATGCTGATTCTACAAATTTTACTGTGAATAAAGACAATGAAAGGAATGTGCAAAAACCATGAGAATTTAGATTATGATGGAATACAGGGAGTCAAGTATCTGTCTGAGAATGTGCATTTGGCATTGAAGATGCATGCAATGTATGATATTAGAAACTATGTTTAGTCTAATCTATTTGTGTACATGAATTAACGTGGACTTTGTTATTATATTATACAAAAATATGATATGGACATAATGTTTAGAGCAATAGCATATTTATGAAATACTTATGTTAATTTAGAACAATGCTTATGATATATATGTGTTAGCATTTAACACCTATATTTCCAACCAGTGTAAATTTTTGTTAAAAAAAGTATTGATAATGAAAACTAATTATGTTCTAAGCTTGTTTATGATAAAGAATTGAAATTTTTGAGCCATGTGTGGGTGCTAAGTGCCTAAAAGTAGGCAAGGATTTTTTTCCAAATTTTGATTTGTCATTATTTGTGATCAAAACATCAGATCATCGTGAAAATTGCAGAACATATTGATGTTGACTAGCAATTAGCATATGTAGATTTTGAAGGTTGTACGGGTAACCCTGTAGCTACGGCAGGCTCCTGAAAATAATCCTTCAAATCATTGACCCTCTTCAAAAATTTTCGATTTTGGACAAAAACTTCAAATCATTGATAAATTTTGTCCTCTGTCCATAATGTCAAATTGAAATTTTGGAAATTCCGATTTGCACAAGAACGGCAACCCATCACCAAATTACCTCTATTTTCAGCACTCTAAAGTTTTGTTCACGAGAACTGACGACCGGATTATTTGATCATAATGAAATTCACAGGACATGTTGGTATTAGCTAGGACCAAGTCTGATAGTAGTGATTTTGAAATGCGGGTAACCCTGTGGCAGTGGTATCATCTTGAAAAATCATTGAGAAAAAAAACAGCTTTTTGGCCTATAACTTCCGATTCAGCAATCAGATTTCAACCAAACTCACACAGTACTTGAATCTTACTCTATGTA